>VZSC01002425.1:118299-132349 GCA_013398225.1 Steatornis caripensis
GCGGGGGCTGTCATTCGCTGCAGGGAGAGGCTGCACAGGGGTGTCGCGGCTGCCCGCGGCTCCGGGCTCACCTGTGCGGGCGCAGGGGGGTGGGGTGGTGCAGAGCCCCGCACGGCGTGCGGGGACCTGTCGGCCCAGTAAGGCCGCGGGCGCTCCGGGGCGCGGGGCTCCGCGGCCGGCGGCAGCGCGTGGCCCGGCGGAGGAAGGCGCGGTAGCCCCGAGCCGAACACCGCGGTGCCGGTGGAGGGTCCCGTCGCCGAGGCGGCCCTGCCGCGGCTCGGACTCGCCGCGGTAGAGCACCGGGGAGCCCCATGGTGTGTGTGTGGGGGCGGGGGCGACTGGGGGCTCAGCGAGGTGCGCGGCCGCCGTGTCATCTCTTGCTATTTCGGGGGTTGCTTCGCGCTTAACGCGCGAGGCGTCGCGCCTGGGCCAGACTGAGGGATCATCACCCCATCGCTGCTTCCTTTTGCAGGGGCCCTTGGCCAGGCTATAGGTGTCGCCCGCCTTTCCGGTTCGTCGTACCCTGGAAAAACGGAGTCTCGTTCGCGGCGTTGTGTGCGTGAGGAGTGCCGTGGCTTTGTTTCATCTGCGTAAGTGCTGATAAGATAGCTAGTCTGAGCAATAGGGTAGCTGGGTATCGCTTTCACCTCTGTAGTCCTCTGCGTGCATCCGTTTAAACGCAGGTGTAATTTGTTAGAGTAGTAAAACTGATCTTCATTTAAAAAAAAAACCCTACAGAACAATATCCAGCGAATACTAAACAAAGGAGTCTTACGGTGGTTGGTTTAGTAAGACTGAAATGTGTTGCTATGTTCATGGAGTTCTAAGGGCAACTTTAGTAATACGGTTTAGTAGCTGCGTAGGACTTCAGTGTGTGAATCTTCTTACAAGTGATACCTGACAGAGTAGCAACATCTGATGAATTGAGTATTTCATGACATACGGGCTTGTATTTTCTTGACGGGTAAAAGGTTCCTGGGGTTTTTTGTGCTAAAAAACTCTATGCCATTTGACATTGTTATTTAGCTTTGTCTTGATGGCCAATGTTAAATTATACTCGGGGAGTCCAGAAAATAACCCAGTAAGTGGGAACCTGTTCTCTTGAGGAAACAGACACTAGGGTGTGTGTTAGCTAGAGCTTCAGTTTTGTGTTTTTTCCTTTGGATCCCGTGGATTCTCAGTCCTGGAATTACATTCAGTTTTCCTTCTCCCTCTCTTCCCTGGCTTTCTGGAAACATACTGGGGGTGATAGTTTTTTTAACAGAGGACTTTGAATCTGCTTCATAGCTATTATGTGTAAATAATTGTGTTTGCAAATACAGAATTGATAATTCTACATACTGTTTAAAATGGGATACTACTTAATCAGAGAGAAACGTAGATATTTGAAGCTTTTGTCATAATATATGGAGAGCATTTGCAACTACAGCCACATACAAATGACCTTGAAACAGCTAAGGAATTTTATCACAGTTAGTGAAATCTGAGAAAGCCTATCTTTAACGCCCCCCGAAAGGTCTTAACGGCCGTCGTACCTGAACTGATGTTTCAACTCAGCAATAGCTGTCTTAATTTTGTACGGTTTTCTTCCGGTGGAGTGTGATCCTTCCTGTATACAGTAGAGATTTTTAATTCCCTTAGTCTTGGTGACAGATACATCTTCAATATGTTCGTATTTACATAATATCTTCCTATTGGCTTAATCATACTAGTATAATATTTCCACATGGTAATTTATTGTGACTTTCCCATACTAATGTGAACATCGGTTTTCATTCTTCTCCCTGAATTTGTTTTAAATGCTGTTGTCATTAATTTATTTATTGCCTCTTCAAAATTTGTGAACTACCAGGCTTCAGATTGAGCTGGATGATCCAAGTACAGTGAGTTTAAGTTGTCCTAAACAGCTGCTAGATCTGGAGTATCTGCTTTAGGGGAAAAAAAAGAAGATAAAAAGGCTTTCAAGTTCTTTCCCAGGTTTCTAGATCACTATAATCAAACTACAGTGAAGCTCTGGGCTGAATTCCGTTAAAGCTCTTACAATGCTAAGCTCGATTTTTGGGGGACAAAGCTAAGCTTGCTTTATTTGGGGACTAAGTAGGAAATCCATGATGTGATCTAGTGTTCTAAAAGCCCAAGGAATACTTTAGCTTTCCTGTGCTGCTTAAAATAAGTCAATGCCATTGCAGAGGTGGACTATGCAAAGTAGTGAAAATAGGTAAAAATAGTACAAGGATGCAAGCACAAGCTCCTTCCTAGTGACAGTGATGTGGAAATGCTGCTTTTAAAGTAAAGCTCTGTCTTACAACGTAATGGCTTCTGGTTATATTTGCTGCCACTGATGTTGTTCGTAGCAATAAAACTGATTGTTAGCTAATGGATAAACTCAGTTTGCGATCAATATACATTTCAGTCTTGCTTTAAAGCCATCTTTACTTTTGCTGTAATGCTTTTCTAGTAGATCCTAGTGTCTACAGAGGGCAGTGAATGTTACCAGCTGTTGCTAGGACTTCAGAAGTGAGTGAATGTTGCCTTAGTGTGTGGAGCTTTCTTTTCCTGACAGTCCCCAAATCAACTGGAAAATCACAGTGCTATCCAGCAGGATTAGCCCATGGTGCTTTGGGTTTCAACATCTGTAGTTCCAATTCCGAAGGAAGCCACTAGATGTTTGTTTTGATCTGTTGCCTGTGTAAATCTGCCTAATTTGACTTACTCAGAAGGATTAGTTCTGGAGTAGCTGGTTTAATAGAGTTAGAATTCATAGCTTTTAGCTACTGCAAATGATGGGCCAGATGAAGATGTTTTGTTGCCTAATCCTTGTTGTTGAAATCAAAAAAGGCATCCTGAGTTTCTGGTTGCAAAACAACACAAAGAAGCAGGCTCCTTGATTGATTCCCACTGAAGCTCGGAGAAACTTCCAATATTGAGCAAGCTGCTTTTGCCCAGTAGGCATTGCTCTTGATCTGCAGGAACTCCTAGCATCTAGTATTTTGCCACTGAGCGACTAAATTCCACACTAAATTTGACAGAAGCTGTGGTTAGAGAACAGCTAATTGTTGGTTTTCACTGTATTTGGAAGTGCCAGCTGTTTCTCGTAGACTTTTTGACGTACAGCTCTGCAGAGTGCATGTTGGAAAGATGACCTCAGTGAAACATTTGGCTTTAGTAGTCAGTGTTTTTGTACGGAGTGCAGTTTTTCAGCTTTAAAACTAAGTGAGATAGTTAGAAACAGCTTATGGCAGAAAAAGTCTTAAGAAAAGCATGCTTTCTCAGAAACTTACTTAAAAATTCTAAATCCACATCAAGTTTTTGAAATAGCTCACAGTCTAAATTTGACTTGGCTGGGCAAAATATCTGGAGTTTTAGGAGCAGTAATTATATAATGACAAAAATTGTAGTGGGAAGGTCTTGCATACATTTGAAAAATGCGAATTGGGAGCAAGTTGAAGCTTTCCAAATGGAGCCTAAACTAGTGTCACGCTGTTTTCTATTCTGTCTGAACCACGGTTCCTTGTGGTACTCCAGTACTTAAGCAAGAGGGGTTTTAATTTCCTTTGATAGTCATAGTAAGCCTGGACATAATGTGGGTTTGAAAAAGCTGTTGTTCCCTAACAGAAGGTCGAGGTGAGTGTTAGGTGTTTAAATGTCTTAGCAGTGCCTTACTATTGTGAGTGTACCAGCCTAGGATCAAAATGAGAATCACTCTAGGCAGTCCTAGGCTTCGCTTCCTAAAATATCTGTGATACTGATTCTCCTTTCCCTCATACGGTCCTGACATTGCTGGTGTCTCAAAGGGTGCTGCTGATGATCAGAAACCGCACAAACAGATGCGTAGACTAAATGAGGCTGTAAAGTGTTGCAGGAGTGAGTATCTCTGTTTGCTGTGTTTAGCAAAAAAACGGTTTGTATCCCAGTAAACCTGCAACGGTTGACTGAATGACTCAGAAGCTAGAAAATACCGAAGCGCGGAGGACAGTCTAGGATAGTCCCAAGGACTCCAGACACTTTCTCTGGTCTTCAGCTGAGTGTGCAGTAGATGTAGAAAATGTTAGATGGTAGACAGTTACTGAATTGCTAGAACATAAAATATATTGTATAAAATACGCTGTAAAATATGGATGTGCAGTTTCTTGAATACTAAATACCTGAGTACCACTGAAATAGGGAAAACTTAAATGTTCAAATGCTTTGTAAAACAGCCTACACAGAGGTAGGAAAGGCTGTTCAGGTGACCTGGAATATTCACTGCGATGCATGGAGCAGCCTTTCTGTAGGTCTGTGTTAGCTGCATTTGCTTTCAGACTCCTCAGGTTGAGTTTAACCAAGTACACTCAGATCTAGCTGAATAAATGTACGTGTTTTTGTGGAATGAAACTGCCATTGCGTGATTGCTGGAGTACTGGTGTTCTTCTGTGCTTTTAATCTTAATGTCATAAATGAAATTAGTAGGATTTATTTTACAGAATGGATGAAAAGAGTTGATTTCCAGGAAATTAAAATTAATTTTTGTAGACAAATGACTTAGTCACTCTTAACTTACAAGGGTTGAGAGAAGGAGGTTCAGCTATGGGAAGAGAAAGGTGATGGTAAATTCAGCTTCTCTATCAGTAGCATCCCTGCTTCTTACCTGACAGCTAGTATTTTTCAATACTGTTCTTACATGTTTTTTCAGAAGTAGAATTATGGTCAGAAGGGATACTTGGAGTGAGCTTCCCTGTGGCTTTTCTTTAGTTACATGTTGTTTCTTACTATATTGATTTCCTGAAGATTTCTGCCATGTTACCTGGAACGAGGTAGGGGAGGAGGCAGACAGAAGAAAACAGGTGGATACTCTTTCTGACATTTTCACTTGGCTGAATTGTGAGGATGAGGTAGTGGTTCCAATGGGTTTTGCAGATATTCAGACTGTACCTGCGTGCCACAGGGCTTGAACATGTGAAACGGGTCC
Source organism: Steatornis caripensis (assembly GCA_013398225.1). NCBI lineage: Eukaryota > Metazoa > Chordata > Aves > Caprimulgiformes > Steatornithidae > Steatornis > Steatornis caripensis. The sequence continues at coordinate 123,248 of VZSC01002425.1, forward strand.
CTTAGGCTGGGCTTGTCTTTAATTTCAAGGTGAGTAGTGGATAAGTTCTGAGCATTAAGGTTTGTGGTATGTAAATTGGGTTTGGTAGGGAAAAAACCATGTTTTTGGGAGTCTTGAATCTAGAGCTGTGTGTATGCTGGCATTTGGACAGTCAACCTTTGTGTGCAGAGGGCTGCAAGTTTTTGTTTCTATGTAATGGCATGGGAAGCTTACTGTTAAAATACCTTAATGTAGATAAAATCAGCTAAAGATTTCATGGTTATGTCAGTTGTTAATAATGGAACTATAAAATGCCTTCAATAAATGCTGTTTGTTGTTTTAGGCTTGCTACAATGGATATCAAAAGGTGAGGAATACCTAAACACCAGAAAAAGGGTGAGGGTTTGTCTGCCTAGTGTTTGTGCTTGACCTTGCGAGCTTGGCACTTGTAGTTTTATAAATGTTTGTGACATGTTATTTTAGCTTCAGTTCCAAAGTGGAGTGCTCCTTCACTTCTTATCTGTGATTAACTTTAGTATTTTCAGAGTGTGTGAATGCGTTCTTGAGGTTACGGTCTTCTCACTGCAGAAACAGTTGTGCCTGGACTTAGGCAGCACCTTTGGAGAAGAGCATGCTGAATAGCCAAATAGCTTTTGATAGCTGATTCAGCCAGTGGGGCACAAATGCACTTGTTTACCTACAGAAATAGTTACGGTTCCTGCAATGCTGCTTCAGGAGACTCTGAAGAAGTGCGTGCGCGATGTGGGGGGGAGGAGGAGGAGGTCCCTTGGAGCTCTGGTCTGGAAAGGCGTGTTTCTGATGAGGAAACTGGGTGCAGGAGTGAGTAGGTATTGGGGCTGTCATGGCATAGGAAAAGGTTGTTGGGGGCTATTTGGACTTCTGAATTTGCTTTGAGCATATACGTGCATAGCCATTGCACTAAAATGGGTAACATATTGTAAGAATGCTAGCAGCAAACATGCCTTCGCTTTGTTCCTATTCTGTTTTTGTAATGGAGTCCTTTTTTCTGTGCCATCCGTTTTGTTTGTCCACTTGAAATGCCAGAAAACCTATGCTGTAACCTGTTTTTATTCTTCCCGTTATCATTAAATTTCATATACATCAACCCAGCTTAAAGGCAGAGCAAGATCTTGAAATTTATTTACTTTTTCTGTATCTATGGTTCATCTCCAGTTTTGAACCAGTAGAAGTAACTAGTTAAAGGTAAAAGGTGAACACAATTGCTTGCATATCGCAGTTGATTTAAGAAGGGCTTTGAAGTCTTCTAAATTTAAACTTCAAAATCCTAATACCTGTGATAATTGTAATTAAAGATGTTATTTTTATCTCTAGTAACATGCTTAGAAATCTCGTCAGATTTTCTGCTGTGGTTCCTTTCTACCCAAATATGCATTAGAAGCTGTTTTCTGTTTCCAAAAGAGGGACAGCTGAAGTCATAGCTCTAAAACACCATATGCTGCTTATAACAAACTACGCATGTAGTGCATGCATGCGGTAGTGAAGAAATCAGTTTATTAATGAGTTTTAAGTTTTTCATTTTGATGTGCTTACACCTTGAGCTATAACTGGAAATTGAGTTCCTGACCTAAAACTGCTGTTGCTAATCTGGCCAGAGCACTCATTCTGAAAGGTACTGGAAAACTGCTGACAAAATGAACTGCATAAAGTGAGGAAGACTTTAGAAGCTGCTTTTGCATTCAGATAGCTAAACTGTGAAACTTGGCATAGCAATAGCACTTGCCTTGGACTGTGTCCATGGTTGAGATGCTGCTAGGCGAGATGAGAATTACAGCCTCATTAACCAACTGAGTAGCTGTTTTTTTCTGTAACAGTTGAGCAAACTGAAAGAAAATTAAATGGGAGTCATGCTTGTCTTTTGATAAGGGCTTTTTATAAGGAGAGTAGTTCTTGTAGTGAAATTCCTCTGAACCGATGCAGCTGGAGGGTGTAAAACTAGAGATCCTGATGGAGACCAAGACTTTCTTTGGGTGTAGCTCTGATGATTAAAGATCTCTTCTCTGCTGAAATTGTAACTGGGCTGTAGGGTTACTTTTTTTGTGTGGAAGGTTTCTTGCACAACTCCACGTTCATGAAATGGTGACTGCTTCTGCATCGAGCGGTATAACGCAGATGACACATGCAGAGTTTTGAGCAACCTAACGTAGTGGCAGGGGTGCCAGTCAATCTGGTGACAAAATGATGTATTTAAAGGTCGCTTCCAACCCAAACCATTCTGTGAATCTGTGATAAAGTGCCTGTGAGGAGAACTTTCTATCCAAGTTGAGGAACATTAGGAGAAATGTAGATTAATTTGGGGGTTTGATGATCTAGTCTTTCAGAAGTAACTGTGATAAAAGGAGTAGACACTACAGACTTCTGCTGTGGCAAAAATAAAACCTTTTTTTCCTCTATGGTTATGGCCTTTTCTCATCTATACAAATACTGCATGTGTGTAATCAGGTGGGGTAAGGATTACCTGTTCCGCAACATGTTTAGGTGTTTTGAAACAAGGGATGTCCAAGTTCTTGAAGAACTGCTGAATCAAATTGCCTGTCTTTGGCATGACTGCATGGAACGATCAAATACACCAGGTTTCCTTTTCGAAGTAACACATGAATACAGAAAATGAGTTGATAGTTTCTGTGGGAACAGTTTCCTTCTTTGACTTAAATTAACTGTGAAGTATCAGATTTAACTTAGACTTCTGCATATCAGTCTCACATGGTACTGGTATGTACGGTCAGGGTGCCCAAGATCAGGGACCCAATTTCAGTGGCTGTTGCTAGTACTTGCTCAAATATTCTAGTACTGAAAATTAACGACTGTCTAATTGTAACTGTCCTTCTGTTCATAAACAGTTCATGGGTTGTCTTGCACTTTTAAAAACTGATTTATGTATCTTTTTGTGACTTGCTTACCTAAGAAGGCTGTGCATACCTGAAAAATCTGACTGTTAGGCTATTAGGAAGAGCTGCAAGTGTATGATTTTAATAATATTCAGTCCAAATTTAGATAGTTGTGAGTAAATTCCCATTGAATGCAGTACATGCATGCAGGACTTTCCATTGACCTACATAAATGGATATGGCATGGTACAGTCAGGTACAGCATGATGTAGGCAACAGCTAATACTACCTGGGCATCTTTAAACGCTTGAGTAGGGGTGGTAGGTGTTTGTCATGTGTAGTGTGTATGGACTGAAGGATTAATTCTCAGTGGGAAAATACAGAAGTTGTGCAACAGGATTAAATGGGAATAGGAGCATCAGTGTCTTGAAACGTAGGAGTATTTAAAGTATTGTGGATGCGGCAAAGAGGTGAAGATGTCTTTCGTAGTCGAAATGCAAGATGAATAGTTTGAGCAGCATCTGTGACGCAAATGCAAGAACTTGTAAAGTTAATCAGTCTCTTGGGACATCTCTTAAGGTGTGCCTGACTCCATGTAACTTGTAATGCTCTTTGAAAACTTAGCAGACAGTGGGGTACAGCTCATGAGTCTTTAGCTTCCAGATGTGCCCTTCCTTCTGGTATGTGTCAGTTCTGTTTTTTCTTTCCTGACCTGAGGAAGAGGATGAGCTTACTTGAACTCAGGGTTTAAGGCTGGGCTGACTATTAAACAGATGCTCTCTGTTAACCCTTTCCATCCCCACAAGGGGAAGGGAAAGAGAAAAGGGAAAGAGGCTTATGCGTTGGAAAAATTAAAACAGCTTTAATGAAACAAAATAAAGTACAATAGAAAAATACAAAACCAGTATGAATGTCCCCTCGAATCGCAATCATGTCACCTGGATGCTGCAGGCCAAGCCCTGGGAAAGGCCCGTACTGGACTTGGCAGCAGATGGGAACTGGATTCAGGAATGCACAGATCGGGATCGAAGGCAGAAGAATTGAACAGAGTCCTCCTCGGACACCGACCATAGAAGAAGAGAGCTTGACCCTCGTGATCCCTCAGCTTTATACCGTGTACGACGTGTATGGGATGGAATACTGCGTTTGGTCAGTTTTGGGTCACCTGTCCGACCTGCTGCTCCCCACAGGAAGGTCACTGCTCTGACCCCTTTTCTGCCCTTTCATTTCTGGTGTGTGAGAAGTTCAGCAGAAGCAAGCTGTGACCTTGGTTTCCATAGGAATAAGCATAAGCAAGAGCCTTTCAGCATACCATTCATACTGTTATTCCAGCACTAACTATAAACATCAAGTGTTACCACTCCTAGAGGCAGACACTGTCTGAAAAACATGCTGTTAACTTCAGAGAGTGCAGTCTCTTAGAAGAGACTTAAAAGTAAAATTACTGAAAAGAAAATTGATTCTATCCTAGCTCAAACCAGAACACAACACTACAGCCTTAAGTCAGTGACAACCTCCTGGTTGAAACTTTGGTGGCTTCATCATGCTCTCATGTTCAACACTTTAAATGCTGGAAGGCTTATGCTACTTGGTGATCTGCTTGCTACAGACATTCTGCTCTGCTTTGACTTGAAGATCAATGAGCAAATATTGAAGATTTTTTTCTCAGTCCTAGGTGGTAATTTTTTTGTAGGTCTTAAGTTTGGCTAGGGAAGTTATGGACTGTATTTTCTAGCTACTGGGTCAAGAAAATGGTTCTGGGAGCTACCCCACAGGTAGCTGCTCTATACCAGGCAGCCTCAGTTGAGAGCTGAAGCCTTTCTTGCTGCTGCCGTTGCTATAAGATGGATGTTTTGTGTGTAGCACAACTAGATGGGACTAACTAGTGAGAAGCTATTTCTGTAGCAGGAATACCTCTATACCCAGCTCACTGCGTAATGGTTTATGAAACTGTCCGCTTCTTTGCTTATTATTCTATGGGAGTTTCTAAAAGTAGTTTTTCTTCCCTTACTCCAGCAAAACAAGTCCTCTATGTGTCTTCATCTGAAGCATGAGAGGTGAAGTTGGTTTAGGTGAGCTTAGGTGGTTTGGGAGGTGCTGAAGAAGTGACGAAGCCCGGGGAGGAAACTCACTGGGCTCATCTGGGCTTGAGGAGGCAGGAAGGAGAAAACCCAGTGCCAAGGGTGATGGATCTCACTTCACTGAGGGGCTGAGCTCAAAATAAGACCTAATTCAGTCTGTGTATCAGGAGTTTGAAGCTCAGAGCCAAAGTAGCTTCGGGTGGGGGGACTTTGTCCAGTAGTTTCTTCTGCTGCATGTTGATGGAGGATTTCACATAGTGGTAGGCATTCAGATGGGATGCTTTATCCCAGGAAAATACTTCTGTTACTACTCGTGTAACTCTGTACCAGTGTAGAAATGGGAGCTTTCTCTGAAGTCTCAAACTTATCATAAACCGTTGCAGTTCTCTTTAGCTCCTGGATTTTGCCAGGAAAGCAGTGACCAAGGAAACTTGAAGTAAGACTAGGAGGAGGGCTCCCTCCTCTTTGCACCTGGGAACTTCCTAGCTGGGTAATGCTGATCTGCATCTGGACTTGGGTGAGAACTGGCTGCCTAATTTTTTCCTCTGCAGAGTGTCAGCTTGCTGTCCTGGGTGTCCATGGCAGTTTCGCGGCAGGGTGAGCTCTCTGGGAGGAGGTCCCGTTCCAGCCTGGTCTGCAGTGGTGTCATGGCTGCAGGACCCAGCCAGGCCTGTTAGGGGAGTCTGTGGTGCCTCTACGAAAGCCTACTTAAGAAGAGTGCAAAATGCACAGGTGTAGAGGAATGGGAAAAGCGTGAGGTAACAGCCTTGCAGGCGCTGACGTTGGGAGAGAGGAGGAGGAGGTGGCAGGCGTCACTGGCTCAGAGCACTCATGGCCCTGCAGCCTGGGGAGGAGGCTGCGGTGAAGCAGGTGTTTCCCTGCAGCCCAGGGGGAGCACTGTTCAGGAGCAGATCTGCAGACGGCAGCCTGCCGAGGACCCCATGCTACAGCAGGTGAATGCTTCCTGAAGGAGCTGCTGGCTGTGGAGAGCCCTTGCTGGAGCAGGGGGAAAGTTTCTCCGTAAACCTGTCCTCCTTGGGCCCACTTGGGATATGGTGGGGAGAAAGGCAGAGGAGTTGGGAATGAAGCATTAAAATTGAGCCAGGGAACATGGGGGTGAGGGTGCAGGGAAGGTGTTGCAATTTTGGTTTTGTTTCTCACTAGCTAAATCCGTTTTAATTGACAATACACTAAATTAATTTTGCTCAAGTGCGGTTTATGTTGCCCGTGACACTAATTGGTGATTTCCTTGACCTATGAGCGTTCTCATCCTGTTGGAGGCTGGGTAAGTGTCTGGCAAGCCCACCATGCAGGTCACGGGTCAGTGGCTTAATCTGTGTCAGAGAGCAGTGAACCTCTGAAAAATGGGAAGTGTACTGGTGGCAAGACATAGTTGGCGAAGCAGAACGATAAATCAGAGTGAAGATGGCTGTGCTGTGTGTTTAAAAGGCTTCTGAGTTTAGGTATATCAGCTTTAATGTTTGCATGCGTGTGAGATGTGGCTCCTCCAGATTCTGTCACCTAGTTAAGAAGGAATAACCAGGACTTCAAAGTGGCCCGGGAATATGCATCCAAGGTGTTATTAGTGAAAGGCCTTGTATTTTCTTCTGTATTCCGGGTGGTACTTCCAAGAAGAGATGGTTGCTGTGTGTGAGTATTGGAGGTCACCAGGCAGGATAGCTGCTAGATGCATTTCTGTTTAAGTACCTGACTTGACAACAGATTTTTGTCTTCATTCAAACTGGCATATGATTAAGATTTTAAATGTTTGTGGAATGGGTGTTCCTGAGAGCCACAGGTCCTGTCCTTCCAAGAGGGAGTCAGAAATTGGAGGTTTTCTTAATTTTTTAGGTAGGGAATAATTCCATGGCATATGACTTGCTTCATTCCTTTGCTTGCTGAACAAAGAAATCGGCTGTTGAAGTTGGCCCTAGCACTTCTCGGTGGTCTAGGCAATTGTCGTTCATGTCCTGTGTTCACTGCCATGATTACACATAGACAGTCATTCTTCCCCAGTGGTGATAAACCTTGAAGTGTCTCTCTCTGCTAGGTCTTTGTCCTTTGTCCCTTTTTTTGAGCAGTGAAAGAGTTAGGGTATTCATGTTGCTATTAGGTGGTATACTTCGATGCGTAGTAATTGCAACTTCAGTTTGTGTGTCAGTCCCCCATAATAAGTGACTGAGTATTAAAACTTGCGTGCTCAATTGTCTTTGCTTTTTAGCCTTATAAACTGGTGGTCAGTCTCCATTGCTATTCTGTGTCCTATTTTTCAATATCCATGGTAAATAAGTAAATGTTGGTCTGAATTTATAGTGTCAGTGCAGAGCCATAATAACCACAAGTGTATAGAAGTAGTGTCTGATGGTAGTGGTCAGACTGACTTTAGTGAGGTGCAGGGGCGTCTGCCTTACTGCCTTACGCTGTTGTGGGATGGTCATTGCTGTCGGAGATCTGTGATTCAGAATGTTCCAGAGGACTTGGTGAGGTTTGTCCAGCTCCCGTACAATTGCCCAATACTTGCTGCTTATCCCTGGGGCAACAATGGCAGCCAGGGGAAGATTAAAGTAAATCAAGTTGACCACAGAGCTCTGGGAGTGCAAGGAAAGGACGTAGGACCTCTGGAGGAGGTTTTCTCAGTCTCACAGTTGAAGGGTAAGAGTTTTGGTGGAAACAAATGCTATTCGGCAGTAAATAAATGGCTTTGTGGCTAGTGTTGCATACAGCATTTTGCCTCTTATGACAGTGTGCCCCTTGGAGGAATGAGGACTGAGTGAGAGATGTGGGACACCTAACCAAGTCAGGCAAGAGCATCTTTGCCAAAGGGCTTGCCAATCTGGGGAAAAAACCTTTAAACTAGATGCGGTGGGTGGGGTGGATGGTTGTGAGTGGTGGTAATAGCTTGCAATTAGGGCTACGAGGTACTCTGTGCAATTCAGACAGGAGCAATGTGCAGTCATGTCCTGGGAGGGCAGAGATCTAGCAGTGATGCCAGGGGGACTCAGAGAAGGCTTTTGGTCCTAGTGGGCAGTGACCTGAGTAGGGCCAGAGAAGCTGAAGATAAGGGGAAAGCTTTTGTACCACAAGAGCAGCTGAGCAGTGGGCCTGGGGTCTGGAGAGATGATGTCTCCCTCTGAAGAGTTTCCAGCCCACAGGACAAAGCACTGAGCAACCTGGTCTGAACACATGGCTGAGTCTGCTCTGGGTGAGGAGTCAGACCGGAGACCTGCTGAAGTTCCTGGTGGCATAAATGACTGATCCATCTACCTCTTTTGCCTGTGAAATGCATTTACTGGATACAGAACTGAGGTGTGGAAGGGTCCTTTGGTTTGAATCTTACAGAAAGAAGAAACAAACTTAACTCTGGTAAACAAAGACCTTGTTTTCATAGCATGGTTGAAAGATCTCTTTTTGGGGGAGTGGCTTTGACTTGCTCTATCTGACCTAAAAAACTAGAATTGTATTGGAGGGACATGCTGCTCTAGGTAGAAGATGTCAGGATCCCGTTCTGCTTTGTCATCTGTGCTCTTTTAAGAGGTCACTTGTTAGGAAGATGTGCTGTACCTTTCATTTTCATGTGATATAAGCTTTACCTAGAGAAGTTGACAAACTGGAGCTGGAATATTTGAATAACCAGAAATGCCCGCGCAGTATGAAATTATTTGCTGTTGTTATGACTGCCTTTCAAGGTGAGGTTCAGCCTTTGCACTGTTCAACAGTTGTAATACTATTTTGACACTCTCTCCTTTTGCTCTCCTTCAGACTGTACATATTTGGGATAGCAAATACACACCTAGCATTGTTACTATGTGGGCAGCGGCCCTTATAGGTCTACTTTACGCTTAATACATATCAGTTAACAGTTTCTCCCCAAGCTTCCTCATGAATAGTAGTGGAACCAAGCATTTGTTTCCAAGTAGTGGAACCATGCACAAATCGATGGGTCCTGATGGGATGCACCCACGCGTGCTGAGGGAGCTGGCGGAGGTAATTGCTAGGCCACTCTCCATCATCTTTGAAAAGTCGTGGAGAACAGGAGAGGTGCCTGAGGGTTGGAGGAAAGCCAATGTCACTCCAATCTTCAAAAAGGGCAAGAAGGAGGACCCGGGAAACTACAGGCCAGTCAGTCTCACCTCCATCCCTGGAAAGGTGATGGAACGGCTCGTTCTGGAAGTCAT
>VZSC01002425.1:133727-192333 GCA_013398225.1 Steatornis caripensis
CTTCTCTGGAGATATTCAAAACCCGCCTGGATGCATTCCTGTGCAACCTGCTCTAGGCTAACCTGCTTTAGCAGGGGGGTTGGACTAGATGATCTCTAGAGGTCCCTTCCAACCCCTACCATTCTATGATTCTATGATTCTATGATTTACTGATTCTGAGGGGCTGCATGCTACCATTCTTTTGAGAGGAAAGAATTTAGTTGTGTCTTCTGCTATGTAAGGTGACCTAGTCAAAGAATAAATAGTGATCTGTCTGAACTTGTTTTCCCAGTGGGGATCAACCTAGAAGCAAACAGACTCCATATTTTGATTTTTTTTTTAAGTGGTTTTCAGGGCCGTCTTGGAGCTAAAAGGATGCATCTCTGCATGAACCGCTCTTGAGAGCAGTGGATGTTAGAAGGCTTTTCAGGAAATCCTAAGGGCAGTTCTGAGTCAAGTGAGGATCCTTTGACAACTGGGATATTCAGTGTGGGGATGTTAGTGATGCGTCCTCTGGAGAGGAGGTAGGCTATAATGAGAGAGCTACTGGCCAACACCAGCCCAGTCTGTCCCAAGTAGGAGCTATTTGGAGTTTTGTTTGTATATCCGTTTAAGTGTGGGGTTTGGCTTTTTTCTGAGAATATTAATACTTCAGATGGTGAAGGCAGTTTTTGGCACACTCCTAGGAGAACATGTTTGAGCTCTGGTGCGGTAAGGGAGGAAATGTAGCTTGAGAGGAAATAAAAAATGGAAAGATGCTGCTAATGAGTCAAAAGACTGAAGATGGCTGTAGTGATCAGAGTAAACTTGTTCATGCGGCAACACAATTGAGGTCTCGTTTATTTTATGGTTTGTTAGACTTGGATATTGCTGTTCTTCCAAAGGTAACTTCTGTTTCTTTTCCAGCTTCCTGATTTGTGGAAGTTAGTGTGGCGGCATATAGTTAAGTGGTAACTTAAATGGGAGAGGCAAAGGGCTAGCTGCTCTTCTGTGCTTTGTGCAGTAGAGGGACTTCTGTATAGCAAATAAAAAAAATGTGAAAGCTTTGTCTATAACTGTTTACTTTTGGCAATGATTATTCTGGCATGTGCTTCTGCTTAGGACCTGGTAATGTTGCAGAGGAGGCATGCGTAAGCAGCATGCCTCTTCCGCAGTTAGTAGCATGTGGCTAGCTGGTCACAACTTGCTTGTATCAACAGTACCTTACTTGCTGTCCATTTTTGTGTGTTACATAATACTGGGTGATCTCAGGAGGATTAGGATGCAGAGGCACAGTGAAGAACTCTTCCTGAGCATGAAAGGCAGTGGTGGCAGAGCAGGAGGGAGGGATTGTTAAGTGGCTGAGGTATTGCCTCTGGCTCAGGTATTTTTAAAAATAGCTAACTGTCCTTGTTCTGTGTTTATTTCACTTTGCTGCAAAAAATACTTAACTTGTAATATGATGTGGACAACTTTCTTAGGACTTGGAGGTAGGAAGGAGTGGAATATGTGTTTAAGCAGCCTTTCCCAGTATCTTCTGTGGGACAAGCCGTAGCGGTAATGAAAACCAGGTTATTACCTGGGGGGTTATGGAGAACTGGAAATCATGACTATTTTGGAGAGAATGGTTAATGGTTGTGCTTTAGCTTCTTTATGTTGGTGCTGATGTGTTCTTCACTGCCTACAGTCCTTCCAGTGCAGTGCACACCTCATGTGAATGGTCTCTGAAGGCACTTAAACGTAATGATTCTAAACTGCACTTCTAGTGCATTCTACCTCATGGCCATTCAGTCCAGTTAGCAGTTTGAATTGTCTATGCAGATCAAAACTGAAACGGTTTCTGTCTTCAACAGTAATACTACCTCTTCAAACCCAAAATATAGCTCTTAAAATATGAGCAAGAAATTGTTCTGCTTAAATGGGAGGAGATAAGTGGATCTGAAACTGCTCGTGGGGGACTGCTAGTAACTAGGCATTGTGGTGTTTAAATGTGGCACTTCTTGTCTTGGGCTTTATGAACTAGAACATTAAAGTTAATGTTTCAGTCTAATAAAATAGAATTAATGGTGAAGTCTTGTTCTCTCTGTCTTCCTGATTCCCACATTTCTCAGGAGAAGCCTGTTGCTCAGAGTTTAATCCTGAGTTTTGATGCATTGGAGTTGAGTGAGGTAGACTGAATAGATTGTGGTGGGAGTAGCAAAGGTCCAGCTATGCAACCAAAGTGTTGGAGTGATGACGTGGGGAAACTTGCTCTATCCAGGCTGCTGAATCCAGTCATATGAACATGTTCAAATGAAACTTGAGAAGCCTGGAAGTAGGCTGATGTCATAAGGAAGGTAAAGCCTCCAGAGCTGTAGCAGTCAGGTGAAACTCTTGGATGTCCTTATTTAATCCTTGTTCTATGGCTAGATAATCATAGGTTGTTCTGCTACAACAGTTGTTCTCTAATACCTAGGCAAGACCTTCAAACTTGTCCTTTCCAAGTTACATCAAGAAGGAATCACATAAAAGGAATGCTTGAAAAAGCATGCCTCAATTTTTGTACATCTTTTCAGTCCAATAAATTGCAACAACCTTTCAACTTAATAATAAAAAATAGCCTGTCCTTAGGGTCAGATTCTGGAGTGAACCAGGGCAATGTCATCAGTTTATTAAGGAGAGTGGCATTTAGAATACTCTTCTAATGGTGAGCAGCTGGCAATCTCTGTGGCTCTTCCTCAAAAAGCACACTTCACAACAGTTATCTGCAGTTTCAACTGCTTTGCTGTTCCTTGATTAGGAAGTGCTTATGATTTATTGTGCTATGTGGGTGTAGCCAGAGCACAGCTTCTTGCTGGCTAATCAACATTTTCCTGCATTTTTTTGCATTATGAAACTAATCTTGCGCAAGCTAAATGTAGCTACCCTTAAGACCTGCAGCGCTACTGCTGCATGTCAGTAAAACATCCTTGGAAATGGTACAAGAACAGACCTGTGCTTGTTTTCTTCCCCACTTCTTTCTCCCTAGCACAAATACTTGGGTAGGGAAAAGGCTGTGGTAACATGTGGATTGTAAGTGACTGGGATTTACACATTTTACACTGTTTTATGAGACGCAAGGTGTAATACTCTGTGAAGTTGTTTACCTTGTGTGTAATATTGTGTGGTTTGGAGAAGGCGAGTGGAATCTGTGAGGACTTCAGGTAGCCATGTTCATTGTGGGGCTTCCTGCCAATGAGCAAACAATTGATATTGCAGCTGTGTACTTTGCAGTCCAGTAGCAATAAGCTACTGTTGTTCATGTTAAGGTATCATCTGTCTTCTCCTTTTTTCATGTAAATCTTACGCTAAATTTATGTAAGATGAGTCAAGAAGTGAAATACTCATCCACACTAGAGTTCTCACCTGCCTGATGCTCTATATTGAGTTACTGGAAGCAGAAGTGGCCACTTGTGAGCAGCTGTGGCTGGTTCTGGTTCATGCTGTTTCTGATGGCGTTTTCTCCCTTGGTATGAGCCCAGACACTGGTAACACTAAGAATGCCAGAGCCACTGATTATGCAACACCAGTATTGTTCATCAGTTTAGTCTTTCTGCTCTGCTCTTACTGACTCCTTGTGCATAACGTGTATATCATTTGAAAACCCTATTCTACATGAAAAAAATGGATGTCTTGTATAACCAGCAGAGTTAAGAATAGTGTTTGTTTTGTTCAACTGAATTGTTTCTAGTTATAGTTCTAATAATAGTTTGCTAAATAGGCAGACTCTTGTCTTTTGGGGTAGTTACTTGATGAAAGTCAGGTTGACTGTAAATGTTAAGCTAGAAGTAATTACAAGACAGCTAACTTGAGTGGTATCACTGAACTGTAGTGCAGTCACTTTGTCCTTCAGCATTTTGAAACAGAGTCTTGACATTTCTCATTCTGGCATCCATCAGGATGGAGAGTGATGGGTGGGAAGCAAAAACACTGTCAACAGTTAACTGAAGTTGGAGGTGCTTGGTAGCTACAGCACTGCAAAGATTGTAACAGAAGAACATGAGTATACTGAATAATCTAACAAGTGCTCCAGGCGAGAAAAGATTAAATAGGTGGGGTGGTGGAATCTATTGGTGTAACACAGCAATAGAAACTTAATACTTCAGGAGATGTTAGTGGAGAGTCTGCTTGGTGAAGAAATCCACAGGCAAGATTCGCTATGTGGAGGGAAAAATATCCCAGAAAGCCAGAAGAGTGATGATGAACTTGCACAATAGATCAAGCAACAATTGCTGTTTCAGGTGGATTTCCTTTGCTTCATTTCATTCTGAAGTGTGGGGTTTTTCTTCTTTTTATGACTTGCATACAACTGTTACTTAATGTTGAAGAATTCAGTTCTGAAACCTCTGTAAAGGCATTTCACATCTTGTCTGTCTCCAGTTGATAAGGAAGCTTTCACAAACAGCCTTAAGGAGGTGGACTGTACAGTAGCAATGTTAGAACAGAATTGGGGAGATACACCAATTTGATACATGAGGAGTTGTATCTTCATAAAGTTTTGAAGTGTAAAGCTTTTTTTCTTGAACTTCCATGTTAAGTCTGTCCATTCACTGAGTGCATTGACTTAGAAGGCAGTGGTGGTGTTGGCAGGACTCTCTTGAAAGAGACGTTGTCTTGCCACAGATCTTGCTTTTACTTCCGTATTTATGCTGTAACAGTGGCAGGGCTATAAGCTTGGGGAAAAATGGTGCTTATTAGACAAAACTGGCTATTCTCCTGAGCATTGGTGAGATGCTTTAATGTGCTTTTGAGAGGACTGTTGTTCCTGGGCCATGTTCTAGAGTGTATTTTATCTGACAAACTGGGGAATGGAATTGCATGGTAAGTGGAGGACTGTGTAAAGAGTTGCAATCTAATGAGTGCATAATAAGCAGTATTGAGCTGATTTTTCAAAAGTTGAATGCTACTTTGCCAAATAACTTTTCTGGAGTTTTGTGTGTGTGAGTTCTTCCTCCATTTATGTTGGTTAATTTAGCAACACAAGTATATCCTTTGCCTTACTGTTGATACCTTTAAGGTGTCCCTTACATAAAGTATCGGTCCATCCACAGAATGTATGGGTGATATGCTGTCTTATTTTTCCCCAACAATCATGTGAATTATAACACGGTAATAGTTTGAAATTTTACAATAGCATGACCTTAGGCAGGGAATTTAGGTCTCGGGTACTCTTAAGTCTCTCTCTTCCCCTCTTTCTCACTGCGTTTTCTTGCCGGTTAGGCATTGATGCTGTTGACACAATTGTGGAAGGTAAAAGTTGATGTGTAGATTTATCATAATATATTGCTGTACCTGCAAGTGCATTTGAATGTTAATGAACTATAGTATAAATGAACTCTGTTTGCTGTTGCAGATGGAAAAATAGGATGATTGCATCTTAGATCTGTAAGTTTCCACCACTTATGAATGGTGGAAGTGTCTTGCTAACTCCATTTCCAGTTGCAAGAAAAGAGGACACAGACTTAATGTATTCTGCTTGTGTTCAGTGCTGGTTTAATGACTAGAGCTGGTGCTAGTCGTTAAGAGCCCTCTACTGCATACTTTAGCTTTTGTAGTCCATTAAAAACTATGAAAGGTATATTAATGAGTTAATCGGTTATGTTAATGACTGAAATGATTTAGAATTGCAGAGGTTGGCAGGCATCTTGGGAGACTGTCTGGTTCAACCCTCAGTTTAAAGCAGGGTAAACATAGAGCAGACTGCCCAGGACAATGTCCAGCTGGGTTTTGGATGTCTGCTGCTCTGCCCACAGAGAGTCTGCATCCTCTGTGGGCGAGCTGTTCAGTGTGTGCCCACATTCACTGTGGGAATAAGTTTTCATATGTTTAAACGTAGTATGTTGTCCTTACACTAGATACCTCTGAAAAGAGTCTAGCTCAGTCTTTTTTACTCCCCTCCATCTAGTATTTGTACTAGTCTTACTAGTAAAGATCAAAGTGAAGAAGGCATAGACTATCTCAGCTTCTTCAATGTCCATTGTTACCAGGTTCCCTTGTGCCATTGAGCAGCAGGTCCACATTTCCTGTGGTCTTCCTTCCGCCTTTCTTTTTCCAAATGTATTTAAGTTGACCTAAGTCTGTAGCAATGCTAGTAAGTTGAATTAACTTCAACAGTTTTAAAGCACACAATGTGTCACCAGCCAACTTGTTAGCACTTTAAAAAAAAATGCTCATAATGCGTTTTCCTCCTTCTATATTAAGATACAAGTGCTTGATTTTTAAGAACTTGATGGCTGTTTTTAGTTTTGCTTTTTACATTTCTTACCATGAACAACGAGAGGTATGAAGTAAAGACCTGCGAACTAAATTTTTCTGACTTTCTGAGGGGTTACTGTGCTTTCTGTCTTACCTAAGAGCAGTTAATATTCTTGCGTTTAAAGATGCGACTTGGTCAGTAGTTCAGCATCTGATTTTACATCATGGGTATTTAGTCTTTTTTTATTTCCTCTGCAGACTGTTAGGCTATAGTTGGAGACTTGCTGTGGGATGGAGTGCATGATTGAGTGTAGTTTTTGAAATTACTGTTTTATTCATGATCTACTTCTTATATTGAGTTGTATGAGAAGGTAACAATAGTTACTGGGGATCTGGTTTGGGGAAAGCTCTGCATGTACAATACCGGATAAGTTCTTGTTTTGAGGACTTACCTAAAAGCAGGTGTCCAGTAGGAGGTCTAGATGAAGGTCTGTTTGACTGTCAGAATGCTGATAGCAATAAAGTGTTTCTACAGTTTACTTTTCATCTCTAACCTTTAGGGGAGGAACCTTGCGCTATGTAAACAACAGTTTACACTGATGTTACATGGAGGAAAAAAATCAACTTGGGTGTTACAGAAGAGTAAAGTGTATTATTTATTAGCAGCATCGTCTAATAAACTGGTGAAGACTGACCACAATTGATGGCTGAGTAAACATGTACTAAGCTTGTTGTCTTTGAGTCTGTGGAAGCTATTGCTGAATCTCGAGATAGACCTTTGGCACAGCTGTCTCCACATTATTCCTGCAACCTTTGAAAGTGTTTTGGAGGTAGGAGGTGTTTCATCTGCGTAGTACTTACAGACTTGTTAGAGGAACTCTTGTTTACTCTGTGTTTGGGCTGTAATCCTCAGAGTTCTAATCTGCATGCAGAACCGCTTGGATTCTAGTGGAACTTGAAATTATAGTAGACACTTTTTATTTAGAAAGATGGCTGTTTCTTTTGGTAAATTTGTGTTTTGGTTGAGAGCTAATGGAAGAGGTTTCCAGTCTTAATGCTCCTTAAAATTGTCATTTTCATGCTGGCATTTACCTTTTCTGTTTGTGGTGTTCACTTGTCTTTTTCATTGTTTTGCATCAGGGATGCTACCTGGTGGCTTTCTGTGTGAACAGATGTACCAACAAAAATCATAGTTAATGTTAAAGGTAAAAATAATTTTCTTATTGCAGAAATAGCTAAGTATCTTACTTTTATGAGCCAGTTCTCTAGCATCACTTGTCTATTTTTGACAAACTCAAGCATTTCCTCATCTTAATTTGAATGATTTCTAAATAAAGGACAAAAATACTAATGATGGAACTGAAAATAAACTGTCATAAATCTTTGAACTCAGCAAGGTTTTAGTAGTACTTCTCAATGTTATTTCTTCAAAAGGGCTCTGTTTTGACAAGTTTAGCTGTTGACAAGATCTGTGGGAGAAAAACGTTATAGTACACTGAAGGCATGATGGTTAGAAGGATCTCTTTGTATCTCTGGTAAGACTTACAAAAGTACCATAGATTCTGGATCATTTTTGTGAGAGAGAAAAATTCCAAGAGTTAAAAAAAAAACCTCTTCAGTTGTCTTTGTTCAGTTCAAACTTCGGTCCACTAAGGAGCTGCTGTTTGTATGATTTGAGCAAGACTGAAGTACCTTGGACAGAAACTCTTGTGTTGGCTGACCAGATGGATGTTGGCCAGCTTAGCTTTTGTAGTACAAATAGGAACTCCTGTGCTTTGATGGGTTTTGACTCAAATTGTTTATTTTGAGTAGAAGAAACACCAGATGTCTGGCGTCTATTTATGTAGTAGAAGATGGTGATGAAGAGGTAGAAAGGCAGACTGAACTGGGCGTAAGGTAGTCTTTCTGAGTATGCCTACTAGACCTATAGCTTCAGAGCTGTAACTGTAGTTGGCAGGTTCATTATATCCCCTGACTTGTCAGAAAAAAAGAGGCCTAGTGAGTACATCTGCACTTCAATGGCTCTTTCTCTTGAGTCTTAAACTCATAGAACTGGCCATCTGTTTTATGTTGTGTATAGCTGTCAGTGCATAAATAACTTCATTCTGTGCAGAAATTTTGTGTCCTGTGTACCAGTTGAGCTGAGCTGGTACAAAGAATAGAAAATAGAATTAAAAGCACTTTGGCAATCTGCACAAAAATGAAGTGTGTTATGAGCTAAGGAAGAGTTACTATTTTGTGCCTCGTGCCCATTAACACTTCCAGTGAGCTTGAATCATTCGTTATGTGAGATTTCCTGGTTGTGAGACAGCGTTTGCCCTGTATGACAGATCGTGCTGAGGAGGAAGGTAAGGATTTAACTCACTGAGTTAATGAATTGTAAGTAATTCAGTATAAACAAATTTGAATGGCAGTGGAACACTTGATGCATGAAAACTACTCTAAAAACTGATTTAATAAAAGAGATTGGGTAGGGTGGTAATTCTGGAAGAGTGAAGTTCATGCAGCATGTTAAACACAGCCTGGCACAGTTTTTGTGGTTTTTTTTTCCTTGAGGTCAGGTTTCTCTTCAGAAGCCGGGTGAGGTGGTCCAGTGTGTGCTGGGTAAAACCTGGAGTGTCAAAACTTGATATAGAATGCACACAGTTTCTGAAGAGGAGCAGATAGTCTGAAAATACTTGTTTAAAAGCTATAATAAAGTTGGAGCTGGACTTCCTTATTTTTGAACTCCAGTTGTCTCTTGGTGAAAGCAACTGTTTTTAAAGTGATTGGGGTTTTTTTACAGATACTATAAAGGGAAACTTTCAGAAGTCTCTTATCTGACAATTTATCTGGTAGAATTGGGTGAGATTGTTGGTACTGATACATGAAAGGTTAAAGGAAACCTGCCTGAAGAAACAACTTGTCTGTTGCAGCATTTCTTGTGCTACAGGTTTATTGAAGCAGTGCCAGAAGCAAATGGTTTGCCTTGGATTTGAGACATAAACTGATGATGCTGGTAATTATCGGTAACTTTTGATGCCTGTGTATTGCTACTGCTTATCACTGTCAAATTTGGGATTCCCCATTTTTGTGCAAATGCTATATGCTTTGGACTTTGAAACTTCAAGTGTAAAGAAAGTTGCTTTTTAAAGTGTATTTAGAGTAGCAGGTGGAACTTCGGGGATTATTAATATGAAAAGGCAGAAGAGAGAATTGCAAGGTGGTAAAGTATTTTGCCTGGCAGCATACTGGGTTATTAACCATAAGGTTATGTGGGGGGTTTTTTGTCTTCATGATTTGTATCTTTGTGTGTGTGTGTTGCTTGTAAAGATGGTCATTGGCAAGCTTTGAGACTTAGCACAGTGCCCTAAGTACAGATTAATCTCTTGTGTGGCATCAGTGTAATAAGTGTTTTCACAGCATCCCAGAAGTGGGAGAAGTGAGATTTTGGATGAATATCTCGCCAAATTTGAACATAACCTGCTGGGTCATGGTATCTAGGATTTGCATCATTAACAGCTGAAGTCAGCTGTCTGCGTTCTGACCATCTTTCTAAGAAACCCTTTGCAAGTATGTAATGGGGACTGCTGTTTTCTTGGTTCACGTCTTCTGGATTTTTGATTTCTTGTCAAGCCGCTGAAATGGGAAAACTGTAGCTGTCATGACAGGGGAAGGCTTCACATGACTTTTCTTCACAGTGGAAAGCTAGAAAATTACTTGTCACCTAGAAACAGGAACAGTCTCCCTAAGTTAATAACTCTTCAAAACCTGACCAAAATGCTCTGATCATGAAGTTGTTGGGAGAGTCATAGTGGAAGGTTGTGTCTGTTGCATCACATACTCACAATGGTGTGGATTTTATTAAAGTACTAAGTTAGCAGCCAGTGGTATCTTACATGGATAAGGTTTCACATTCGTTCATATACTTGCTTTTGTTCAGATTCTTGAGGTGGGTTTCTGTGTTTCATTATTGGGAATGAAACAAATTTAACTTCGTATTTAACAAAACCTCTGCCTGGCTTATGCCAGGTGGACAATCTTCTGGTCTCCCAAGTTCAGGAGAGACATGGCCATACTGGAGAGAGTCCAGTGATGGGTGATGAAGACAATGAAGGGACTGGAGCATCTCTGCTCTGAGGAAAGGTTGAGAGCTAGGACTGTTCAGCCTAGAGAAGAGAAGGCTTCAGGATCTCATTAACATATATAAATACCTGCAAGGGAGAGCACATAGACAGAGCCAGGCTCTTTCCAGTGGTGCCCAGTGACAGGACCAGAGGCAGTAGGCACAAACTGAAGCACAGAAGGCTCTGTCTGAACATCAGGAAATGCTCTCTATAGTGAGGCAACTTCCCCAGAGAGATGGAGTGTCCCACCTGGGAGATGCTCAGAAGCTGTGTGGACATGGTCGTAGGGAGCTGCCTCTAGGTAGCCCTCTGCAAGCAGAGGAGTTGGACCACATGATCTCCAAAGGTCACTTCCACCTTCAAACACTCTGTGATTCTGTGATTTTGTTGGTCAGCCATTCAAAGAATAGTGTATGTTGTGCTTTGAGCTGGATTTCAACTTTGGGAGACCTTTGGGAAACAGAAGGTGTTACTGCTAGAGCAGCTGTGGGAGTTGATAGACGCCACCTGACGAAGATTTTGTTCATGTGTCACTGTCATCACTTACCTTGTACTGATACAGTTTAAAATTTTATGTCAGTTTTGACTAGAAATACCCTCCTTTTCTTCTTGAAGCTGCTGCTTCTAAATATTAGGAAAATTTTAAGGTGTTGAGTCTTCATTTTTTTCCATGCTTTCAGTAGCACCTGTTTTTAGCTAGAAAAACTTGACATACTTTTTCTGTTTTGCAGTCTTGTGCAGCACCAGTGTTTGGGGGATATAGCTTCAAAGGGTGAAGGAGTTTCTTTCATGGGGGTGATAGTAAGAGCATTTCCCTCTGTAATTGACTCCGAAGATCCCATGATTATGTGCTTTTGAATCGCTGAATCACAAACACTTTGCTGAAAACCGGAAGGAACAAGCAGTCCCAGCAGCAGATCGCTGCCTGAGGTGAACAGAATCTGCTAGGTCATCGTACACTGGTGTGGCTTATTCTGAGTCAGGTAATCCAATTGTGATAGGCTTGCAAAATAATTGATACCACTTTTCTCCACTTGCTTGTCAAGTGGGCTCTCTGAGCCAGCTGAATCACTTCTACCACTTACTCCTTTCTGAGGTCTGTTGAAAGATTCCTGCTGCTTCTTTTCTGCCACCTGTCTCAATAAATGAAAAAATCCACCCCCGGAGTCATACCTCTTAGTGCTTCGAAGAAGAATCTTACTAATAATGTTAGTCTGTGTAGCTAATCCACTTACTGTAGTGGATTCTGTAGAGAAATGTAACAATCTGTACTTTGCATAAGCAAATCAGAATGTAACAGACTGCTGTGACAGTTGGGAGACTGCACCGCTTACTGTTTTTTAAAACATTGGAACTAAGGATAGTTTCTGGGTTTTGTTTCTTTCTCTACGATTTTATATTAGTTTATGTCTTACTGTTTAAAGACACTTGACATCCAACACAGTTTCTGCTGTTTTTCGGAGTCTGTGGTGGATGGTAGTGGGAGAAATACTTGCTACCTGTGTCGTAAGTCAACTGTGAGGGAGCGCTTCACTGAACAGAAAGTGATCACAGATTATTTCTGAAATTCTGGACAAATAGAACATAAAACGAGAAATCCAAGAGCAATTCTGGGGGGAAACAATCCTAATTTTAGGCTGTAGTGCTTGGGCATAGTAACATACTTCTGAAATACCTGTTTGTGTCTCTCCTGCTGGAAGACTGTTGGAAGGTGCTGCTGTGTGTTACAGCTTCGTTAGTGGTTGATCTGCTTTTCTTCCTTGAGATTTACTTGACTTCCTTCTGAAGGGTTTATTTAAGGATGCTGACTTAATTGTGTATTTTCTTTGGCTAATGAAGTAGAAAGCTCAAATCTTTCTGTAGCACAGACAAAGTAGTTTATTGTTAAACATCCTGGAACAAAATGCGTTTTGTCCCTCCATTCTGTCTCCCCAGTGGATTTATGCGCCTTTCCATGTGTTAAATGCTGCTGCGAAACAAGGAGTACAGCTGCCAAGGGTAAATTGATGAAGTTTCTTGTATTCAGTATGTCACTTTCCTGTTGCCAGAAGTGGAAGGGGAGACTTTTAATCTTACTGATTTTCCTTATAGTCAGTGCTTTCATATAGACGTGTGGATCAGTCTTTGCCAAGCTGAAAACATTGAGTAGCTTCTGAAGCTTCTCCTGTACCACATCCCTTCCTTCCCTCTCCCCTTTCTGGCACAGAAGATGGAAGAAGATGAAGTAAATGGATTTAACTTAATCTTGAATACTTCAGATTACTCAGTATGTTCTTAGACTTAGGTATTTTATGTGCTGTTCTGTTTGGGACTGGATAACCTGCAGTCAAATGACTCAGGAGACACTCTGGAGACCAGAAGTGTTTCATAAGATTGGAAAAATGCTTGTAAAATTTTGAAGGAGATGAACTTCATGACACAACCGTGGTCTTAATCAATGACCTTCATAAAAACATTCTAGTATATCAAAGGCCAGTGGATGTCTCTTAATTGTTACCAATAAACTACTCAAGCCTCTGTTTGAGAAGTTCTTGGTGGAGAGGACTGACAGTATTCCTGAATCTTGAGTTTGAGTTTAGTAATCTGTCACTGAGAGTGTGTGCACTATATGCTTCTGTTAATTTTAAGTACAACTTTTACATAGTTCTGTGTGGGAATCCCTAACGGATTTTTTTGTCTGTAGAACTAATGCATGAATCTCTTCTGAACTAGTGTTCGTCCAAGTTGCATGAAGACCTGATCAACCGTAGTTACCTGTGGAAAAGATGAGCTTGAAAATCCTGCAGGCAGCTTGGGTTGTTCACCTGATTTCAGTGTCATCAGGCTGATCACAAGCTTGTGTGTCAAAATCTGTGTATGAGTTGCTGTTACAAGAAAGACATCTGTTTCTCAATATTTAAAGCAAGCGAGTAGTTCAGGGATTGAGGAATGCAGACATTCTCTGCCAGTAACCATCTGAACATACTGGGTAGCATACCCTGTCTGATATCCCCTCAATAATGTATCCAAGAGATTACAAATGGGGAGGTGGTGTTCTCTCTGTTTTATGTGCTTAGCTACACTACAGACATCATTCAGTAGCTGATGCTGAGTACAGCCAACTGAAGGATGCTGGAAACTTGGAGAGTGTTCAGCCACTGAGCTCTGAGCTGTGTTGCTTTTACTGTTGTAGTAAGCTTTTCTTTGTGGTTCATTGGATGCAGCTGCAGTGAATTAGAACCAGCTTAAATATAACTCAGCTGATCTGCTTTGAATGATCTAGGTATTTTTTTGTCAAAAGTTACAGGCTTGTTTTCCTTTCAGATCCTTACTAGAAAGAATGTTCAGTTACGGAAGCTAAATGCACTTCAAAGGGGACACTTTTTTGAGTTTGAACTATGTTAGTTTTAAAAATTATCCCAACTTGCCTTTTCTTTATGCAAAGGATAAAAATCAGCTAAGGAACGGGTAGTTTGGAGACACCCATGTGGTTTCTCTAACCTCTGATGCTTAACAGTCTAAAAATATTTACCATATGGGATGTCTTTATTGTGAGGACAGTCTTGGCTACTTGAGAACCTTTCTGTGTTCAAGCACTTTCTGTGCTTAAACATTTTTACCTATTTCTTCAGCTAGATAAAGTTGTCATATGGCTTTAAATGAGAGCTGCTGTCATTGTCCACAGATAGAGGAGGAAAGGGAGTTATTTTCTGTGAATTTAGTAGGGGTGGATATGGCAGCAGTCTGTGTTTGATCTTTTTTCTACTGGGTCTGTTTTAGATCTTGGTTAAAAACAAAATGTAAAAAAACTTTCATCTTAACACCAGTGAAAAACACAACAAATTTTATCTTAACACCTGACTTCTATCTGTTTCAAGCTCATCTGTTACAGTTGTTTAGCGTTCTGGCGACCTTCTGAGAACGTACCTTCGTTGGAGGTTTTTCAGAGATGTGCCTGACAGATCCTGCTTCAGTGGTTGTTCTTGCTGCTGTAGAGAGTTCACAAACTGCTGAGAGAAGTAGGAGCACGTTTGATACTTGCCTATGCTGAGTCCATTTTCCAGTATGCTGTTGCATACAAGCAGAGTAATCCTTACAGAGCAGTTGCATGTACTTTCAAGATGCACAGTAAAGAAAGCAAAATCTAAACTTGCACACACTTGCATGGCACAGATTGTAATTAGTATATGTAAGCTATCTGGTATTTTTCTGCTCGCAGTTTGTGGTAGGTTAGGGAGATAAATTACCAATAGTCTCCTTTTTGCAAGTTGGAAATAATCACTGTGCTGCAAGCTCTTTTCATCATCAGTGAAATGACGCTTGATGGCAGATCCTCAGCATCAGGATGTTGCTGTTCATGTTTTACTTCTGAGGTATCCTGAACGCACCCTCCTTTTGTCCCCATCTCTTGTGATGGCATAGACTTTCGCTAAAGTGACTTACAGCTTTGTGGCTAACTTCACCAGACTTCTCATTCACTGGCTTTTTAGAAGTCTTTGCAACATCAGGCTTCACAGCCTGGTATGGTTAAATGAACTTCTTCTGCAGTCATAGTCTCAAACCAATGCTCTTCTAATATTTTTTTCCTACGAAATTAGTAAGTTTACTGCAGATGCAGCTACTGTTAGCCTTAGGCAACTAGATCTGATGTGCTCTCTCTGCCAACAGCAAAAGAGCTGTAAAGCTTTCTCATTACCCATTATGCATAGGCTGAGCACTTACAGATCTTTCAGCTGAGGCACTGTCTTGCAGAACTGACTTGCAGATAACTTAAAGTGACTATGCATTTTGTACAGTATTTATGCAGGATTTGCAGTAAGAAAGGTTTAAATTCATTTTTCCTTACTGCTGTTGCAAGGAACTGTTGCATACTTGAACTTATCTTTCTATTACTTTCCCCAAAAACTTTACAAAGCAATGAATAAACTTCTGAAGGTTAAAAGTTGAGCATTGACTGAAAGGTTCATTTAATATAGAATGGTGTAACATGCCTGCAGAGTGAAATTAAGTAGGTGAACGTTCTTTTTGACTTAAGAGTTGGTTTAAAAATAACTGCACAACCCTGTATTCTTGTTCTTTAATGTTGTGCTTGAATAATGGGACAATGAAATACAGTTTCGATCTTTCAGGCAGAGGTGAGTGGGTCATTGATACCAGGGCTTCAGGATTTAGAGGTGACGGTCTGTGTATTACAAAATAGGTGGAAGATGGTTCCAATATATTTGACTACTTCTTAGTAGGAGGAGAGGAGGTGGAATGATGGCACTACTTCCAGAAAAATGTAGTGTCTTTAAGTAGTTACCTAGAGTGTGAAAAAGGAAAAGTCTTTGCTTTCTGGCTGAGACAAAATAGCACTCTGTATAAATGGACTACTTTCAAATTTTGGCTATCCTGACTATGAGTTCGTTTCCAGAAGTGGATGACTGTTAGTCTTCTGCCTATGTCTTTATGTTATTACTTACTCTGTTCTTTTAAATGCTCGCAATTAGAATGTTGGTCAGCAGAGCCTAAATGACCAGTCTGTCCAAATGGATAGTGTGAAGTAAATAGTTTTCTTTTGATAGGCTTTCTTTTAGAGCTAGACCGTGCTGACACCTAATGAAGCAGACTTTTGCAAATTCAGAGCTGCTTCTGTTATAATCTGTTGAAGAATCTGTTCCAATGTAATCTGGATGGCATTTTTTTAAAAATAGTATCTGTGGAAATTCAGCTCTTAGAAACTACTTCAGTAGTGTGATGTCTGCCTTTTTATCTGTTGGAGACTCCTGTGTATTTAGTGGGAATGTATGATCATAAGGAACAGTGAGAACCCGTATCTGATTCCAGCAAGGTCTTCAGTACTGATAATAGCAGTTTGTTCAGACTTCTCTGTAGCACTGGTGTTTTTTGACCTGTTGTCAGCATGTTTCTAGGGCTTACTTTTGATTTTATGGGTTTTTCTGCTGTAATAAAACATTCTTTACTGGATGCTGGTAAACTGTATGTATAAGTATCCTGTATTTTAGGAGATTCAGTATAAACCACTGTCATCTTTTTTGCAAGATCAAAGTGCCAAGAGGGAAGATGCATGCTGTTTCTGAACGGCCTTTATTAATTTATTGATGCCTTTGCTTCAAAGGCCATCCCCTTCCCTCCCCAAGCATAGTGTTTGCCTGGCAGGAGTGCACTTGTTGCTGTTTTGGATGTAATCCATTATGCAACAAAGAAAAAAACTTCCAAACTCAGATTTCCCGCTCCATGTCAGAGGGATGTCACAGCATAAAATGCACCGTCTGGTTTATTTTGAGGTATCCTTCAGCGCTTGAGAGGTCAGCCTTTGGGTGCCATGGCAAATAACATGATTTGTCATGTCTCCTATCAAGGGTGCTAGAGATAAGCAAGGTCTTAACTTCCTGATCTCAATCTTGGGTGCTGAGTGAAAGCAGCTGCTCGTCTCCCATGCCTCAGTCACCACATTGCTGTAGTGAAATGGTAATAAAAACATACGGGTTACTTCATATAGGAAGCAAAGGTATCTTAAGTCAGGTAGCATCAGCATCGTATTTTCCACTTGTTAATGTTCTCAAAGTAAATCTTTGGTTGCTGCTGTATGTCTGATTTCTCTGTCCAGAGTCTTTTTTTTGTCCCATAGAGTGTGTTACAGTGAGGTTTTTGGGGCACGGGAGCCGTTCTAGAGCTTGGTCTGCATTGATACATGACAGGAAAGTTTATTCAGAACTGTGTGCTCTTGAACTGACTTTGTTCTTGCTATAGTGCTATTTTGAGATGTCTCATCAACTTTTTTGTAAACAATTCTCTTGATTTTCCTTGATATTAAAGTTTGAAGATGTGCACAGGAGAATAAAATAAATTGAGAAAGAGATGATTATGAGTATTTGGGAGCACTGTTGCGGTTGTGCTTATGTGACTACTGTTTCTCTTGATACTGAATTAGGCATATAATTAGTTTTACTATGAAATGAGGTATTACTTCAGGTTTTTGATGCAATGATAAATCTTGTAATGCAGTGAAGTCAACTTTTCAAAGCTAGTTTGAAAGAAAATTACCTAATCTCGAATTCGCTGTTAAAAGGTCTAGATTTCAGTGATACGTATGTGATGTTTAGAGTGTTGGATGTAAATAATAGAAATATCTGCTGCATAATAGTATCAAGTTGAAGTCTTAGTAGGTTGGGTATAACACCTAGCGTAGGATAATACAGGAAATATAGCATAAGAATCAAATAAAAACACGTACCTTACCCCATGTAAGGAACAAGGCTATTTTAAGTCAATTTAGTGATACTTAGTTTAATGGAAATTGGGGTACTAAAAAAGACTAGAGGTGGAACACAAATTAAATATGGATTTCCATGAACAAAAGGTTAGGAGAAAGAGCAAGAGTATATGGAAGCCAAATGGCCCCAGAAATGTAGTATTTTCTGGACAGAATTATAGGAAAATATGATTAGCTGTATTAATTATGTTGTATCCAGTTCCTAGAAACTTAAAAAAGGGTTCTGGCATTTTGGCTGCTTGACTTCTTGAATTTATGTTTGTGCAGGGATTCCCATCCACAGAGATCAGAAACCTTAAGGCTTGGGTAAGATTTCTGTGCTGACCAAGGTTGTTTTGAAACAGGAAAACTTCTTTAGTGTCCGTCTCCCTGCATTTTTAGTGGGATTAGACAAATGAAGATTTTTGCACATAAGTAATCTCAGTAGAGAATATGGATCTGTCATGTTATGTCTGTGTTGCATTATTCATTACTTGTAGTATAGCAGGGTTAAGAAATTAACTTTTCATCTGCTCCTGGAAGTCTTCGTGCTGCATTCACAGAACCACAGTGACTTTCTACTGCTGGTGGGGCAGGCAGGAAGGAGTCTTAGCTGTCTTTAAGCTTGCTGTTTTTTCTAATTTTTCTAATTCTATTAATTTCAGACAGTTAAGAATGCTACTTCGGGACTAAATAGTCTTTGTCTGTAATAGGTGTTCAGAGTGAATTGGCTTTGGCTGTGTTTTTTCATACTAGTTCGTTGTGAGTTGTTGAACAAGAATGGCTTGTTGGTATCTTCACTATTTCTGGGTGATCTTAAATCTTTTTTAGGAAGTGAAGTGATGGAAGCCTTGTAAGACTGTAAGTGGAGTCTGAACTGCATTGACTGAAGAGGGTAGAAAATGCTGACTAGAAGTGTTTTGGTTTGAACAGTGTTCCTTTTAGTCTTCCAAACTCTCATGCCCAGGTACGAAAAAAACAGTGCAGCTCAAATAAGTTGGTGCCACAAATTCCTATTTTTTGCCTTACATGCTACTTTGAGGCCTTTTACCAATGAAGGAAGGCAGGTTTTCAGTATTTCGATAGTGTTTAACATCTGTAAAATACAACGGTAGGTCGTTGAAGTGGTTTTGGACAATAGCAGGTCCTGGGATGCTTGGGTGGTTTGTTTGCTGTCTTACCTGCTGTAATGCTGAGTTCGTGGCAGACTCCGGTGCCTCTTGCCCTATCTTGCTAGTTGAGCTCTTGCTCTCCTAAAGATCTTTTCTTCCCCAGAAGGTTTAATGGAAGGTTTAATTTTTCCTATGCAAAAATGACTTGATTCTATGTGTGCATGATGATGCATGTTTGTTTGGTTTGAGTACTTCTTTGTGTTGCATGTAAGCTTTACTTTGTCATCAGCTTTAGAACTAAAAGAAGGATGCTGTGTCTCCAGCTTTCAACATGGCTGACTGTCAGGCCACTGGTGATCCGGGTTAGTGGAAGGACATGAGTGCGTGGGCTTTGTGTTGCTGTCCCAGCCTGACACTACTTGCGAAGAAGAGTATGGAGGAATGGAGGGGCATAAAGGCTGCTGGTTTTGTGTGTTTCAGCTGCTTATTTTTTCCCCATTTTGTGTGGGGTTGAGGGTGTCGGTTGCTTAGCTAACTAGCTGTGTACATGAAGGTTTAAAGGGTAGGGATATTCAGTCATGGAGCTTCGTCCTTGCCTGCTCTACATTTGAGGTCAAAGTTCACTGTGAGAATAAAAACTCCCCTGAAGGGAGGAAATCAAGGAGGGGATTTGCTCTGTCTTTTGAAGGGCAGGGCTGTGATGGGATCTGTCTCTGTGTTTGTGCTGGAGTGCGTCTCTGGTGTAGAGTCTGCAATACTGCCAGGTTTTGGGTCACAGGGAGCTGTGAGCAAGAAGAGCACTGCCATGAAAAGTCATCGGAGCAGAAGTGTTCCTCTAACCTTGCCTCCTTCAGCCTGCAAGATGAGTCCCATCATCCATCACTGGGCCCTCCATTGCACTGAGGAAGGTTGGATGTGTGAGGGACAAAACCTTTTAGCTGTGGCCTTCGTCAGAGAGAGGAATGGGAGAGTAAATGGAATAGTGGGTGGCCTGGAAGTTGACATGTGCTTTCTTGATCAGGAAGAAGCTGTTTTTCTAACTTCTGTTTTTAAATTCGGGCATCTCTTCAGTCAGACTAACCTGGTTTGCTTCCTTTTCCTGGCTATTGGTAAAACTTCAGCTTTTGAAATTGCCAGTGGGGCAGGAGGATCTAACTGCGATGTTAGAGGGAAACACTTTATACGGCCCAACCAGAGCAGTGAGGTAAATGCTGAAAAATTGAAGTAGACATCCTAGCCAGTTCAAGTGGAACAGGTGCTGGTATGTCTGAAAATGGATGTTAACTTTGAAACCCTTCAAGCTATCAAGATGCAGGATTTGGAGACTCCTCAAGTTGTGTACTTTTACTGTTTTCTTCTGTTATTCTCAGTAGGCTCAAGAGGACTGCAGATGTGTAAGGCTGAAGGGAAATGTCTGCAGTAAGACAGTGTGACTTCTTCCAAGTTACATCTGCGTTTCGATAGAATTGTATTGCCTTGGAGAGCACTTTCCTAGGCATGTGAGGCTGGGACAGCATGTGCAAATCTTTGAATCAGTAAGAGCAAGAACTGTAGTTGGCGAGGTTTTGTGAATGGCAGGGTGCAGTTCAAAAGTCTAAGCGTATCCTTTCCTTTAAACAGCGGTCTAATTTAAAGTATCGATCAAGTCTGGAATCGTTCACAGCTTGTTTGAGGCTTGCTATTTGTTCCAGGCCTGAATGGTTGTATGTGTGATCTGTTTTGGTGGAACTCTTGCTGAACATCAGCAATATTGGCTGTGTTCAGACAGACCTAACTTGACATTTAGTTAGGCTTTTGAATGTAACAAAATTCTTTCCCCAGCTGGCTTGAAACTTTTGTTGTATTAAAGAGGGCGATGAAAAGGAAGAGGATAATTTTGTACTGAGTTCTTTCATCCTCTGCATAAGATAATTAATGTTGTATGTTGATGCTCTCTTGCTCAGGGACTAAGTTATGTTACTAGAAGTGGTTACATGTTTAAATTGACCTGAATAATTAGGAACATAAAAAAGGTTTTACTTTATTGGAGTCTCACTTGAACACTTAACAGAATGCAAGTGTTTGTTTTCTCTACAGAATAATATTAGAGTTATTTCTAGTATGATTTCTAAGATAACTTAACTGCCCTGTACAGTTTCCTCCCTTCACCCATCTGACAAGATCAGTAATTGCAGTCAGACAGAAGAGCCTCATGCATCTTCTCCAGGTTACTCCATTGTCAGGCAATGTGCTCACCTTGTTGTTCGTGCATTTTTTTCAGAACTGCTTGCACATCTTCATGCTGGTTTCTTACTAATACAACAGCAGCATTAGTGCAGCATTGTCTAGAGTATCCCACAGATTCTTAGGTGTTTCACAGGAATGCCAAGAGGTTCCAAAAGCATTGCATACTATGTGGAGACATTTTTTAATCTGTGCATACATTTTTAGTGTTCCCTATGAATTTTTACATTCAGTAGATAATTTAACCCGTTCTTTCTGTCCCTTTAGTGCAGCCACCAGGACTATCAGGCTCTTTCATGACCATCAAATTTATGCCTGTACTGATGGCTGTTTCTTGTTCAGCAGTCTGCAGTTGTCCACTTGTCTTCTCATTGCCTGCTTTGAAGGGGCAAGTCTGTCTAGCTGCCTCTTCATCCTTGCTGAAAGCTTCTGCAGATTAACTTTTGCACCACCAATCACAAGGATGAATTTAAATCCTTCTACTTATAGCCTGTATGGCTTTTTTTCATATCCATCTTCCTTCTGTTCAGACACTTTCTCACCATGCCTTTGAGGCTAAGGTATATAAGTGTTAAGTGGTATTACTTGTTTAGTGATTAATATAAAAGCCAGTGTGAAAAAATTTCCCTTCTAACCTGTCACCTTAAGCACTGTAGTTGGGTTTTGTTGTTGCACAGGACTCTTGCTTTCTGGTCTTACAGTTGCTTGTGTTTACATTAGTAACTTTGTAAGTGATTTTGAAAATTCTGACTCTGCCTTATTATCAGATGCTAATTCTTAAGTTTTTTGTGAGGGTTTTTTTTGTTTTGATTAATATTGTGTCACAAAGTTCTTCCTCATAACTTTGCATAAATCAAGAGATACTCTGCTAGTTAGATCTCTTGGGCTGAGTGAGTGTTTTCCTGGAACATTACCCTAATTGAGTTCACGCTACAGATTTTTTTCAATAGTGTAATGGAGGGAATGACGCAAATGAATAGACATGCAAGTGGGGAGGGCTGCTAATGGAGAAATGCTGGTTTATACTGTTTTAAAATAATAGTGAAAATGCAGATTAAGAAATTAGCATTCTTTAGCCTGTTTGTGCAGACTCAACAATCACAACAATGTGCTGTTAATGTGGGGTATCAGAGTGACCACCAAGCTGTCCTTGACAGCTGTCTTTCCTCCAGGGAAACTGAAGAGTGAGTAGTGTGTTCTGTTCTGCCAGGCAAGGTTGTTGACTGAAGAGATGCCCTCTGGCCTGTGTGTACCTTTAGCCATAAGAAAGTTTGGGATGTTCTAGCAGCCTATGTAATAGTTTTAGCATATGCTGGATTCAACAGCCTCCGTTATGTTTTATTATATAGTTTTTTTGAGTATGTGCAAATTAATGCTGTGCTTTCATGCAGCCTCATTTGAGTATTCGAAGAAAAAAAATGAACCTTTGAAATTAACACTCCAGCAAAGATAAAAATCAGTAAAGAGGAAGCATTAAGAATTGCAGCTGTTCAAAGCATAAATAACGGCACCTGAATGTTTTTTTAGGTATTAAATTTTTTTGCTGAGTTTTGTTTTTTGAAGCAAAATTCAGCATCTAGTTTAATTCAGGGATATTGTCTTTCACTGAGGCCTCAAATAGTGATGATGATTTTTTCTTTTTATTTAAAGTGTTTAGCAACACTTCTCACAGACAAGTCAGCTTGTCCTGCTTAAATTACCTTCATTACTGTTGTTAGTCAAAGTAGATGGTGTAAGTCCTCAGTAACACACACTGCATACTTAAATTTTAAAAAAGGTAATAACACTTTACAAGCTGAGATTAAACTTCTGGTTGTGATACCTGCTTATCCAAATAGCAACGTGATAATTGTTGCCTGCTTCCATTGCCCTGTCTGTGCTCAAGAAGAAAAAGGGCAAATACTGAATTCTAAAGCATGTTCTGAAAGTCTGGTGTGTAACTCTTCAGGAGGATATTCAGGAGTGTGTTTAGGATCTGTTAGAATTTTATCAAGAGCATTGTATTGTGTGTGACCTTTGAGGCTGGAAGCACCTCATGGTGCAGCTTCAGTTGTTTCTGAACAGTGGTAACCTGTTGGAGGAGGCAGGTGTGTTTAATATCTGATGTCTGGCCACTTAGATCCAGGGTTCTGATTTTTCTGTAACTACCTTTTATGTAATACCATTAAGCAGTATGTAGCTTAACCGGTGTAGGCATCTGTGCAGCTTTTTTGGTGTGGTGTCTGTATTCATGTATGTAGAACCTGTGTGAAACCATTTTTTCCTCAACAAAGGGATGCGCAGTTATGAATCAAAACAGGCAGTAGAAAAGCTTTGGTCGGAAGTATGATGCAGTAAAGGTTTCTCCCTAGCATACACACCTGAGGTGGTAGCAGTGGTTGAAGGCTTTTCTGTTTTGTCACTTCACCTTGGTTCTTTCTCAGCACTGCCAGCATCCAGCCGCAGCTTCCTTTTCAGCAGACCACGAGCAGTTGTGCATGCTACACATGAAAATGCCTGTTTTGCAGGGAAAATTAATAGACCACTGTGACTATGTTTGCTGGTCTTCATCTTGCTAGCTCTGCTTTATTTTCTAAAGCTGTCACAAAAATCTAGTGTTGATATAATTGGAACTGTTCTATGGCAACCAGAACTAATCGCATAAACCATATGGCTTTTTAACTCCTGGTGTCTTTGGTCTCTTCAGAAAA
Organism: Steatornis caripensis; assembly: GCA_013398225.1. Taxonomy (NCBI): domain Eukaryota; kingdom Metazoa; phylum Chordata; class Aves; order Caprimulgiformes; family Steatornithidae; genus Steatornis; species Steatornis caripensis. Next base: position 157,264 of record VZSC01002425.1, read on the forward strand.
AAGCCTAGTTGCTTCTCTGCTAGGCAAACCTTACTCATGACTTACTTGAGCTGCAGCTAATTAGAAACTGGGATTCAGTTAATGGCACAAACAGTGTTTAAAGAGTGTTTGGATTTAAAATCTTAGTTGTGCTTAGTGAATTTAAAGTAAGTTTACAGAAAGGTAGATGGCTACCATGCACTGTATGTTAACAAAGCAAACCACTTGGTTTGAACTGAACAACTTTTGTCTTCGGTTCTGCTTCTTTTCAGGAGTGAAGAAACAGCAGATTTCCTTTTCCAGCTTCACTTAATTGTTCTCCTCTTAATCTGAATGTATTTTAAGATAAACTTAATTTCTTAATAGGCATAGAGCCCTGTTTCCTGAACTTGTGATTTCTTAGGTTCTGAGTGCAGTAATTGCTGAGCTATTTTAATAATCTGTAGTGTAATACTGTCTCTGAGGCTAATAAAGAAAAACACAAACCTGTATTAGCTCTTAAAATGTTACTAGTGATTCTTCAGTAGTTCTGTATTTTAAAACTTATTTGGAGACCTATTCACAGCTCAAGTTCTATATTAATGTGCCACGTTCATCTTAAAGTACAGTGTTTAGGCTGGAAACTGATTTTTTTAGAATTACTTTATTTCTTCGGTGTAATTACTATAACCCTTTTTTTCAAGTCAGATGTGTAAATGAAAGGGTAAAAACTTAATTTTTTCAAAACAGTTCTGAAAGTGTTCTGTACAGCTTTGAAAGTCACAAAAATAAAAGAATTGGTGGAGCAAAACTTGAGATAAAATGGTGTGGTAATTAGAGAGCTGACGACTTGCGCATTGATGTGCGTACTTGTGGAACACTTCAGTGAAGATAGATGTGTTGCGCATACTGGAAGTACTTCAGATGAGAGGTGCTCTTTGCCTTTTTTGAGGAGTACTGCAATGGTGAAGTCTCTGTAGCGAATACACTGAAGTCCTGTGCACGCAAGTGAGCTGTGCTTTAGGAGTTTTCCATCTGCAGCCCATGGCTCGCAGGAAGCAAATAATGTATCCGGTCCTGCTGCTTTGCTGAGAGCCGTAGAGCTCCAAACGTACCATCTTGTGCACACCACTACAGTCTCCGTAGGACAGAGAATTTTGTGGACTGCTACTTCAATGCAGTCTCCTTCATAAAGCTTGTCTGGACTTCAAGAAGTCAGTTGAGTCTTCCAGGTTTTTCTTCATGTAATAAGCAGTTCATCAAACATACTTGGAGACATACAGTGGAGAGCGTCAGAAGTGCAGTTGTTAGCATTGCTTTGGGATTGAGATGAGAGAATGGTTTGCAAGCTTGCAGCTGATACCAAAGCCTCAGTATTTTGCATAAAAAGAGATTAAAGGTCTTTTTATTTCTAACTTAGGTTGATAGACCAGACAGTAAGTCAGCTAACTATATGGACTTTGGTAGCAAACTGAAATGAAGACTAATTTACAGTTTTAAAACAGGAAGAGTTGTTTTAAAGTATGTATTTGTAAATCCTGAGTGCAGGGGCCTTCCGAAATCTGGACCCTTGGGGTTTTTTTAAGTTCAGACTTAACTTCATCTGCTAACCAGGGGCAAGGAGGATTTCTTGTATTTACACCAGTCTAGTGCTGTGGCAACAGTCTGGAGTTTTCTATTTGTGCCAGTATTGTGGTTGTTTAACATCTAGACTACTTGTAATCATCTGCAAATGGCCCATTAGCTTTTGTGGTATCCTCTAGCTCTGTTCAATTCAAATCCAACTGGGTTTGCAATGATGTTTTGTCTAAAAACAAACACCAGTGTGCTTGGGGACAAAAATACCCTTATGAAGAACTCTCTCTTGGGTACTTTGCTTCAGTTACTCCACTTGAGAAATCTTTGACTCTGCTGCCACTTGTATGTCCAGTGGTACTCTTAAACAGCTATTGCAAGGAAACTTAGTGAATACCGTCTGTGCAAGATTTTAATTTATTTAATTTTTTTAATTTGGGATTTTAAGAACAGACTGGATTCTAGCAAAGTAGTTTGTCATATTTTGTAATTTTTTTTTTGTGGGCTGGGAAGGGCATGTAAGGGGAGCTGCATGGTCATCTTACGTGCTAATTGTCTCACTGCGTTTTCTTTCATTCCTCTTCCTTCAGTCTTGGAAGATTTAAAAATCTATTTTGTGGTATAGTTCCTTTTAGGCGTTATGTGTTTCTGCAGGTAGTTTCCAGGGTAGATGCAGGGATGACTAGACTGCATTATCTTTTAAATCTTCTTAAAAATAAGCATCTTATTTTATGTAAGAAAAATAAGTATAGAACTCAATTTGGAAAGATTAGATTGGAATTGCCTCAAATCCAATTAAGCCATTCTGCATGGACGTGCTGGGAATATAAATGCAGTTACTGTAAATTTGTACAAACTTATTTGTTGCATTATCTTGCTAATCTAACACACGGTACTTTTTGTGTCCATATTGCAGACGGCAACTCCAAACTAACATGGCAGTCAGACTGTGTGATGTGGCTTCTCTGCTTAGAAGTGGTTCGTGGGCAGCAGAGCCTTGGACTGGGGTCTGTGGGATTTTTCTTAAATTCTGTAGGCTACTTTACATGTTAATAGTGCTGAGGCCATACCAAACTCTTTAATCTCCCATTTGGAACTTTAACTCTCTTCGATGTTTTGTTACAGGCTGTAGGTTGTGTCCCTTTTCTGTGAGAGCCTAGAACACACTGGCGTACTATGACAACTTTTTCTATAATATGGTGATCTCCTGTAGAAATTATACTGCAGTGGTTTGCCTTTCTTTAATGTCAATTAGATTTTAGTACTAATTCAAAATACCTGGTGTATAATTGAAGAGTAGTATTGTACTAAAATGGTTTTGGTATGGTCTGAATACTAAATTGCAGTAACTTTAAACCTGTGTACTGTGTATTTATGATTACTATTTTAAAAGTATATTTACAAGTCATTCTAAGAAATTGTTTAAAAACTGTTAATTTATCTCTTAAACTATTTTTCTGGGTGGAAAATATTTAGTAACTGCTGAAGAAGTGCTTTGTGTTTTATGAACAGTTGTATTCAACTGATCAATTGAATATGCATTATTTGTAAAACATATTAGTATCACTTTATTCAGAGCAGATGGTTCTATAGCTGAGAAATCCTGTAATTTCAGCACACACAGGCTACTGCAGCTGTTCACTTGAATGTTGGCTTAGGATCTCATTCTTGCCACCTGAACATGAAAATAAATGTGCAATTAAGTGAGCATCGTTTGTTGTCCTCGCTAAATCCTGCTAATTTTGATCAATGAACACTTTAAATTTGAGGAAAAAGAAAAAGAGGAGGAAAAGCTGTCCTAGAGAACCTCAGTCAGATGACAGCATTTGTGGCTACTAGCTCTGCCAGATATACTCGTGTTTTGGAAAGAAATTAATCTTAATTGGGATCATCTACTTTCCCATCTTTTCAGCAGACTTGCTTCATCACAGTGCCAGGAGCAGGTTACCCTTGGAGTTTGTCCCAAGGGAAGAAAATGTTCCAGTTCTAGACCTGGATCAAACTAGATCACATTTTTATATTAAATGTTCTTAATGGATGCATCTTCCCTTTTGCGTGGTGCTGAAGTAACCTCTTGGAAAATACTTCTGTGTGCAGAATTTAAGTATAAGGTTGGATTTTAGTGGTTGCGGATTTTTAGTGAAACTTCTTGATGAGTCTTGCTTTTGTGTTGAAATGTTTATTACTGGAGAACTGATTTCTAGACTTTTTTGTTGGACATTGTCCTGTATAGTTGGTCTCAAAATATGATGGCTGCCCAAGTCTTGGATATTAGGCTGCCATTAGAAATCCACTGTATTTACCAACTGTTACCATTCAGTGACTGACTTGAGATATGGCAGAGAGCCTTTTGTGCATGAGGTAGCTTATGGACAAGTGCTGACACTTCTCCAAATGATTGCCAATGATCTACCAATCATACAGTCAGTTATTTCGGGATGAAACACAGTAGTTCCTGGAGTGGTGATCACTCCCTTATTTTGATGTCTAAAAGTAAATCACATTGAAGTATCAAATTTAACTGTTCTCAGGATACACGGGAGGGAAGAAGTGAGAACCAGAAATTGTCAGTTTATTCAAATAAAAGCATTTAGAAACCTGCTTCCAACCTGTGGTAACAGAAGGTTGACCTAGAGGTTATCAGGGAAGTTTGTTTTCCATCTCAGCACATCCATGTATATCTCAAGTATCTTTAAATTACTAATCTTGCTTTCTGCTATTGCTTATGAGGCATAGGCTCAGGATACAGTTAGCACCTACCTCGCTGAAAACAGCCAAAGACTAGCACTTCAAAAGCTACCTTTCATATAATTTTGGTTATCAGTTGTAAGTAAATAGAACTGATTACCCTTGCAACAGGCCAATTCTGCTTGCTAAGTTCTGTACTGGCAGGGCTGTAATGACCCTAAATGAACGGAACAGGGGAGGATGGAAACTAAATTTTGCATGCTGGCTTCATTGAGAAGAGCTCCTCCTAGCAGATTTTAGTGACAACTTTATTTGCCTGTAAGTTTTCAAAGTATTGCCTTTGCCTCGACTAACAGTTAAAGTTAAAGTCCGTCTGTATTGGTGGGGTTTTTTGCATGTAGAGGCAGTACACGGCCTTGGCAATGCCACTTCTGCATAGTGTCAGATCTTTTAAATTCTTTTACTGGACTTTGCTAGTACATGGTGGAATACAAATTTTTGTTATGGTTTTCTGTGTTTTTCAGCAGGTGATTGCTGCCATGGAAACACAACTGTCTAATGGACCAACTTGCAATAACACGGCCCATGGTTCCTCCGCCATAAACAATTGCTCATCACCAGTTGATTCTGGTAACACAGAAGACAGCAAGACCAATTTAATAGTCAACTACCTTCCACAGAACATGACACAAGAGGAACTGAAGAGTCTGTTTGGTAGTATTGGTGAGATAGAATCCTGCAAGCTTGTCCGGGACAAAATAACAGGTATGTTGGTTTGGGGATTTTCTGAGTCTTTTCGTTTTCCAAGCAGTGAGCTGTCAGATGGTGTTTTGCAGTTCTCTTGAATCATTGAATAAAGGCAAAAGAAACCAATCATAATGTTGCTAGTCCGTGGGAATGTAAGTTAGTTGTTACCTACGTTCTGCACCCAAAAATTGCCTATATTTGCATTTTATTCAGATTTGTATCAGTGCTATAAATGTGAACAGGGCATTTAAATATTGAGCTTTACAGTCTTTGAAAAGAAGATTCAGATGTGGAAGAGCAGGTATTTATACAAGGTTTACTTGAGTTTTAATTCAGCTCCATTGGAGTAATGAATTCATTAGCCTTAGCTGATGCAAAACTTCCTTTTTCAGGGATGCGGCTAATTAAACTTTTACCTTGGGATAAGGGCAGACCTTGTATGTAACACTTCTACATTGCAACACTTGAGCAATTTAGGATGCACACTTCGGTGCTGTCTGAGAGTGCAAGTATTAACTGCGATGTGATGTATTCTTTTAGTACTTCATTTTAGCAACAGCTTGTGCACAGGTTGCACGTATTTGGACTAGTTTAACTTTGAAAGAACTACTGGATGGGTGCCTTCGCTTTAAAACAAGAATGAAAGGATAGTTGGCAAAGTTCAGCTTGTCTAACCTCGATTTTTTTCAACTCGTAAGCTCTGTCAAATTAAAAAGCATTGGTTTATCGCTTGTGTCAACATTTCATTAGGTTTGCTTAGAAATCTTGACTTTGGCACTTTATTTCGTGGCTTTTTTTGCGGAGTCCTTGAACACCCAGCTTTCAGAAACACATCTTTAACTTCCTGTGCTGGTTTTGGCGGGAATACAGTTAAACCATGACACTTAAAAGTTCTTGATTGCAACACAATGTGCTGGTTAGCTTTTTTTTTGTTTACAACTTTTCGAGACTGCATGTTCTCTTTGTTTTGGTTTAAGGGACGGAAATCAATACTTCCCTATTGCCAAAAGGTAGTGGCAGAACATGGATGCTTCTTTCACACTACATAAAAACTTTGTTGTGACTCAGGTGTTCCCTGGGCAGCTAAAGTAGGAAGACAAAAGGTTTGGTTGATGCAGATTTTGTGTGGCTTCAGCCCCTTTTACACACGTTTGTGTTGATGGCTTGGGTATGTTGGAGACATGTGTTCCTCAACTGTGTACATAAATAGTGGAGCACGAAGCCTAAAACCTTCAGGCAACTCTGACACGAACCCCAGGACCAGTCTTTGGCATGCAGGGCATGCTTTATTCACTCGTCCTGATGACATATTTACTCCTCTGACATGGCAGAAGGGAGTTACACCACCTCTTCCCACACTGATGCAGACACTGCTGTCATCAGTACAAGAATGATGCTTGAACAAGAATCTGTGATCAAAAAGATACTAAGAGGAATACTTCCCAAGTGTTTAGTTCATCTACATCTATACCTGCTGAGGGTGAGAAGAGTGAACTAAGTTAGGGATGTCTTCTCCTAAATTTGACCATCTAGTCTGTGCAGTGAGACTGACTTTAGGCAGAGATTGTACCTTCTGAGCAATAGAAAGTACTTTTGATTGCCACTGCTCGTACCTGCATTCTGCTAATTCACAGTGAAAACACTAATATGACACTGAATAAGCCTCTTTTTTGAGGATGCTTTTTTCTGTCATCATTCTCTACATGCTAGAGAGAGCATTTGTGACTGTCTGATAAGTGGGGTTTTTTACCTCTGCATGGTGTGAGAATAACCTGTTACATACAAAGGGACATTTCTGGCATTGATCACTCTTGATTATACGTCTTGTCTACTGTCACTTAAACAGTCAGGCTACCCTTCTGTCCCCAGTCAAAGGTGGAGTCTCAAGCCGTGCTTCTTGGACTTCTGCAGTTCAGCTCTGTACAGCATCAGTTGTTTTATCCTTGACTTCAGATACCTTAGAAAGTAGAAACTAAAGAAAAGGAAGTGTCTGTATGTAGGCCTATAGAGGTCATGCTATACTACTGAGAGCACAAGAATGATTTTTTTTTTTTAGTGTCTTGATCTTTTCTACTGACTATCCTACACACTGTTTGAAAACAAATTCCCCCAAAATGAGGGAATCCTGCCTGAAGAGTATGACTTTTAAAAGACGACTGACAGAACATATACCTTTGGCTTGGTGAATTCACTAGACTGTGTCATGACTGTTCCTCATTTCACTTAGTGATTGCTGACAACTTACCTTCCCTGAGACAGTGACCATTTAGTGGCACAAAGTGAGTCAAGTTAAGAGGCTGCTTAAAGCCCAGCACTGATCTTTTGGTAGCCTTCTTATTGAATAGTCTCTGGCTGACTTCTGTGCCTTTTGAGTGAAGGTTGCTTTGGAGGTTCCCTTTGGATCTGAATGGCCAACATTTCTTCCCGTAGCAGGTGACTTGCTCTTAAAACACCAGGTAGTGAAATAGTTAAATCTGTGAAGTACCCTACTTCAGTATGGTAGCCTTCTGCTGCTGAAACCACTGCCCTTAGTCCTTCTGGGCTGACCAAACCTCAAAGGAACCTGTGCTCTTCACTCTAAAGAATACCAAATGTGCTTGGGGATGCCAAAGAAACTAGACTGGGCTAAGGTTTTCATAGCTGTCTTCAGCTGAAGGCTGGTTGATGCAGAAAACAAGCCTGTCTTCTCTACAGGTAATGACTTAGGTGCTTCAAAACAAGTCCTTTACTTAGCTGTTCCCTGACCTTTTGTTCTAGGAGTTGAAAGATATAACTGGTACTTGATCACTTGGTGGAATGGCTATTCAAAGTGTTCATCTCTGTCTTGCAGATCTGAGTTCACCTATTAGCATTCCTTATTAAAGTTGCTTAAGGATTACATGATGTCCAAATTAAGGGGCTGCTGCAGGCACACTGAAGTGAGCCTAAAGGTCTTAAATGATGGATGTGCAAATTGCCCACATCCTTAAATCATGGTTTTGATGTTTTATATGCTAGAAGCAATCATTGCTGCTACTTAGTGTGAAAAGACTCCTTGCCTGGGAATGGAATGGAGCAAGACTTAATTGCAGACTTCTTGTTTGAAGGTGTAATGTCTTCAGTATAGGATAAAGTGATGCCTAAGAAGGATGCTGAATTTAAATTACATGCTTAGTAGGTAAGAACTTCAGGGTTGGAACTATTAGAGATATAGTTGGTGTTTCTCCTTTATCAGAGAGCAGCCCCTCAGCTTTGAGGCATACTTTCAGCTGCCGGCAAAAACACTGCATCAGTATTGTTCCAAAAGGTTTTAGTATGAGTTTGAGGAATGTGGTGTCTGACCTTATAGCTGCATTGGGAGCGATTTTAAGTGTCCTGTAGCAAGATTAACTTGTGTTTGAGAATGCTGGGGATAGAATGTTCCAGTCCTTTTCTTACTTATTTTCAGGTTTTCTACAGAGTTCTTGAAATGCAAATTTTCCTTTTCTTTCTACAGTTCAGAACAGAGATTGCTACCAGATCTCTCTGAAGGAGATCTGGCATGAATTTCAGGATTATATTGGTTTAATTCCTGTGTGAAAACAGTGATTTTTTTTTTATGTTAAAAGAACTGTCATGAGTACTAGCTACTCAGTGAGCACTTTTAATTGATGGTAAGTTTAGGGAAGCATAGAAATTGAAATGCACTTTCATACAGACTAAATTGCAAATGAGAATTGATAAGGGGCAAAGCTTTCCATCTGCCTTTGACTGTCTTAATTCAGGTTGGTCCATATCAGTATTGGATGCATCCTCTGGCAACTTCATGTATGATATGCTGGAACTGAGAGCTATTTGCCAGCAGATGAGATGGCTCTAGTATAGGAATGGTAAGAAATCTGGCAGTATCTGCCTGGGAGAATGAAATGAAACATGCACGTGAACCATTTCACAGCAGTGAAACATTTGATGAAGAAAACAAGAAATCCCAGCCTATCTGTCTGTATTGGCAGCCAGTGTTAAGAGTTCTAGAACATACCCCACTGACGTGATCGACTAGTAAATTTTAAGAAATGAGGAAGCCTGCTACATACTGGGTCACCAATGCCACGTGTTGAAATTCAGAGGGATCAAGGATAGCTTGCTGTTATCTTTACCCAGATGCGTGTCAGAGTATCCTGTGGATTTGAACCACATTATCTCCCACCCTATTGTGAATGCAGACTGAATATTAAACATCCGCAGCACTGGAGTGCATTTAAGACTGCATTATAGCAGTGCCGCAGTTCTTTGAAGCTGTCTCCACACTGTGGGATTGAGATGAATTGATCTTGAGTGGCCTCCCTGCATCCGGAGAACCTGTTGGAGGGAAGGGTGACACCTTGGAGTTCACTTCTTTATTCCATGTGAGCAGTCCAAAGCCCTGCTTCTAAAGGGCTGTTCTTGTAGTTTCAGTAATGTTTTTTGCATGGAGTGGAATTTGTTAAAGCATCTTTTTTGAACCAGTGGTTATATTTCCTTGCAGACTACTGTCAACATAAAGTTTGTGTCACTTACTGATTTTTATCTTAAGGATTTAGTCATGGAGGAGGTAGGGAAGAAAGCTGAATTGGAGAAGAATCCTCCTGATCACTTCTAAGCATGCAGTTCATGGGCACAATGTTCAAAGCCGAACTAAAATTGACTTGCTCAGCTAATGGAAGAACACTGAAAGTGTTCTCAGCCATAATGAAAACAGCTGATTGCTGTTCTATTGTTTTACCGAAGGTAGAGAAATTAAACCCTGATACTAATTAAGACTTTAAAAGGTGCTGAATGAGTCTCTCCTCATGTAAGAGTCCCATCAACAAGAGCAGCATCTGAGAGGAGGGCATGAACTTCACCTTCCTTCCCTCGCTAAACAGAGAATCTGTCTGGAATGAGTCATTGTGCCCAGATATTTTGGAGTCTGTGTTAACTCTTACATGCTTTTGAGTAATGCAGATATATTTATATACAAGGTACAAAACTACAACACAAACCAATTATGGTTGTACAATTGGTGGGACACCCTGGTCTGAACAAAATGTCATAACTGAATTCTTATCGGCTGCTTTAGAGAGCTGTTTAATTTCAATTTTTAAGTGCTTGTACATATTTAAAAGCAGCAGATAATATTTTACTTAATCTAATGTTAAGCATGTGTAATTATGAAAACTAAGCTAAAAACACTTTAAATGTAAGGGAAGAAGGTAAAATGGGATGAAGTCTAATTATCAAACTGCCCTGTTCAAGCACTTAAAAGCACATGCTTTCTGCTTGTGCGAGACAGTTGGATTTAGCAGCTGTTGACAAAATGCAAGGGACGGTAGTAGCTACCACTTCAGAATGAACACTTAGTATGACAAACTGTATTTTCTACATCTATTTTTCTGAAACTTGAATATAAATGAAAATGGCAATGAATGTGGTGTCCTTACAGTAAAAAGAAGTGCAGTCTTACTTTAACACCCATTGTCTTTTGCAAATCCAGTTGTGCTTGTGGAAGATACATGCTTAGTTTTCATGTTGTGGAATAATCTCCATTATTTCAGGCCTTTGCTTCTTTGTAAATTACTTAGGAGTACTTGTGGAGTTGTTAGCTAAACTGAAGCTCTGAGGAATTCAGACTTACTTCAGCGATGTCATAAATTTGGGAGAATTTCTTAGGGTTTTTTGCTTCAAAGCTTCTGCACTGTTCTCATTATAATAATCATGCTCATAAAATTCACGACTTAATTTCTCTAGAAGAGAACCTGTTTGATAGGTCAGTTTTTCTTGTCTTTTTGACAGATTGTGTTTGAACTAGTAATAATGCGTATACATAGACTTCGTTTGTGGCTTAGCATGTCTGCTTGTGCTACGGGGAAAACAAGGCAGGATGTGTTTAGAGATCTAGCCTGCAATAGTATTTCACATTTGTAGACTTGTGTACCTGTGAAGCCCTGGTGATAGACTGTTCCATTCAGAACAAGGAGCCAAGTGCTTCCCATCTGAAGATTTACTTTTTGCATCGATTCCTGCTGTCAAACTTCCTGCCTTCTAAATCTGAAGACAAAGAGAAAGTCTATTTCAGGACATTCCTGCTGATCACAGTTATGTGGTCCAAACTCGATACAACTGCCTTATGTGAAGCTTACACATTGGTTGAAAGCCTGATCTTCTTGCATAGCTTTTTCCAAAAATCTGTGTCCCCATTTGGCCTGCAGCTGGTAACGTTGCAGTGAGGTTTCTTTATGGTCAGCATTATAGGCTCTTGGAGTAAAATTCTTTAGGTTTTATTATGTGACCATGAAAATGTCATAGACTTTTACAATCTAGAAATAGTACACTGGGATGGACAGGCACATAAAGGGTCGTGGTTTTTTCTCCTTAGTCTTACAAAATTGGGCATATCTGTCTCGCTTAATTGTGTGTATTTCATCTTGCTCTCTGCAGATCCTAATTTCTCAGATACTTGAAAGTATTGTCCCATTACTGTTTTGCACGTGGTGCAGATGCAAAATGCAGCACAGAGTTCAGCAGGTATCTAGAACTACAGTTATTAAAAAAAAATTGCCTAGAAGTTGAACACTTCCAGAAAATCGTTCATGCAGCTGTAGTCAGTATGTTTGCAATTAAAGTTTGTACGGGAATTATTTTTAATTGTTAATACTGAAACTTCTCATGCATGTTCTCTGTTTTTGTTGAAGAACCATGGTAATAAATGCAAAGGATTCTGGGTTGGTCACAGAAGAAAATAGAAAACATGTGAATTGGGTGTGATGTGAGGAGGGTTGAGCTTGTGTTGTTAACAGCAGTAATAGTTCTAGTAACACCGGTAATAATTCAGTGTGTGCAATGTATATGCATACAGTCAGTGCAGTATTATGAGGGACTCTGTGCTGTCAGATGCTTGGTTACAGAGTACTCTGCTCTGGTGCAGAGTCTGAAGAAATACCTAGTGATAATGCTGAGTTGTCTGCCCGAACAACTGAGGCTGTGAGATGGAGAACGATTTTTCTTTCTGTGGGGTAGGTGCTCTGTCTCAGCAGAACATGAGTGAAATGCTGATCTCTTGGTGATGGCTCTTACGCTTGCTGTGACTTCTACAGCAGTCTTCTGGTAATCGAGGGAAAGATACCGTGTGTCCTCACTGGAGGCAGTAGCAGGTTGTGTTGTATGACTGGCTGCTTGAGTAGAGCATGTGAAACTCATTAAGCTCTGTAGTTTTCTCTGCTTCTGTCATATACCAGGGCAAAAACTCATAGCCCGTGTTAGTGTATGGCACTAACAGCAGAACTGTTGGAAACCTTATCCCTGGTCAGTGCTAATGCAAAGCTGCTCACTTTTTCAGTACGTGAACTTTTAAGTTTCAGAGTGATCTCACTGTTCAGTTGAGCTTAGGCTGGCAGTTTCTTTTGTGTCTCTTATCAACGTTGCTTTGAATGTGTTAGCTTACTCTTAAACCCTGATCTTCCACTTGCCCAAGACTAATTTTGGGGCATCTGAACTACCCTTACAGGTATATGGGAAAAAACTATGGTCATATACTTACTCCTTAATCTGATACTCTAGACTTCTTGCTGCATTGAAGTGTTGTATGTGGAGATGAGGTAGGATACAAACTAGGAAAGTTGTTTCTTTTTTTTTTCATGTCCAAGAGGAAGCAAGAGGACATAAATATTATGGCATGTCTGTGGAGGGGCTTAGTGTGTAAAGTGACTATTTATATTCAGTGTAGGAAATCTTAAACATTCCCACCAAAAAAAAGGAAAGTTTTGAGGACGGTAGGGCAGTGAGTAGTTGGAATTCCAGGTATTTGCTTATATAACACAAGTGTGTGATACAGAGAGTACCACATGAATGAACAGACCACTACAGCTTTGCCACTTTCCAAAGGGTTTGCTATTTTTGTGAAACTCCTGAGCTCTTTTTTTCTCAGCCTTTATTCCTGCTGCACGTGGTGTTTGCAGTCCTGTACCACTCTTATCTGTCAGATGTTTCTGCAAGGTTTTGAGTGCTGTCGGTGTAGGAGAGTAGAGAGCTTTGGCAGCTGAAGGACAAGCTAGGTACAGCTGGCTGCTGTTTTGTCCTCTGCTGAGTCTGAGACAGGTTCTTGCTAGCTGCTGCTTAGTGGTGTGCTGAGATAAGGAATGAGTTCTGGTGGTCTGACAAATTCTGATTCGGACAGGGATGTGGACAAAAGGTATTGCCTGGCAAACTGTATCTTGCCTTGTACAGACCTCAACTAAAATGTGAAATCCAGACTAGAAACCCAGTGGGACTGGAGGCAAATTTATATATGATGACTGTTTCATCTCTTCTCTGGAGCAACTTGTTTACAAGACCTTGAAGCATAGATTTTTCTGGGGGTGGGCGTGGAGGGTAGGGCTATTCCTAATATCAGCTTTTTAATTTTCAACTAAAACTCAGTTCATGTTTTGAACTCTGCAGCTGTTAAAATGCAGCATCTGATGAGTCCTAGGGACTCAGTGTGGTGTAGCACAAAGGTAATAAAGTGATTCTGAACTTCGTCTGCTTGTTGGAAGAAAGCGCAACAGCAGAGTGTTGGCCTTACTTAGCTGGTGGTTGGAATTCTGTCCTGTTGTCTGGATTTTGGGAATAATCCTGAAGGAGTTAACTTTTTCAAACAAGCCTTGTGTGTGGATCCAGAACACTATTAATGAAGACTTGTCTTAAGCCTGTTAATATTGTGTTCTACAGATACTCTTCTCTGATTCTACATATTACTGTTAAATGTTATTGAAAAGGACTTAGCAGCATTTACTGTGCTTTTTCATAGTAAATGCATAATTTATTGCACTTTGCATGTCTCTTAAAAGTGAGTCATGCAGGCAGGTGGAGATGAAGGAACTTGCTTCATCTTCTGTTACTCAAGGTAGCATTTGATCGTCTTTGCACTTCGACTTACTTTCCACTGTTTTGCAGGCAGGATACTGTTCTGACCTTCCAGAAGTTTATAGACTTTGTTTTTGCAAGTAGAAAATTGTTCGACTACACCTGCCTAGTCTGTTCTAGGGATTCAGTTAATTTGCCCGGTTAGTCAGTTCTTAATGCTGACACTGTGAAAACAAACTATTTTTAAAATTATTAAACAGTTTATTTGTCCATGTACTAACCTGAATTAATTAGTTGATATACACTGCATAAACAAGGACTTGATGTTTTAAAACTGGAACTCTGTTTATAGGGCTGAATATTTAGGGACCTCTCTGAATGTAGTGAATCAGAACATCGTCTTCATTAAATACTCTGCTTTTCAGCAAGCACTGTGCATTTTGATGGGCATTAATGCAATATGCTTCTCTCGCACTTGTCTGCAGACAAATTAGAATTCACTCTTGTCAGTGACTGCAGTAACTTACAAGAAGCCTGTGAAAGTGTTGGGTCTTGCAAATTGACGCTGCTCCCTCTAGTGATGTGGGATATCTTGTGTGCTTTTAGGGGGGGTAGTGCTCTTCTCTTCCACTGTGGGAGTCCCCAGGCTGCCTGTTTGGCATGTCTCATCACTTCTTGCTCGCTCTTAGGTGCTTGGACGTAATAGCAATATATACCTACTAGTGATTCTAGGCCAGCTGTTTGAATAAATCTTAATCCTAGTGGAAACCAGTGTGTGTCAAGAGACTTCGAGTAATCTGAAGCTTTTATAGGCATCACTGCCTTTCAGGGTACCTGTGCTGTGAGATTAGTGCAGTGGATTTATAATAATAAAGTTTCAGTAAAGTCTACCTCAGTTTGGATAGTAGTGTTACTGACCTGCACCCCCTGAAGTCCTTTCACTCCGAGGATGTGGATTATAAGAACCTGGGTATCCCTATAGAAAGTGGGTGCTTGCTCTCGGCCACCATAAGCAGAGTGGTAAGTAATAAGACTTCAAACTGCAGATGGTCCTAACTGTTTCATAGTTGGTGCCTTAGGTATTGAACCAGATAGTATATTGCATTATACAAGCAAGACCTTTAATACATGCAAGGTACTTCTTTAGCTTCATGTATTTATGCTTACCTTGCTCTGCAAAAGCACTTTATTTCTACATTTTTATTTTCTTCCATCGTGCTATGTTTCAACTGGCAGTTCTTAACAATACAAATTTGCCAGGCTGACATCATGTTTCTTTGTGCACAGCTGCAGAAAAGGATTTAGTATACTATTTTCTATGGATTTTTTTGTCTCCTGGAGTATGTCAAGTGTGAGTAGAAGAAGGTAGAAAGTTATAGAAGGCAACACAAGAAAAATGTGCAAGCCTTTGGTTTTAGTGACATAATACTTTAATCCACATGTAAAGGCAAAATAACTGACATAAACACAGCTCAGGTCCTGCACTTCATTTTGTGATTACTTTTAACAATTTTTGTAAATCTTGCCGACTCCCAGTGTTATGAAAGACACAGCTATGTTATGTTCAAGCTTTCCACACTTGACCAACTGTTTCAATTACTTTGTTTTTACCTTTTCTTATTTGAGATATTTGGTAGAACTGACTAAATCAAGAGACTTGTAATCTGAATTCTTTCTGAGTGTGTTCTGAGTTTCTGAAGCTATTGAAGATAAAAGTTGCTTTTTTCTCCTACTGGTCTTGTCAATACCTATGGCTTCATGCAGGTTAAGCCACAGCCCTTTTTTGAAATGCATTTGAAGCCTGATGTTGCTGCAGAATGATTATGGAGTCTTATATATAGCAATATACATTGGTTTATTTCACTCTCACACTTCTTTTAAATAAAAAAGCTTTCTCATCGGAGAATTTTGCTATGTTCCTGTAAGAATTACTTTGTGGAGACGTAATTGAGTTTCCAGTAATGAGAATGTCAGCTTTTCTCAGTATATTCTTTTCCTGTGTGTATTTACCCAACTGCAGTGAGAAACGGCTTTGTTTTATAATACTTGTACTTGGTCTTGCAGATCAGTACTTGTTCTTGTTTGTTAATCACAGCTGTTAAAACCGAAAGGAGGATATTCGCCTTTGACAAACTTGCAAGGACGTATTTTTTGAGTTGACAGTTAATGCTTAGGCTGGAGAAAGAATTTATCTTTTGGTAATGGTTTATCATTTTGTTACTGTTTCTCAGTCATCAGTATAGACCCGGAAAACCCACATGACTGAAAGCAGCACTGCAAGTTATCTTTTGCAAAATGTGCCCTAGGGGTGGAAAATAACTTTCAGACTTTTCATCAGGGCACATTTCGGATTCGCTTTTAAAACTCTGAGATTAAGTAGCAGGTAGAGCCTGAAAGAAAAACAGAACAAAATCCCAACAAGTATGTGTTAATGTGAAGTTTAGGGAAGAATTTACATTCAAGTTTCATGCTAGTTTTTCACTGGGATGCACAAATTACTGCATGCTTCTAAACACCCCAGCAGCAGAACAAAGATGGATTATCCACCTGCTTATTATTTGAGGTGACCTGGTAGTACAATAGGGCAGAATATTTAACACTGCTGGGTATGTTCCTGACAAGGAACAAACTGACTGTAAAAGGCAAAACTTCTCAGCTGCATAGAACATGTTACTACTAATAGTGGTAAAAATTAAAGGCTAAATCTAGCTTTCAAAAAAGTAACTGATGCAGCCAATTCTGAGGTATACTTTCACATTGGCATAGTAAGGATCTTCTACTTGTGTAATAGGACAAGCTAGTTTGTAAGAAAGCATGCTCTCTGGGTCAGTCATTGCTACTTCAAGCAATTCATCGTCACTAGTTATGTTTGAACATTAGAAGCTGTATCAGTCAAGAGTCTCTGTGTTCAACCTCCTGTAGTGTTCCATAAGCAAATGCCCTGTTTCTTTTGCTTGTGCGGAAGCACACACAGTCCCTGCTTCCAGCTGTTTTTTGGGGGTTGAGATTTCTTACTTGGACGTGGTGTGTCTGTTAGCAACCCGCAGTTCATGTATCTTCTGGCTTACTGAATGTATTTGATCAGGTTCATGTGAACCTTAGCGTCCACAATACCCCCTACCCTTGACTTTCTCTGCTGTGGGGAAGACCCAGAGCTACACTCTCATTTTTGTAGCAGATGTGAACATACTTCTGTTGACGAAGCAGCAAGAAATGATACTACTCACATGTGGACAGGTGTGCAAGATGTAAGGCAAGAGGATGGTGCTAAGTTAATAAAAGGGTAGAGCAGAACCTGGACAAGATGAAATTTTTTTTCTCTTCCTGAAATTATGATTTTTAGGATAAATTACGGCTCTGTTAATACGTAGTTTCACTGTATGGCAGGATAAACTGTCAAGTACTTTGATCAGCGTGTGATCCTTTTTATTCAGTCTTCAAACTTCAGTTTTTCCGTATTCAGAGCAATAGCTGAGAAACTGGGTTTGGGGGAGAGAGATGTCAAAGTATCAAATACTGAAGTCTAGTAGCATTCACGGTTTACAGGTGTTTTCTTGCAAGCTGCCTAGCTTGCTAGCTTGGTGGTGTATGAGTTATGAGTGTTCAGTAAATAGAACCCATCTACTGGAACTGTGAACAAACTGCAGTTAAATTGGAGATTGCTCCGTGGCTCACGCAGTTACTCTCATTTTGCTGAAGCTGCTTTTAAAATGCAGTTCAAGCCTTAATGCACACTTCAAAGGACTGTGAAATTTGAACAATAATTTATGTTAAAAGTAAATGGGAAGAAAGCAACACTGATGGTATTCTGTGCTTATTCCTTTAGCCCTTCTTGTTAGAAGGACCATAGCTGTGTAGGTGGTTCCTGGTACAGTTCTGCACTTAATTGAATTGCATGACTGGGTATGTTCTTCTGGCCTTACTCAGTGTCAAAATGATACTGTGGTAATCTTGGTGGCTTAAATCAGATGTAGTTGACAGTGGTGATTTATGAAGATGCAATGACTTTTTTGAACAGGAGCTGGTCCCAGCTGAATGATCCCCCTGTCTTGGCACAGGAGTGCACTGTAGGCTGGCCTCTTCAGGAAGATCACCCTAGCATATTGTGGAGCATTCAGGTGTCGAATTGCAGATCCAGACAAAAGGTTTGAGTGTTTCTTACTCCCTGTATCTGAAACTCTTCATCAAACTTTTCATGCTCCTGAAGTTGGACTAGAGGCCGTAAGTGCTGTTGGTCTTTGCCTTGGCCACACAAATGTGCCTTTAGGACATCGTAGGCTGCGACTACTTGCAGTTTTTAGATTAATACTAATGTAACACTGTGTCTTTTAGGCACTGGCACTTCTGCTTTCGTATGCCGGTCAGGGAACACATCTCCACTCTGAAACTTAGGAGACTGGTGTGAAAAATTATATAGGTCTGTGAGATGAATTCAGATGAGAGCCTTTGTATATAGGCTTGTAATATCATGTTTGTTTCTTCTAACAGCATTCTTCCACTAGTGTGTGCAACTTCAGGAGTGATGAGAGGCAGAATAAAGCCTAATGTCAGGTTGCTGTGAACTTGACTTGGTCCTGCTTGCAAAGATAAGCTGACTTGTTCTTGCAGTACTTCATTGGATCTTTACCAATAAACTTCCTACACAGAGACAGGAATTTACAGCTTTAAACAAAGTTATGCTTAGTTTATTGAAAATAGTGTCAGATGTAAAATGAACACTTGCGTGGCTGGTAGCAGAAAATGCTCACTAGAAAATGTATTAGTACTTACTAGAAAACGGACTGTTTTCTTCAAGGACTGGCCAAGGCATCTTCAAGGACTAAAGCACTGAAGGCAGTATACATAGCTGAAGTTAAATTAAAAAAAATAAAGTCCCCAGTCTGCTAGAATTCTTAAGGCTTTTTTTACAGACTTTGAGCTTCAGCTTTTAGACTTCTATTACTTAACCTCAGAAATATGTTCTTCACTGTCATGTATTGATGCAAACTATGTAATTTTTTTGGAAAATAGGCATTTTAGCATTTCTGCTGTGTGATATTGTAGTTCTTGCTGGTTATATTCCCTTAACTCGTTATTTTGCAGTAAGATGTTTTTGCATGAGTTGAAATAGCCTGAAATGTCACTATATTGAAATCAGTTACTATTGTAGAAAAATCCTATTTCTTTAAAATACACTTGCTTGTCTTAAATTTTTTTGATCGCCCTCTGTGGAAGGTAAATGTGTGAATATGTATTACTTGCTGTTGAGATTTTTAATTTTCTAGGGTATGATTAGTGTGTGCTTGTGGTAAATTTTTGTGCAAGACCATGAAACTGGTTTTATAGCTTAGTAGTATGTATTAGTTTTCAGATGTGTTATTAACTAAATACAAGTGGTGTTCTGGGTTTTTTTTGCTTTTTATTTAATGTGTGAGGATGATAATTTGAAATTGAATTATAGTTCTGGGTTCTTGTATGAATTAGCATTAATAGCCCTCAATTGGTGGGGCTACTTTTCTTACTGATCTCCTTAACGGGCAAAATTAATCTAAGTGGAGGAGGAGAGGTGCAACTTGCAAACTTAGCTCTGTTTGCTCCTTAAAATAAACCAGTTTGTTTCTTACAGCTCAGTCTTACCTTATCGGGAGGACATACCAGAAAATAAGTTTGATAACTTGGCTGATTGTAGGATTTGTTTTGCCTCTAATGATTTTTTTTTTCTCATGGAAAAAGCGGTTATCTGACATTGTTGATTGTCTGTTCAGTTTGTTCTGCAGACCTTATGGGAATGTTTTAAGAATTCCAGACAAGGTGCAGGATCAGCTGGGTGCTCCGGTGGTTTAATCAGCAGTTAACTTCCCAAAGGCAGCTTGCCCAGCCCTCCCCTGCCTCGGGTGTGCGGTAGCTCTGGTGGGAAACAGCAGCCAAGGGCTCCCTCGTGTGGCGGGTGTGCCAGGCTTGCAGAGGCACCGTGCTGCCGTCGTCACGGGCCAATATTCTGGTTCGGGCCAGTGGCGAGAGGGTGTAGTTCACCCCGGGAAGAAGTGCAGCAGTAGAAGCTCTTCTGGTACCGAAGCTGCTGGTTTTTCAGTGAGTGTTAGTCATCTGGTAACGATACCACTGTGGAGCAGTGCTAAAAAAAAGAAAATTACTAGCTGCGTGCTCAAACAAAGATAAAAGTTCTACAGTATCGGCTCTGGATTTTGTTTGTGAAGATAGGCTTTTCAGTCGCACGTGTAGGAAAATTATCTTAAGCAGTAGCTGTTTAAAGAGTCACGGGGACACGGATCCAGTAGACAACTGGACAGCAGGAGACTTCAAGAGCAGAAGATAAGTAGGTTTCATGTTGACCAGAAATTTCTGGGGTCAGACTTCATGTTTCTGCCCAAAAAACATTCAGAGAAGACCTAGTAGTTTACCAGGATGCCTTAATCAGTTGTGAAATAAAACTACTGAAATAAAATCACCTGCTCTCTAATCATGTGCAGAAAACAAGTGTTCTTTTCCAGGAGTGATCACTGTGCAAAGGGATGTTGTGATACAGCTCTCACGCTTTTGAAAGGGCTTGCTTAGCATCTGTTGTGTTAAAGCTCTTACTTGTCTACCTTTTGAAGCCTTTTTTAAGGTGGAACAGATTGTAAATGACACTTGAGCACTTTCAGGCAAATTCTTCTTAACAGGACCGCATAGTTCAGATGACTGAACTATACACCCAGCCCAGCAGCGTTGAGTAAAGAGCTGTTGAATGTGCTGCCTTCAGCGCTTGTGTCTGAAGTAGTATTTCTTCTTGGTTCTGAGCTGCCTACAGGCTTTAGTGAATGTACCTCCTGAAACTGAGTGGTGGCTCGTAGGTGGAAAACATAACAGAAGCATTTTACAGCCATTCTGCAAGCTGAGGTGTTAGACTGTCATCCTTTGGCTACTGCAGAAGGAAGCAGCTACACAGAAACATTCCTGCTTATCTGTCTAGTTACAGATGTTTTTTCTTGTTATATGCTGTAGTCCCACTTTTGTACTTTCACCTGTTTTCCAGGTTTACGGGTATAGTAGTCAATAGGAGAGGATTTCTCTAACTTGGGCTTCTAGGAAGCTGTCTGATCTGAAGGCTGTTGTCCTTTCTGTCCGTTTTTGGAAGTGCAGCATGGAGAAATTTAGTTGTTACATGGTAGGTATATTAAAAGTTTAGGAGATAAGCCACTGTCTGTGGCTGTTGCAACTGCTTCCAAAGAAGGGGAAAAAAGAAATGAAGGGTGATGAGTATACTTTTTCTTGCAAGAGAAGTTGTCAGGCAGGCCTCTTCTCAGGGAGGTTGAGAGGAGAAGCTGTAAAACATCATAATTGCTGGCCTAGTGGTGTTGGGCTAAATGGCCCAGTTCAGCTGTTTTCGTTACCCCTTAATATAACAGTAGAATGTTAATGCAGGTTTGTTGGAAAGAGAACAGACTTGGTGGGGGTAGATGATGTAGTTTGGAATGTCTTTCACAGTTTTCTTACATTCCAGTGTAGTTTGAATTACTGGAAAAAGTCCGGATTTCCCAGAGAAACAGGAAGCTTAGAAGATGCAGTAAAAATTATTTGAGCAGAACAAACTACTAAGAGGTAGTAATTATATATAGATTATCTAGGGAGAGTGAAACCTTTATCATGTTATCCTGCACGTGTCTAACTGTTCATCACTATTTACAGGTGGTGCCCTCAGTCCAGCTGAGACACAAATTGCTGCCTTGGACAGGACATGCAGGCCAGCCCTTAAAACTGTCTGTCAGTAGACGGATGACAGCAGGGAGACACCACCAGCTCTTGGAGTGCAAACACTTCATTTCAGTCTACAAAAAGAATTGTGTCTCATCTTGTAATCAGAATATATGGTCTCTAAATTGATAACAAGGAGAGGAGTGTGTGTGTGCAACTGGGAAGTTTTTTGCAGTGCCTGCTGCCAAAGTGACGTCAGGTTTCCTCTTCTAAGTGGAGATGAGATGTATTTACTGTGGAAGGGGGGTTCAAGTGAAACCATTAGGCTACAGCAACCAGCAGGAAAATAGGTGACCTGTTCCTCCAAAGTGTTACTTAATAATATCCTATTAATTGTCCTATCTAGAGCAGTCTCTCTTAAGTGACAGGTCTGACTAGCTCGTCTCCCAAAACTGAACTGAAGGATGCCTCAGGACACCTAGGCTATTTCATGCGACCAAGTGTTTTCATGCGCAAATACTTCTCCAGCAGAGGACTTCTCTAGGTAGAGAGATGCATTGGTGTTCAGCTTCAGTACTTATTTTTTCTTTCTTTGATATGGCCAGCTGTCTTATCTCTCCATTGTGAACAATTTGGGTAGTAACAGGGCAATAGGAAAAATTGCCTTGTCTCTAGATCTACTATTCATCCCCAAGGTCAGGAGAGAGCTTTGCATAAATAATGAATGGTGATCAAGTGAAGCGAGCTGGCTTGTAATTGCTTTTGAGCATTCAGTAATTCAGCAGTAACCCCTCTTAGGTGGTGTAAAACTGTGCCTCGTGGAAATGCAGTGATGCATTCTTTTGTGCCACAATCCTTCTGAGTTACCTTAAGGAAAAACTAGACTTGGCTTGGATTTTTGCTAAGCAACCTGTTCAGTTTCTCTATCTTTTTGTCATTTCTTCACTTGTGTCACATCGCCAGTAGTCCAACCCAAGTCTTCATCATTATTTTTACTTCTAAAATTCAGTTCTTGCAACAAGACTCTACTATAATCTGTCTGTA
Source organism: Steatornis caripensis (assembly GCA_013398225.1). Lineage (NCBI taxonomy): Eukaryota > Metazoa > Chordata > Aves > Caprimulgiformes > Steatornithidae > Steatornis > Steatornis caripensis. The sequence goes on from VZSC01002425.1 coordinate 179,764, forward strand.
AGCTGTCTCCTTAAAAAATGTTCAAGCAGTTGCTGGAGATCACCAAGGAGTCCTTTCACATAAGTAAAGTTCTAGAGTAAGATTATTCCTATTCAGAAAGTTGAATGTTTTTGTTGTCAGGAGGAGGAAAATGATGTTGTTTTACCAGTTACATTAAAAGAGCTCTGTTCTATTTTAAGGAATACTGCTGCTACTTTTAAAAGTAAAACATACATCACATCTACTTTGTATGACCGTTTCCTGTGGATAGCATCCTTTTGGGACTTTCTCTTAATGTTTTATAGCAGAGGATTTTCTTTGGGATTTTACAGCTGTGTGCCCTATTTAAATAGTCTTTGTTTATAGTAAACAAGTAAACACTTGTGAAGCAACTTGGGCAGGATAAAACTAGTGTAATTCTTCCTGTGATAAGTATGGTGAATTAGAGCCTGTGCATTTTTTTAAAGCAAAAAAGAGAGACACAGTAGTAAATCCAGAAGCACTGTGACCATGGCTGTACCTTCCTATTTGTTTATCCTCTTCCTGCTTGAAACTTTTTTAGTCTTTTGCTGACTAGTGCCTGTGAAGTCTGTCTACTCTTTTCCACCTAAGTACTGCATCAGTGTGTTCTTTATTTCCTTCTTATTTTATGTTAAATTGCTTTGTCCTCACTCTTCCAGTGGGCATGTGGATGTCCACTCAGTCTCTTGACTAGTCCTTTAAAAGACTGATTAGAACTAAATTGCTTGAAATTACTTTTTGCCTCTTTTCTCTCAAAATCCATTCCATATATTGACTGCAATGCCAAAAAGTAACTTGGCATTAACTAATAAATTACTCATTAATTTCCATCATCATCGTACGTGGTGGACAAGTGATATTGATGAAGCTCATAAACTTGAAACATAAATGGAACAGTTTCCCCTATTAAAGTGAGTAGCACAGCGCTTTCCGGTTCACATTTTCTTGTAGGAGACACGTGTTTAGAGGCTGAAGTGACCTGCTTAGTGGTGGATATAGCATGCCTAGATTGAAAGAGATGCTCGACTGAAAGGATTTTTTGCCGCTTGCGCTTGAATTTGACTTTGTTGCAAGTGTCAGTTACATAAAATGTAATTAATGAATTTGAACTTGCAAATCAACCTTTGCACGAAGTCCTTACCTGTCTTACAGGCTTGTGAGATGCACTTCTGCTGTGTGGATTTTTGCGCTTTTATCAGATTTTGTTGAAGCAAAATTCAAGTCAAACAGCTTTTCCTCATTCCTTTCACATCATTTTGTCATTCTGGCTTTTCCTAATTCAGGTGACTTCTTCTGTTACCAATCATTTAGCTAACCATTGTTTTATTCTACACCACACTGCTAATATTCATGGTGTCCCAAGCATAATATCTAGTAGAAAAGTGTACAGAAACAGTTTTAAACAGTGCTGTGAAATAGCCACAAGAACCGTGGGGGAGAAGAACTCAACTCATAGTTTGAGCATGTAACTTCTGAAGAATTGCATACTTCTGCAAATGAGCAGCATATTCCCTTGGAAGGTGGTGTTTTCTTCTTAATGGTACAAGTAATAACTCACAAAAATAAGAAACTCGGTCACTTCTTTTAGGATAAGCTAACTTTAATACTGTTTCTAGATCTGAGTGAGGGAATAAATAGGTGATGTGCACAGGTAGTATCTTGTCTCTGTTGAGGTTGAGTGGGGCATAATTTTCAAAATCTAGGAATGGCTAAAGAGGATATTTACAATACTTAAGCAGGTAATAGTAGACCAAGCACCAGGACAGCTAACCTGGAGAGGTATGAGAGGTTTTTTGGACTGTAGTGTTGTTAAGCACAAGTTGGAAAAACAAAGCTGAGGCAAGAGCCAGATGGAGCTGACTCTTATCTTAAAACAGTAGGAGACTAAGCTGCTTTTTGTTACACATTTAAATCTGAGGATTATTTAATTTGTCGACAACTGTAGATTTACCTTCTTTCTTCCATTACCCTGTTGTGAACTCAGGTACGTAAGGTACTTCAAACGTGCTGCTGGACTTTGAAACAAGTGTGTGTTCTGCAAGAGATTTCTGTCTTTGTGAATGGAGCAGAGGTACCGACGGAAGAGTCCAGAGCTGGTTTCTGTCAGTGTTCAGTTTTAATCTTTGGCTTCAGGCAATACAAATTAGTCATTACGGTTATTAAATAATGACATTCCTCTTTTTAAATATTCTAAGTGGTGGCTGATTTAGTTTAAGTGCATCTAGCTTCTACTTGCTTTGTCTTGAAATCATAAAGTTTAGACATTGAGGGGGGACAAAAAACTGCACTGAAGGAGAACTTGTTTGAATTTTACTGGCCAGGTATCTCTAATTTGGAGTGAATTAATGTGCAGTGGGTATGTTGCTCTTTCTCCATCTGAAATCCAAAATCAGATGGGACACCTCTCTGGCTTGTACAGCTACAGTGGTACTAGCGTAAGTTTGGACTGAAATCCTGTACATCAGTGAAATGCTTAGGACGAACTGAGATTCTAAGTTCTTTTAACCCAGTTTGCACTTTCCCACCAAGTGAGAAATACCACCAGCTGTCAGACATATTTTGCAATAATCGGGCTATCTGGTAGGTTGTTTGAAACAACTGCTTCTACTGCATTTTGAGAAATGCTGGTTTGGATTTTCTACAAGTCAGACATCTGTATATGAACTGGCAAACCTCTTAAACAAGCATCTTTACTTAAAACGAACAGGAACGCTTAAGAGTGATCCTTCAAGCATCTGATTCCATAAATTAGGTTCAACTTCTGATTATTGCTTGTTGAGAGACGAGATTCATCTTTCTTATGTGCTTCTGTGAAGAAAGTGATTTTTGACTCTGAATTATTGATAATGTGTAATTGAACCACTAATCTTCAGACAAAATTTCAATCTCTTTAAGATGTTTTACCTTTTCTTAACCTTTTCAAATATATAAGGGTTTTGCAATGTAACCTCTGAACACCTTTGAATTTTAGACGTTAGCTCAAATTAAACAAAACTGAATTAAATAAATCATTTACAGAATCATTGAGGGCTGAAAGGGACTTCTGGAGATAATCTAGCCAACTTCTTCTCAAGCAGGCTCTCCCTGAGCATGTTGCCCAGGACTTTGTCCAGTCAGACTTTGGATAGCTCCAGGAATGGCGACTTCACAACCCCTCTGGATGGCCTGCTTCCGTGTTTCAGCACCCTCCCAGTGAAACCTTTTTTTAATCGCAAAATTACGGAATAAACCTGCAGAAATGAGTTCAAGTTTGTTTTGAATAAATTACTGGATTTTGTTTGTACGGCTTCCTAGGTTAGTCTAATACTCATCAAGCTTAACTAATAGAATGTCTGCAGAAGAACTCCTTATGAATGATACACTTTAACAGCTGGGTGTGCTCTTTGCCTGCAGTGGTCTGAATGTTTTTAATGTGAAAAATCGCATGAACAGAGGGGAGTAGAAATAATTTCCGCACGTCTTTTTGTGTTCAGTCTGGAATTAGTGGGTTGGGAACGTCTTATGTGAAATAGCTTTCTCTTAGATATTTTAACGACTTTTAAGGTTGTGTTTAAAATGGGTTCATTCTGAGGAGACTAGTAACACCAAAAATAAGCGTTTCTGTATTAGGAGATAAGGCTAAAATAAAAGCCATGCACAAAAAGAAACATTCCTTTAAGCTACTCTGTTTTGGAGACACTGATGGGAAGAGTTTCTGCAGACAGTGGGAGTGATGGTGGTGACAGGTATAGAAATTGCTGTACTGTAATCAAACTAATAAGCAAAAAGGCACTTCAAGTATAAGGAATTCAGCTACATCTAGGTAGAGCTGTCAATGATTACAGAAATTATTCTGCATATTCCTGTATTTTTTGTTACAGAAGCGTACAACTACAGAGATTGGAGGCACTCTGGAGATGTGTGGTTCTACCTCCTGCTCATGTCAGGGTTGTCTAGAGTAGGTTGCTCAGGACTTGGCCCAGTTGGATTTTGGATGTTTTCTGTTAATAACTTTGCATTCTAGCCGATTTGTTTGTGTTTGTATATGCTGTTTTGAGGAGGAGATTGGGAAGAATAGAGGTAGCTTGCTGGGGCAGGGTGGTGGTGGTGTCCTCTTAACTTTTGGTGCTATGGTAGACTAATTTTGTACAAAATTACAAATGCCAGCAGTAGTGGGCTTGTTACTAAAACCTCTGTTCTCTTAATTACAAACTTCCATCACTTTTTTGCTTTTTATGCTTTTTCATTCATGCTTTATAGATAACATACAAGAACTGGATACAGTATAGGTTCCTTTATATATTTGGTGGCAATAAATGAATTTGCCATATGTGGTTTATGAAATATTGTTTATCCTTTTACATTGCTGTTTGTCTGTGCTTACCTTTCAAACTAGCATTTTGTGAATTGGGTAGATTGGATGCTTCCCTTGGATTTGTTGGCTGATTTTTGAATGTCGTTGTTTCAGTTTCTGAAAAAAGAATGATCAAGGAGTATGGGAGAACACTTCTGAAAAAATCTGATAGTATTCTTACTAAGTGGTACTCTTGCTATGTTAATTTTTTCTACCTCTTTGCATTCTTATGCACTAAAAATATTTTTAAAAGGGGATGCTGAAGGCAGCTAGTTAAGGATGGTATACTTTAAGTTCTCAAGTTGCCAAGAGATGACTACTGCTAAACTCTTTAAAGTGCTTAAGAAGTGCCTAGACACTGTTCGAAGTTGGTTATGGTTTAGTGATAAAGAGCTAATTAAAAATGCTGCATGTCAATCTATCATCTGATTTACAAATGCTAAAAGAACCTGAAAATGTTGCATCTTTGTTGAATCTTTAGCTCATGACCAGTTACAGGTACCAGTGGTTTCGAATATAGGAACAAAATGAGTCTTTAACTCCTTGTTATTGAGAGGCTCCATGTAGTGTGTGAATAACATCTGTAGAAATGTTCAGCTTCAAATTTTACTCAAATTCTGATATTGAAGTATGTTTGGAACACTCATTTTCAAGCACTCGGCCAGAATTTTGCCACTATACTTTCTGTGTTTAATTAAAAAAGTTCAAAGGTGAGTGAGTAGTCTTAAACATGAAGCTCCTTCACTTCCTCTATTCTCTAACAGATGGTTAAAAACTTCTGAACCAATTTTTGCATAGCAATATCTAAGTCTTTCATTAAATTGACTGTAGCCATTTCTGCATGGAACTTATAGCAGTTCATGGGAACAGAGGAAGCTAGTTAAAAAACACCAGCCTTACTGGAAAAATGAGATGTTGTGAGCCTCTGAAACTTTTATCTGAGGCAGATACTCTTCTTTAATTTAAGCAATTTTTGCTCACTGTGCCTATATAGGTTTTAAACACCATTAGTTATCCATTGCATAGCACTGCAGTACTAATGATCACTCTTCTTCTTTTTAACCAGGACAGAGCTTGGGTTATGGTTTTGTGAACTACATTGACCCCAAGGATGCCGAAAAAGCTATCAACACTCTGAATGGATTGAGACTTCAAACTAAAACGATCAAAGTATGTAGTGTTAATCATGATTTAAAGAAACTGAAGTGTTTTGAGTTTGTGTTGATCAGATGCATGATTTGTTTTCCAAGTGTAACTTAAGCATTCTGCTAATGTCAGAATAGATTAGGACTTCAACATGTAGCAGATGGTTAGTCCTTTGTAGTCTGTTTAGATCTGGAGAGGTAGATTGTGATTAAGTAGAGAAAATTTTGGGTTTTTTAATGCAATTGATAACATTTTAGGTGTGAGTTGAACTGTTTTAACTGAGAAATTGTTGTACGTTTTAGTTGCAAAAATGCTATATTGCATATAGGCTGAATGCTACACTATGTGCTTCCTCCTGGCTTTCTCAAAGAACATGATGTAACTTGCTTGTTGATGCTCACTTTTTTACGTTACCAGTGTCTTGTTTCTCTTTACAAATCATTAAAATGAAATGCTGAAATAACTCTTTCGGTTATCTGTGAGTTAGCGGAGTAGTCTCTAGGTCTCTAATGTTTGATATTCCTGGGTTTTATTTATGTTGTAGCTCCTGTACATCTTGTCTACTAAATTGAGTTTCTTGAATTTCTGGAAGCAGAGATCTTAACAGTTACTTTTTCTCATTTACTGTCTTAATCCATTATCAGAAGAGTGAGGATGCTCATTAGAGTAATTGTGTGGACTCTGAAATCTTGAGAGAGGAGGTGAAATACAATTTATTAGGGAATACAGGCTTTTGAACATGTTTCACAGATGTTGGTGCTTGAAGGCAATCTATATTCCACTCCGCCCATTCTTCCTCATTAAACAGCAGGGCTTGCTGGCTGATCACTTGGATAGTGACTGCCCTCTAACTAGGATCGTGTTTGAGCCACAAGGTAAAGCTCACCTCTGAAAAGCTTTGGACTTAAAAAGCAACGCAGAGACACTTAAAGGTGACTAAGACAAAAATAAGATGGCATTGATTATGGTTGGAATGCCCTACCTGTTCTGGATTCATAAGACTTAATAAAGTGGATTACGCTGCTTGAAACGTAAATACTGCTGTTTAACAAACGGTGAATCATGGCTCACAATAACAACAGATGAAAGACTTGGATAGATGCTTTGCTGCAGAAGGCTCCCTATGTGCTTCTGGCAAACTTCTTGCCTGTAGGCAGTCTCTCCCGTTTTCGGCTTTGGGGGAAAATTGAGGAGTGTCACTTTGTGCTCCAGGTTTTTTGAAGCTGTCTTGGGTGGTGGTGAGAAAGGGAATGGATTTGCATTCCAGTAGTATTGCAAGTACATGTATCTTTGCATTTAATGGTTTAGATTGGACAAATTAAAAATGCATCTGTCCAGGGTGATAAGTTGGAAGTTCTGGTGACTATATAGCCAGGGAAAAAAGGATGTTTTAGAGAATCAAGCCAGGTCTCCCAAATAAAAATGATCCCTTAAGAGGGAGTTTACGGTCACTCACTTTATGCTGCCAGTATCTGAATTCTGAATCTTCTTTCACTTTGCTAGGTGATTAATACAAACAGTCACTGTATTTCTGCAACTAAAAATTGATTGTAAAATAGTTTGGGGAAAAAGTGAAAATGGACGAGACCGATATGAGCGATAGCACTGGTGCTTTTCCTTTCCTGCTTCCCAGAACATGAAAGTAGAATTGCAGGTTATAAACAATACCAGACAGTGACCTTTGCAGGGAGACTAAAGCTTATGTGTAAATTTTCAGAGATTTGTGCCTTAGGTGTTCCTAGCTAAAGAAAAATCTGAAACTTGTGAGTTGTCATAAGCTAAAACAATTGACTTCTTCAACAAAATAAAGAAAATCTTTACTTAGGAAAAAAAAATCTGTAAATGTTGCTTGTTCATGTTACAGATAAAATTCTTACTCTAGCTACCCACGTTTAGCCCTTTTTTCTAGCTTCAGCTTCTTTCAGTGTTACTGTGTGTGACTTGAGGCGGGGAGGGCCGGAGGGGGAAACTGCTTTACTCCTTTGCCCTTTTACTCTTCCTTCTTGGACACGAGCTGGTTTTCAGGCCAAATTTCATGACTGAATTCTCCCAAGATGCTGTTTAAAGAGGCTGATTTTATCTCCTTCCACACTGCAGAAGTGTCAGAGGCTTGGGGCATCCCTAATACGTTTTACGACTAAGGCATTTGTACACTGGAAAGTTACTTCTCTCTTTGGAAGAGCCAAGATGTCTGTGTGGCAGTGAGTTGAAAGGAGACTTACCAAGAGTGTGTCTGCCTCTGTCTGTGAACAAATAGAAATGCTCAGCCTCCTGTGAAGCACTTTGAGGTATTCCTCAGATCAGCCTGGAGGCAATACTGAGCAGAGGTGAAGTTGATGTCTGAGGCCTTTGCTGCCTCTGGGGGCAACATCTGGGGTAGATGGCATCACTTATGAGATCTGAGTGACACGACCTCTGCAGAGACTACCTACAGTGTATAGACTACAGTGTGACTACTTGTCCAGAGTTGATACTTCAATTACAAAAAAAAAAATGTTTTGCAAACCCAGAATCCAATCCTTAGATTTAATTCCAGCTTTAGAAAATCAATGTCATTCATATTTTTATATATTCTTTCATGTGGAAAACGATGGGACAGGATAGTGTTGGTGGATATTTTGACTTCAAAACAAAAAAAATGTTTGTTCTCTCTGTACATTTTTGAGACTTCTGTTAGAAATGTTTAATAGTTCACTAGATTGATGGTTGCAGGTGCTTGTTTCCTGTTAGTCCATGAAACTGGAAGGTACCTCGTCGTTTAGATGATAGACCCTCCCGTTGTGGCTGAACTGAGAGCATTTCCCGCTCAGAGGGAATGCTCCTGACCCTGATGTGTGTAATGTTCTAGACTGTGGCCATGACGCATACCTTTGATCCACTGCTTCTGTACTAGCCTGTTAGTCACTGGTTTTATTTCCCTCATTTGTAAAAGGATGTGCCACCTACTGTCTTCTTGAAATAAAATACATTGAAAAGGTGAACTTGCAGAATGCTGGCTTAAGTTTTTCTGAATAGGTAGCAATATTAAAACCTGTTACCTGATATTTTTTTAAAAAGCACAACATCCTGTGGAATGCTTTATGGAATACTTTATTGAACCACTTGCAAAGTGTGTTAACTGAATTTTGGATCCATACCTCCAGAGCAAGTCATAGCAGTCCTTAGTCTTGTCTAACCTGGTGCCAGTTGTGTTGCCTTCTGATTTGACCTGAATATTAAAACTGTGGGTGCGTATACATTGATTTTGAAGGCACATCTAGGTGTGTTATGTACGTGAACCCCACTCTGCTAGGCAATGAACGTATTAGGTGGTCCTGTCTGTGGCATAATTTATGGTTTATTTGAATGTAAACAGGCATATTTGTATTGCAGGTAGCCTGTGAAGTTTGGGTTTCATTTAATCATGAAACTTTAATGTGAAAACCAGTTGTATCTTAGAGGTAAAACATCTTTTGTGGCTTCTCTTTTAGAAGCTGCTGCTGGGAAGTGCTTTGGCTCTCTTCTATTTAAGAGACAGTGAAAATGTGGATTTCTGTGCCTGGTGTGTTTTTTCTGCTTAGGTACTTGCTTGTTGGTGGCTTTTTTTCGTTTGGGTTGTCCTGAAAAGATCAGTTTTTCCCAAATGTGGAAGTGTCAGACGCACAAACACCATGTACAAGTCACGGACTTGCACATAGTGGCAAGAAAATTCAGTGCATGTTTTGTTGCTGTGGCTTCTGCTTGGGAGACGGGAAAATCCTCTGTGGCTTCCCTCCCCTTGCTCCTGGGAAAACTACTTCAAAAAAAAGATACAGGTGAATTTATTGTCAGATTATCTGAATAGGAATATCGTGTGGTGTAAAAGACTTCAACCTTAGCAAGAAAGTGTAGCAAGATTCTCTGTCTAAACAGGAGTGGGCAAAGAAACGGTCTGTCCTTGAAGTAGCATGGAACTGTGCAAGATGGCTGAATAGGTGACAGCTTTTTACCTAGATTATTAGTGGCAGCAGGAGGACACAGAAAGCTTCTTTGGCTTTTCTAGACTGCCTTAGTGATGGACGTAGTCTTTTATGGATGGTGCCTGCCAAGGGGGTACTGCAGATGGCCTTAATGCAGTGCTTGTTCCTCTCTTGCCAGGTGAGCTGGGGCTGAGGAGTTTGCTGCTGTCCTGTCCCCAGCTCTCCAGTGTGAGGTGGCCTGAAGTGGCAGAGCTTCTGCATGCGAGAGCTGGCAGATGGTTTTCCTACTTGTTAATGCTGGTGATACATGCACAGCCATGTATGTGTTGGAAAGGGGAAAGAAAATAGTTTGTCCAGGCTAGGGGCCTAGGAGTTGTCCTTTATGAGACAGCATTGATTATCTAGCTGTATTTTACCTAGCTAGTGCTTCTTAAAAATCAAATTTAATAAGGTTTTCTCCTCATTTAAATTCTTTGCACTATTAGAGTGTTTACATGGGTAATTATCACCTGTCAGGGGAATAGAGATTTAAGAAATATTTTATCTGAAGTATTAAATCTGTAGGTTTTCTTCCCACTCCTTTATAGCTTTGCATATATTAGGAAAAAAAAAAACAGCCTTAACATGTAACATTCAGCCAACTGCTGTTAGAATGAAGTTTGACAAATTCTTTGGCTACAAGCACCGATGTCCTATTTTGCCGTCATCACCTAGTTAACTGCCCTACTGTAGAAAGCTGTGTAATGAGAAGAGCTAATTTTGACTTGTAGAAGAGTGAATACGGAACTATCAGCTTTACAAATGCCCAAAGACATGCAAGGGAGCACTTGAAGTGAGGAAATACGCAATAACTTCATTAGTGTCCTCTGAGGCAGAGTGTCCTTAAAACTTGGCATTATGCAATGCAGTTTCACTTGGTGCCTTGAACTGTTACTTAGATTCACAGTAAGATTAATTTAAAAAGTATTATCCTGTAACTTAACTATTCAGGATCTCCACCCTTACGAACTACCTATGATATACTCTTCAAAACACTCTGTACACATAATAGAAAATAACCAAACGCTGAAAAAAGAAACATGCTAGTTTGTTTTCTCACTCTGCAGCAGGTAAAAGATTGAGATTGTTCCTGTCTTCACCATTGATACTTATAGAGGAAAATTTTGGTAGCGTCATCACTTTTTGTAGTAATTTTTTCATTAACTAAGGTCTCTAGGGAGCAACGAAATACATGACTTGTGTTTAAAAGTCTGTTAAAATACCAGATGCAAGTGAGCTGGGAAGGTGAGAGAAACTCCTATCTTCTCAAATCTATTTTTTTTTTCTTCCAGCACTAAAGAACAGTGATGTAGTGACTAGCAAAAGGGGATCCGATTTGGAGGTTTAATTGATGCTACTGAGTTTTACTGATGCTATCAATCAGCAAAGATTGAGAGAGGGGGCATGATGCGAGACCATTTAGTGGTCTTGACAGAGTAATTAAGTACCTTAGAAGTGTATTCTCAAGGTAAGATTGAAGTGTTCTAGCAGATCTGAAGCAGAAGAACAATTTGTCTTGGAACAAAGGTAAAGGTGTTTTTTCCCCCTTAAAATTCTACAGGAGTTATATAAATGGCAATTATACAATCTTTTAGTTATGTTACAGTTAAAACTTTGACAGCATTTCCATTTTAAACCGCCTCCCCACCCCACACATGCCTTTTCACCCCCAGGTAGTTTGTTCTTCGCTGAAATTCAAATCCCTTCAGACTTTGACTGTTACTTAACCAGCTTAAGCTGGCTGCTTGTTTTTCATGTTGCTAAATAATATTGAGAGGAGGATTCACTTCTGAATGCATATTGCTGTCACTACTTATAAACCACATTACGGCCACGTGATTGTTCATTAATGCCTAACCACTCTGAGGAAGATAACACAGCGTGTTAGATTGAACCACAAAATGTGCTAATCTCAGCACAAATCTTCAGCAGCTAGGTAGCTTGTTTTCTGTTTGGATGCCAAGTACTGTGTTGTAGCTGATTAGAGTTTCTTGCAGGAGTCCGTCCCCGCTTACCCTGGGGCAGAGGATCCTTAGACCGATGCAGCTCACTGTAAGGCTGCTGAGCAGGTTTGCAGGCAAAAACTTCTGGAGCAGTAAGGTGCTTTCTGAGCCTGCCTAGGGGGTTTCTGACACAGAAGTGGAGATGTTAGAAGGGCACAACAGTACTGTGTGGCACTGATGGAAGACTGCAAACATTGCTCAAAAGCAAAGCTCTAAGCAAGTGAAAAAGGCCAACAAAAAAATGCTTGTTACTACTGAGATCGATGATGCATCTTCCTGTCCTCTGCCCTCCCCGTGCTGTGCGAAGTTAAGTAGAATATGACTTCCTACATCGGTCCAAAATACTGCAAATGGCAGGCATGGAGATCTGTGTGGTTTGTTTGTTTGTTTTTTAAATCCAAATACTTGTTTTTTTCCATAAGAAGGCTTCTACTATTATAAAGTATGACTGAACTTGTTTTTGGAATCATGGAAGTCTTGAGACAAATTAACCTCTATTAAGCTGCTGGCTTTCAAGTGCTTTGACATATTAATTAAATATCGACTCTGAATGCCTTTCATCCATGCAGTAATAGTTTTTCCTGAAAGGCTGTAAGATACTCCAGTGAAGCAGTAACTGTAAGTGGCAATAGAGAAGTTGCGTGCATTTCTGTAAGGTGTGTCTGTGGAATGAATAATGCAAGAGAGGCTCAACGGATTCACTTGCCGGTGTGTCTGTCAGCAGGGGCAGCTCCCTAGGCACAGACATGGGGAAGCTGAAGTGTAGTTGTTCCCTTTAGAAGTGAAACCTTGGGAACAGATTCACCTCAACTCCAAAAACAGAAGGAGATTTGGGGTATGCTGTTTAGCGATTTTGTTCTTAGTTCACATTATTCCTCTGGTGGGCTAGATATTATCTTGCGTGTTCTTCTCTAAAGTATGAAAATGTATGATTTTTTTTCATTGGAAATGACTGAAATGTGTGAAATTTGCCCCATTGGTTTGGGCATGAGTGGGGAGGGAGTGTTCATCAAATCAACACCAGGAATACAAAGTAGTCAACATGGATTCACCAAGGGAAAATCCTGCTTGACCAATCTGATAGCCTTCTACGATGGCATGAGTGGCTGGG
>VZSC01002425.1:201276-230185 GCA_013398225.1 Steatornis caripensis
GCTGATGAATACGTTGAACAGGACTGGACCCAGCACTGACCCCTGGGGAACACCGCTGGTCACAGGCCTCCAACCAGACTCTGCACCACCGATCACAACCCTCTGCGCTCTGCCATTCAGCCAGTTCTTGACCCACCTCACTGTGCGCTCATCTAAGCCACTCTTCCTGAGCTTTCCTATGAGGATGTTGTGGAGAAGCTTATAGCCAAGTAGGCAAGTTCTTTCATTCCTTAGCTGTTGTATTTTTCTACTTCTTTGGTAGCCATCACTGTCCTTGCTGCTTGGCTGAATGCAGGCAAGCTTTACTCTCTGTTTTCCAGTGTGTGGTGCAGCTTACCTCTCAGACTCTGTGTACCTGGGAATATCCTAGGTGTATACTTTGGCCTGTAGAAGAGTAGGAGAATAACTCAAGATCTAGAAACTGTTCCTTCATATAGGTGTACGTAGTATGAGGGTTGAATATCCAGAACAAAAAAAATTAATTTCAAATACAGCTTGGAAGTTTTGGGCTTTGGCTGCACAGCCATATACTGGTAGGAGGAGTTACCACTTCAAGGAAAAAAAAACTGGTTTTACAAAACTTCAGTGTTAAACTTTTCAGTGCAGAGCTGGCAGAATGAGTCACTTGATCTGCTGTGTCAGAATCTGCCGTACAGCTGGTAGCTGAAGTCTGATTCCTGTTCTCCTTGTCTGACTGGCAAGACTGTGCTTTCCCCTCATCTTCATTTCTGTAGTTCTGCTGGTAATCATTGTCCTTGACTTTGCAAATACTCATCTCAAGAAAGAGCATGGTTAGTTAAAAACAGCAGAGTGATACAGCAATAAGGTCCTTCCTTTCTTCCTCTGGAAGAGCTAATGTTGCTGATAAGATTGGGATTTGAATATCAAATCTGCTGTAGCAAGTTTTAAGAAATCAGAATTAGTGTTTTTCCTGAAGAACCTGTTGAATTTATCTACTTTGTGAAAGGCTCTTGGGAGTGTTCTGTCATGTGCAGGAACACGACTGCTGTTCTTGTAACATTTATGATCTGGCGTCTAGTTTCTGGTAGTTTACAAGATCCCATCATTGCTGAAACTTAGTGATGCTGCACAGTGTATGGGTAAGTTACTTACGATGCTGGCCATATTCACTTTTTACTATTACAATTCTGATTAGAGAGGCTTCCTGTGGCAGGTTACAGGAGCTTAAGTCCTGAACACTCCTGCTGTGTGAATCTGACTCCAGCTAGTAGTTCATATCTCCTTCTAGGAATAATCCTATGTTGACTTAAATGGCAAGAAACAAGTCAAAATAGAAAATCTAGTCTATCGGTTCCTGGCTAGCCTATGAAATGAACTACTATTTTCTGTTCACACTGTATCTTGAAACATTTGCAAGAGATCAAAGACGTTTTTAAAGGAAAAAAAAAAACACTTTTATTGGAAAATACCCATTGTTAATGTATGTGACAGGATTATAGAAGAGGTCCCTGTGATATGGTAAGCTGCAGTGAAGAGACTTGTCCAGAGTCACATAGAAAATTCCTGCAATGACCAGATGTCAGGAATATTTTTTAGTATTTGTTGGGGTCATTGGTTGTTTTTTTCGACACTTAGCAAAAGTGGATTAAGTGTCTAGGATGCTAAAGGGTCTGTGGCTTTCTACCTGGCATTACCTTGATTGTGGTAATTTTCTCGAGCTCTTTTGTGGACAGTTCCCTAGTTCAGATTTCTAATCATCTACAAAAGTGAAGGGGCATGTAGAAGAAAGAGGACTAAGTAATCTTAGTTCAGTGGTCTCTGCTCCAGTGGAAAATAAACTGTTCTTCAGTGTGGCTTTGCTGGACTTGAAACAAGCTGTATGGAAACTGGAAAATTCTGTCATTCCTGCTGTAAAATTTGATGCTAGCAGCTCTTTTGTTACGATTAAATTTTCACATCTTCACAAAAAAAAGTAAATTAGGAGAAAAGGCTGAGATTATTCCCGACTGCCTGTGTAGGAGATCAGAACACTAGCACTTTAAACACAGGTCTTTAGCTCTTGTGTGGCTGTCACGTTGAAAGAGCAAGGCAGTGTGGCTTGCAGGGCTCTATGTTGGATAGCGTGTTAGCTTGGACGGCTACAAGTTTTGTAGGTCAGGCCCTGTTCAGCCACCTTTGGAAGATACCTTGCACAAAGCCTCTGGGTAGCATGTCAAATGATCACAGCACCGTTCAGGGTGCTGCTTATTTAGTCTCCAGGGTGCTGTATTTCAATTGCTTTTTTTTTTGTTTTGCTTGCATGGGAGTTTTAAGAGTCTGCTGATCTGCATGGAAATGAGACAGGGAGGATTTAAAGAGAAATGTCAAGGAATTAGCTAAAAGATACATTTACAGATTAAAGTTCCAGCTGCCCAGAGTTGGCTGATCCCATACTGCGGGGGGGCGGAGAAAAGGATATAAATCTGACCACTTCCTGAGCCTCCTTTTTTCTTCACGTTTAGTGCAGTGAAAACCCAAATAAAGTGTGGTGTCCTGTCCTGCTCCAGAAGTATGGATGTTCTGTTCTACTCTTTCCTGTAGTAAGGATTAAAACACTTGTACAGGCTTTTCTGGGAGGTACTGAAATTCTCAACATGCTGTTTTTGCAGCATGTGTATAAGGGTTGAAGAATCTAATTGATAATAAAATATTTCTGACTGGCACTTTGAGGCAACAGGTAAAAACTTCTGTCCAAAAGGACCTGAGGGTTGTAAAACTTCTGTGTTGCAGAAATTGGCATGCTACTGAACAGCTGAAATGCAAGTTGCGTTCCTACTTCTGCCATTCCTTCTTAGACCTGTAGAAGTGATGTAGTAGAGTTTATCTTGAATGATTGTGTGTCATTTGATAGCAAGCTCAACACACGTACAAAGGGCACAGCACTTGAAAAGCTTTTGCAAACCTCTGAGTGCATTGGTCTGTCTTTCTGTGTTTCTGACCTAGATGTCAAAGTGAAATCTTTATTCCTTGCATTTTTTAATGCTTTTTAATGACAATTAAAAGGAGAATATTATTTGATCTTCTTCGATTTGTCCTTAATCTTACAGTGAGGTGAGAACACTTTCTTTCCACCAAGGCTGACTGGAGTGTGTACCTAGCTCAGCCTTGATTTGGAAGCACTCCCTGAATTATATACGAGTTCATGTAGTCAGCTTCTGCTGCATGGTCTGTGTTGCATTCCTTTAGGGTTTTCACAGAAGCCAGCACCAAAAAAAACCCACTTAACTGTCTTTGCAAGGTAACACTTCTGTCTGCCCTTAAAAACATTTCAAAGTCTCAGAACAAATGACACAGTCCTATTTCAACTGTTCCTAAAATGTTTGATTCCTGAGTTTTTTACTTTCTTTTTCTTAAGGTTTCCTATGCGCGACCAAGCTCAGCTTCTATCAGAGATGCAAATTTATATGTTAGTGGACTTCCAAAAACAATGACCCAGAAAGAACTGGAACAGCTTTTTTCCCAATATGGACGCATTATTACTTCTCGTATACTGGTTGACCAAGTCACTGGTAAGTAGGCAGTTTTACACTTCCTCTCATTTTTAGACTGGCAGTTTAATAAATATTTCACCTTCCCGTACAATAGTCTTGTCTCTAGAATGTATGAAAGGTGCATGTAGGCCAGAAAATGCAATTTTCTGCTGGAATTGTTCATAAATATGCATGGACAAAAATAGATTGTGGAGTGTACTGAGCAAGCTTGAGTCATTTCCACCCTGAAGGTGCAGGTTTGAAGCCTGTTTCATGGCTTGTAATAAATTTACGGCTGCTATAATCTTCCTTTCCAAGCTGCTGGGTGAAAATAGTCCCTATGCACCTTATGAAATGCTATTAAACACTGTTTTTATAAAAAATGAAATTTTATGCAGAAATGCACAGCTAGTTCTCTGAGGCTAGGATTATAAAAGACCCAGACTGGTAATTGCTGTCAAGACTGTTTTCAAGGTTGCCTCATTAACTTTGGGCGTACTGAGGAACGTGAACTTTGAGTTCCTCTGGAGCAGATGATTTCTGTGCTTAGCAGTGATTTAAAGAACTAAGCTCTAGCAGGTTAGTTGTGTTGTTACAGTATGTGTCTTAACCAGTGAGTGGGTGTCAGTAATACTCTGTGGTTACTCTTCAGACCTGGACAGTAATGCATCTGTGTTCGCTGGCTGAAATGGCCGGCCTTGAGGAGCTTTGTAATTTGCTGCCTCAATTGCTTCTAGCAGGCCTGTTCCAAAAATTAAGCAATCAAATGAAATGCCAAGTACATGACCAAAGTATTGAGTGTGCAAAGCAAAATACAAAGGAGCAGGGCTCTCCAAATTCTCACTTCTCAAAAAACTAGGGGTGTGGGCTAGAATAATTCATTCACTCACAGAATTGTTCCCTGAGTAATAAGCTAACTTTGATTTTTTTTTTTTTTTTTAAATAGTCGTACCTTTTCAGAGTTCCATGTCATTGTGGGTGACAAACAGGTTTCAGCTGCAGGAGGTCATAAAGTTTCCAAGTGGTCTTACTTTGAAAGGATTGTGCACACCAGTGTTAGACTCTTGGCTGACCTACAGAGGACCTCATATGTACTCCTTTGCAATTCCATTATGTTAACAGAAATCTAAATATTGACACATAATGGGAAGTGTTTTAATAGTGTGAGTTGGTGAGTGTGTAGAGAGGCAGGGAAAGGAAAGCTAAAGGCTAAATAGTGACTTGTAGAAGCAGCAGATTTGCAGGTCAGATTTCTGGTGTTTGTGTAACAAATAGCTGGTAACAGTATGTTCCGGTATATTCATGCATGGAAATTGTGGCATTTGACAAATGGGCCAAATAAGTAAATGTAATTAAACTTTTAAATGTGTGCTGTAATTTTAAGTACTTGTAAATCTTAATATGTGCACAGTAGTTCTCTGGCATAGATTGTTGTTCAGGTTTAAGCTTTCTTCCTTCCTCCTTAGTAATTTGGAAGAGGTAGACTCAAAATGGTATGAATAATAAGGTTGTGACACAAACTGACAGATGAAAAATGCAAAGTTGAAGCTGTGACATTTGCCTCTTTAAAGCTGTCTTACGCCTGCTCATTGTCACTTTGATGGTTTAAGTCATCATTGTTTATGAACAGAATACATTTCTCGTTGTTAATGTCTTTTCCAAGTGAGTCTAACTTGTCTGTTTATCAATGAACCAAAATACAAGGGGTCTCTACATGGATTTAAGAATATTAACAGCAAAGCATGCAACTAACTAGTGTTGGCTGTAGTAGCGTTAGTGTTAATTGGTTAAAGTATTAACACCTCAGTGTCTTTATATTTAA
Organism: Steatornis caripensis; assembly: GCA_013398225.1. NCBI lineage: Eukaryota > Metazoa > Chordata > Aves > Caprimulgiformes > Steatornithidae > Steatornis > Steatornis caripensis. Next base: position 206,569 of record VZSC01002425.1, read on the forward strand.
GCTACAGTAGGTTTTTGAGGTGCAATGTTCCGAAGACCTTCCATAAACACTTGCTGATCCCCTTGCATGTTGCCTTTGACGTTTTGTATACCAAGGAAGAATCTGTGGCCCAAGAAAAGGTTCCTTCAAAAATAACACCTACAAACATAGTGGTATGCTGAAACTGAATCTTTTACTTGGAGGTAGTCATGGACTGTTAAAACAGGGCCATAATTCCCATTACTGCAGTCTAGAACCTGTACTCCATTCTTTGTCATCTCAGCATATTTGCTCCAAAGAGAATTTCAAGGAGTGCTGCAGGAGAACATAAGCCATTTCTTCCTGCTAGGGAGCAGATGACTAAACTATTTCCAGAATTTCTGTGAATTTTGATACTGTAGAGTAGCATGAACAGAACCGACATTACAGTGCAGCTGGTTCTGGTTTCACCTCTATCCCCTGCAAAATTGCCTTTTTTCAGAATTACCCTTTGGTTCACTATGTTTAGGTTGTCTCCACTGTGGTTTCCCTCAACGTTCTAAGCTTTCTACGCAATGTATCCTATGTCAGTCAATTGGAGAAAAAAAAGTAGAAAAATCTTACTACTTTGAAGAAAAGCTCAGTTCTAATCTCAAAACTATCATGTCTTCACAGCAATTGACCATGAACATAGCAATTGGCTACAAAAATCAAATGTTAATATCTAATGTTCCAGAGTCTCTGAATTATTATATGCTTCCTTCACCACGTGCAGGGGTGTCAAGGGGCGTGGGGTTTATCCGGTTTGACAAGCGAATTGAAGCAGAAGAAGCTATCAAGGGCTTGAATGGCCAGAAACCTCCAGGTGCCACAGAGCCCATCACTGTAAAGTTTGCTAACAATCCAAGCCAAAAAACCAATCAGGCCATCCTTTCCCAGCTGTACCATTCTCCAAACAGAAGGTATCCGGCACCTCTGGCTCAGCAGGCTCAACGTTTTAGGTAAGCCAAATACATACTTGTGTGCAACTGTGCTGGAAGCCGCATGTTGCCATGGACTTGTCTCCCTCCACTCTTTCCCCTCCCTGCTTGTCTGGTTTCTGTGTGTGAAGGAAACACATGAAAATACTGAACTTCAGCTATGCTCCTACAGTACAGCATCAAGCAAAAACGCATTCCATCCTATTGATAGCATTTCAGTATCCAAGAAACCTACTTAGAGTTAAACCGAGATGACATCTTTTTCATCTATACAGTCACTAAAAAAAAAAAATCCCTTTCTAAAGGTTATTTTTAATTTCCTAGATTATTGTTGATTAATGTGTAGGTTGATTCAGTTAACTTTGACCTAGGCAATTCAGTTTTTTTCTTAGCCATATGGCATGCTGCAGCAAGCCTCCTCTTCCCCACCCCCTGTCTTTCCTCCCCATTCTGGCTTTCAGTTGTTTTCCTAGTCAGTTGCCTATATCCTGCATGCCACACTTTGGCTTCTCTTACTACAAACTTTTGTAATGAAGATTATTCAAATGTATGTGGTTTTCGTAGATACACGATCCCATCATGTTGAAACTACAGCCGTACATTTCCCTGTGATATTTAGTGTATTGAAAAGGACAGATGGTGAGAGCAAAGTGAAACAAATACGGTATTATCTACATTCATGAGTATCTCTGGGTTTTTTTCAGTGATTTTTGATAGTTTCTTCTCACCCTCTGCACCTGGGCTATGTGACTGGAGCGTGTTAAATGGTAACATACTCACAGTTCCAATTTTATTTTTGAAGAAATAAAATCGCTGGCAGTCCTCCTCAGAGAGAATATACCAAACTTAAAGCTCTGCATTGGCTACCCTCACTTTTAGGCCAGATATTCAGAGTTTGTGGATGGCACTTCTGAATTCTTATTTTCTTCGGCTTTGCAGCCTTATGTGCTGCAAGTCTCTCACGGGTGTGAAGGTCAGCACTAGAGTAGGCTTTCTGTCCTAGGGGAAAGGATAACCAATTTTACTTATTATTTGGTGGATTTTCTTACCATTTTTTAGAGAATAAAAGGGTCAGTTTAAACAGTGTGCTGAACATTGAATAAAAGTAGGCTTGGCGCTGTTCTGTAGGCAGAGCTCAGGGGCAGAAGTTGCACTTGCAGGAAGGACCCAAGTGCATTACATGAAGTAAGATCATGAGTGAGCTGTGGTACAGCCTGTGTATCACAGCATTCAACATATTCTGGCAGGTCTGACCTGCTGAATCCTTGAGTTGTTCTGAGTACACTTGCTCCCAGATGTTCAGCTGTGTTCAGTATTACTCTGATACTGCCTGGAATAGCATCTGTATTTAACTGATACTCCAGGTAAATCTGTCACTGTTTGTAAAAATTCTCCAGCTTCTGGAGTTTTTAATTTGGGTAGGACCTAAAAAGTTATTTGCAGTTAAGTAACTTCAGTAGACTACTCCTGTCCTGCAACATTAGGCTTTGAACTTTAAGAATTTATCTCATTGTTTGTGATGTATTTTTGTTGAAAAAGGAAATGTATTTTTATGAATGCCCATTTAAATTTCACTGGAAAGGGTTTGGGTTTTTTTGAGACAAGTGTGGAACTGATGCCTGAAACAACAATTAAAGATACTGTGATTTGCTCCACTTGAAAGTGTAATGGTAACAAAAAGCACTGAGTATGTACCAAATCTGTAGTGAATAGGAGGGAGAGTAAAATGTTCCTCACTTCTGTTGATGTGGAAGGAAGAACAAGATTGAACTGACTGGGTAAAAGGTAAGATGGGGTTGCAGACCAAATTAGATGATTTTTTTTAATAATTTTGGGGGGAATGCCTTCAGGCTTCTGTTTCTTCTCTACAAGAGAAAGCCTTGCAAATTTTAGGTTTTTACAACTGTAAAGGGAAATCTGTCTGTCTTGGGTTTTTAGGTCTTTGCTTTGCTGTTGCAGCATTCCAGCTCTGCTGACTATGTAGTTCAGATTGCACAGATACATCAGATCTTTTGTTTTTCACATGCAAGAAATCTTAGCTGTTGAAATTTCAGATAAGATTACCCGATACAGTTACCCTGTCTCTGTTAACGGTTGCCAGAGGCCTGAAAACAAGAGTCAGCATAAACTATGGTAGTAAAGAACAATAGAATCACTACAATGCTTCTTTTTTTTCTAATTAAGAAAAATCTTGAGCTGGACTTCCAGAAGCAGCTATGTATAATTGTTCCTTAGCTTCTGTAGGATGTGTAACTTAAAATATCTTTAAAAATTGTCCAGTGAATGCCCCTGAGAATTTTTCCAGAATATTTTCAGGTTGTCTGGGTAACTGATTAATTACCGTATTAAGTACTCTGCGACAAGGACCTGTAAGGTGGTGGTTTCTGCAGCTCTTCACCTTCTTCTCCACCCGCAGATGTTAATGACAGTAGATCTCTGTCTTCCACTCTTAAGTCTCCTCATAGTAATCAGACATTTTTTAGTTTACTCTTTTCTGCTCTTTTAGGGGTTCGATAGCTTGTGCTTTTGTCAGTACATCCCGCAAACCCTGCTCACTGCAGAATCGTAATGCTCTGTAGTTCACTGCTTTACTTAGCTGCAAACAACACCAAATACTTTTTCAAGAATTTTGTGCACGAGTGTAGTTACACTACGGCAGCACTTGAGTTTGGATTCTGTATACCAGTAATAGTTCTTAAATCCTATACTTCATTACTGGAGAGTAATCACAGTAAGGTGCAGATCTGTAAGGTAGCTGTAAACTTAAAAAACTAAGTCAAGTGTACCTTTTTTTACCTAAGCTCATGCTTTGTGGAGTCCTGAAGAGAACCTTCAACAAGACTTTCTCTTCACATGTCTGGGCTTCGTGAGGAAGAAACCAGAGCTTCTTTAGGGTAGAAGTTTTCTTAGAGAAGCACTTTAAGAGACTTCAGGAATAAGAGTAACAGGACTGGTAGGCATTGCATGGGTTGAGAGTTGTGGTGGCATGCTACAGTTTAGCAGCTTGGGGGAAGCTGAGAGAAGAAACACGTGGAGCAAGGTTACAGTCTGGTATGTGTATATTCTAAAAGCATTTTATTCTGGAAAAGAAAAAATCTTTTTTGCAGTTCCTGTTCTAACACTTGTTACTGCTCCATAACCATCTGTCTGTCTGAGTATTCATATCAGCAAACTGTCGGAAGCCTCAGTAAAGTCTTCTTCCAAAGCAAGTTAGTAATCTGGAAAATTTCACTGAGAGGGTCACTGACTAACTTCATGATAACAATATTTGACTTAGGCTAAATTTGTGGTAGTGGTGCATTTTCTGAACTGATGGTTGTGGATACTACACAAGTACATCTATTTTGTGTTCACTGTCAGTGTCAGGTGTAATAAGGTGCCACAGCTCTTTCAGTGATGATGCTTTAACTTTGCATGAGGTTCTGTACAGTGCAAGGGACATGGCAGTAATATACCAAGTTTCCATAATATTAACGGGTGGAAAAGTCTGAAGACTGAACACTTTGCTAAATATTTTGCAGGTTGGACAATCTGCTCAACATGGCTTATGGAGTGAAGAGGTAATACAAAGGACTATTAGGTTGATAATAACCAAATTGTTAAGTATTTTACATGCTCCTACTTTTTCAGTAAGATGTTGGATTTTTTTTGCATGTTGAGGCTTAATCTGAGGTTGTTCATTTTGGTGTATTGTGCAGGAAAGAGACAAACCTTTTGAAAAAGGAATTCCGTGAACTGCTACAAATGACTTAATAATCCTCACTTGTTTTATAGTGTACTTTTCTTTTCTTTGTTACTTCATTTCAGACAAACCTAGCAATGTCCCCCCCCCCCGCTTGTGTATAACATTCTACGTAGTATTTGTGCAGTTGTGGGGGAAAAAAAAACTATTTGTGATGTTACCTTATTAGTCTGGCCAACATGTTCATGCCGTGAAAAGCCCTGTATCATTTTTCTGGTTTTATTTTGAAATTTCTGTGCTGGGATTTTCTGTGAACAGCTACTTTATGATTCTGTTTTCGTTTCCCCTGTTCTCTAATAGATTTCCTCCAATGACTATTGATGGAATGACCAGTTTGGCAGGAATTAATATCCCTGGACATGCAGGAACTGGGTGGTGCATTTTTGTGTACAACTTGGCCCCTGATGCTGACGAGAGTATCCTCTGGCAAATGTTCGGACCCTTTGGAGCAGTAACCAATGTGAAGGTCATCCGTGACTTTAACACCAACAAGTGCAAAGGTTTTGGATTTGTGACTATGACAAACTATGATGAGGCAGCTATGGCCATAGCCAGCCTGAATGGATACCGCCTTGGGGACAGAGTATTGCAGGTCTCCTTCAAAACAAACAAAACGCACAAAGCCTAACAAGTTATTCTCAGTGCATTAATACATGAAAACTATACAACAAGGGCAATTTACAAGAAGCTTTATGCATTAGTAAATGCCTTTGTTGTATGCCAGTGTGGAAATGGGGATAAAATGACTACTTAGCATCCTAAGAATATGTGAGATTTTTTATTGCTAATATTTGAATTCAAACTTCTTAAATACCTTTTGTGTTTGAATATTGACAAGAGTTACAGGGTTTTTACCTGTCACAATGCATATTCTATTGCCTTCTTTGAAGAAGGTGGACCTTTTAAAATGTTTCAGCTAAGGGAAGAAGTTTTTCTGTTTCTACATGACTGCCTTTGACCTATAAGTAAAGATTGAGGCTTTGTGTTACACTTTTTCAGTTGTTTTTTCTGTTATTTCTTAATTTGCCTTTTATTTAATTCATACTTTACTTCACTGCTGTTTTGTTCAATAAAAGTATTTGAAGTTTACATTTTATTTATAAAGTTATAAGCAGTATTTATTTTGTAATTATCATTTGGGCTGGGGAATGGGAACACATTATAAAAGCCTATTGTAAGAATACTGGAGAACTTTTCGTAAAGCAGTACCTTGCCAAAGAGATAAGAGCCTCTTTGATGTGGGTTTAAAAAAGCATCTATTTTTATAAAAAAAAAAAAAAATTTGGAGAAACTTTTTACTGGTCCTGGAACAAATATTTTGACTTGAATACTTTGAGACATCTCTTCATATGACACCTAGTGAGCTTTTAAAACTTGCCAGGAAATTTGCAATCGTTGGGGAAAACTTAGAAAGATTTATGCTGTAGAAATACTTTTGAGACCTTTGTATTAAGAAGTAGAGTCCGTGGGATGCACTGTTGGTTTCATTTTTGTAATCAACAGTGGAGTCTTTGATCGTCCTGGTTATTAAGTGACAGGTGGCTCACATTAATTTGTGATTTTGAAACAAATGAAAATAATAAAATAAGAGCAAGCAGGAAACTTAAAATACTGAGAGATGGGGGAAAAAATCTGTTCTTCCTAAAGAATTCCCTTCAGATAGAGCTCATGGTGTTTAGTGATGTACTTGCTATTGTTTGAGGAATTGTTTTGTCTTAAGAAAAGACATTGAGCATGGTTTGTGCAGTAGCAAATCAGCAGAAGTGGCCTGAATTGGCTCTATTTGGAGATACGTCGAAAGTGTTTTCAAGGCTAACACCTGAGCTTTGTGTAATGTAAATAAGACCTTGAGTTACAAACCTTTCAGCTAATTTTGACTTTAGTTTATTTTCTAAGTTACATGCCAAGTGATGTTCAATTTTGAATGTTTTTGTATGGGTTTTTTCTTTGTAAATGGCATTAACATTGTTACTTGAAGTCTGCTTATTCATTTTTGTTGTCCTGAGGACCTCAATTTACAGTGCATCAGATCTGTTGCTATTTTTGTCTGTAGATAGTCTAGCTTCAACTGTTTATGGTGATGCTAAATTTTTGTTTATAAATATGTTTGTGGTAAAAACAAGTATAATCATAGATTTTGAACAAATTTCCTTACATTTTTCATAAAAAAACCCATAAATACCTGTATGCTATTGAAATTTAACTTTGTATGATGCTTAAATCACTATTTGGGGAAATAGAAAAGGTCTTTACCATGTATTGAAGAAATTTAAGAAAAAAATACAGAATATTTTCTGATTAGCATCTAGCTTATAATTAAATTTTTAAAAAAAGCTGAGGGTTTGATGCCTTCACCAGGATGCACTGACAGCAATGTAGTTACATCCTGCTTTTTGTATAAACTGAGATGCTCATATGCTTCCCCTTAGAAAAAGCAATGTTCTATGCATAACATAGTTGTACACTATCTTTGCAGTTGCGTTTGGTTCTTATCCTTTTAAATTGTAGTTACAAATTTTTCAGTATAGTACACTACATATACTGTGAAGCGCGTGCTAAAGTGAATAAGCAGGTTTTCATGCTGACCCACTCAATGCTATTCAAAAATCAATTGGCTTCCTGAGCACTTCTACATTCTTAGGTGCATTTAGATTGTTAAAGCTAATCCTCTGCATTAAAAATTGTATATACTATAGAAATCAAAGTTTCCGATGTGGGGAAAACAGTAGCTACATGCTTGTTTCCTGTACTTCTGTAGCAAGTAATGGCATTGATGAGAAGGCATGTAAATTGGGCTTCACTTTACAGTGTTTATCAGAGCACTTAGTAAAATATAAGGCTGATATTTATTTGAAGTTGTATAGTATGACTTAATTCACATCTGTTGGAATAGAAAATATATTCTGTTGAGTATTTAAGAGGTTGTACATGTTTTCTTTTGTGTTTGGATCCTTCGTACTTTTTCATGTTCAGTACATCAATAAACAAAGTTGAAGGGAAAACAGTGTCACGAGCAGGTCTTTTACCATATTGTCCTCTGTTTTAATGAGTAAGTAATCTTGAATGCAAGGTTTCTGCAAAGCTCTTGAGCTCCTTTTAACTTCGCTTAGGGTGCTAGTTACCAACAAGTGGACAGTGGAGCTGTGTACCAGTTCTGATATGTTAGAATTAGTGTTGAATCTTCACTTTGATTTTATATGAATCATTCGGTACTTAGGCTGATACAATAGATGAGGGTCATTAAGCACATTGCGTAAAAATTAATTTGCTGTCTAGCAGATTGCTATTCAGTGTAGCTAAGTTAATGCTCTAGTGTGTTAGGATAAATACAGAAGAGAGGGAAGGATTTAGTCTTTATTGCAGTGTCCATTTGCTGTTTAATTACTGCATTAATTTCTGGGGTCCATTAACTAAGTGGATGCTCAGTTAACCTTAGTTTGCTCTTTTTTTCCCTTCCCAGTTCTTGAAGAAATTCTTTAAAAATTAGTCAGCTGTCTCTTGCCATTTTAAAGTACATATACTCCTAAATTAATTTGCTTTACGCAATTGAATGAGAGTGAATTTCCACCAGTGAGAATACAAATCTAGAAGTGGCTTATGCAGTATAGCTTTTATTTTTAACTATTTTATTTCACCTTCTTTCACATCTTCACTGTTACTTTTTTTAATGCAAAACCTTGTAGCATGTGTTGTGCTGTGGAGTATCTCCTGTCACTACAGTATGATGGAGTCAAGTCTGCTTTGCATGATGGGGCCATAAGTCTGTGAAGAACACACATACATAGTAGTACCTCAAGATGTCAGTCATGACCAGTGTTAACAAACTGACTATATTTTACTTACAGTGTGTACTGATGAATTTTTATGTGGTTATGTTCTTTAGTGGCTGGAGTTATGAAAGGATGCAAGATGCAGTGCTTGGAAGCAAATGAGGAACTATATTGGAGTTCACATTCTAGCAGGGACATCTGTTTAGCTTGCACTCTTTCATGGACGGGTGGTTTTAGTTCTCAGCTTACACCAGTTTGAGTACAGTGTAACTACCCGTGGTTGAATTACTTCACTATATGGAAATGAGGACAAAATGTGTTTATGTAATTACCTTCAGTTTAAAATCAAAACTGCTTATATTTTGAGGGTTAGCTGCAGATAAGCAAGCAGTCAGTGATCAGTTATAGAATGATCAGTTATAAGCACTGTTGCTCAGAGGAAAAGCCAGTGCTGAAAAACTCAGATTTAATTATATGTGGCCTAGCACCTCTGGGTAATTGGAGCTCATGAGTAACAGAACCTGATGCAAGTTTATACAGAGGTAGTACTTTTCTTTACTATATTCAAGTGATGAAAAAGCTCATGATGAAAATGTGAAACTGCTTCATGTGGTATGGTGAAAGAGGACCAGTTCCTTTTGTACCTAAATAATGAGTTCTAGCAACATCTGTAAGCACCTGTGCGGGACTAGCAGTGGTAGATAAGTTGGAAGCATCACCCTGGCAGAGGGTAAGCTGTAACTGGGGGACATGAGTGTTAACTGGGGCACTTCTGGGACGGCTTTGTTACTGCAGAAACACACTTGAGGCTTGTGTAGACTTCTCTGCAAAAGATGTATGCAGTGAAGTCAACCATAATGGGTGAACTTCCCACCTGCATCTAGAAGAGCCTGCCTTTGGCAGAAGAGCGTTTTCCCAGTGTGAATGAAAAAGGTGCATTTTTTAAAGTGGATGGCTGGCTGTTGAGATTGTACCTGGTGTATATTTGTTGCATAACACCCAGAAGTCATCAAGGACTAGCAAGTCTGGAATACTATTACCTGTACTGCTGAGCAGGCCTGACAGATGTTGAAAATTATTTTCTTTTATATTGTCACTTGAAACAGACTGCATGAAGGTAACTATAAATGTATAGGAATGGTGACAAGTTAAATCTTGAAAAACAGCAACTAGTTAGGATTTACTATCAAAAAATGTATAGCTGTATTTTGTGACTCGCAGAGAGTATCTTGGGGTTCTTTTTTACAGTTACAGTTTGAGAAATGTACGCAATTTGAGATATGCCCCATCATGGGTAAAATAATAGCCTGGGATTGCACTGTTTCATCTCTATCAGCACTGATGATCCAGCTGTGCTGACACCTTTTACGTTGGGCTTTGACCAGTTGTGGTATTTGGACTTCAACATTTCGATGTGTGCATCTGAAACCCAAGACGACTGCATCTGTTTTTACACTGAAGTTTTCCTAATAGAACTTCGCTGTGATGTAAAAGTACTGCCGTGATGACTAATGCTTTGGGCCAGCAGATGTGCTAGCACATGAGAGGTTGTCTGGGCCAAGCAGCTTGGAAAAAAGCTGGGGGAGAGATTGGGTCTTTTGTTGGGAGGAGGTGGAACAGCTACACTGTGATAACTTGTGGGACATCTGCTGTTGGGGTCAACAGTAGTCTTAATCTGAAAAGCTTGACTTGTTGCCCACACTTTTAGTAACTATGACAAAAATTGAGGAAGCAGTGTAAACTTTCAGGTACCTTCAAAGTAACATGAGTGACTTCAGTGGTTTAAGAGGTTGCTTTATGTTATCGAGTCTGATGCAGTACTGTCCTGTGTTGTAAGTACTCTCCTGTTTTCTGGTTTTGACCAACATTCTGCTTTGAGACAACAATGGGGACAAGAGAAACTTCCTAATTTTTTTAATCCATGAAAGTCCAGTCTCGAAATGTGGCATAACTACAGAAAGTTAAAACATCTGATTTTTTATGTACTATATCATGAGACTCCAATACATAAGTGAATTTAAGTCAACATGATATTTTTAGTGACCCTGTGATACTGTAAGGAAAGCTGCTCCAGCTGCTAGCAGAGCATTGATTATAAGCACTGCGCAACGTATGAACAGCTGGATTTTAATTTGAAGCAACTCTTATTAAATTATTCTAATTTTTGCAGTAGGACCCTTGCTTAGTACAGCACATGTATTTCTGTTGATTTGCATGCAAGGATGTTTCACGTGTTTACGTGAATGTTCTGCAGGTCACCTAGCTACCGATACAACAAGGCTATTTGACAGTATTCTCTAATAAAAAAATCAAATAGCCCTGAAAGCTAGTCCACCACTTTTTGATGTCTACCTGTCTCAAAAGTTTGGTATTAACTTACAGAAATGCAAGGTATTCTGTAGCAGCCTGTTCTGTCAGAAGGATGGTGGAGACAGTTCAAAGTGAAACACTTCTTCTATCTGTGCTTTGTGCCATCATACAAAGTACAACAAGCAAAAGCGTGGTGGCAGACTTTATTTTTTTTTTGTCCTTGATTAACATTGGCACTATTCTGATGGATCTGAAACAGTTCATTTGTACCCTTCACTTCAAGCTGCCTGTCTTCCCTGTTCGACTGTTCATGTTTCCTGAGAACTTACAACTCCAGAGACATTCTGGTTGAATTACTTCTTTCTTGAAGTGGTTTGTTGCATACTCATTGCGAATAGCTGCAGTATTCATTTTTATTGCCACAAACTCGGGTAAGTTATACATCCGAATTTTGAAAGTAATGGTAATGCTTGCTGTAAATGATGGCCACTGATGATGACCTTTTTTTAATAGGCAAAATACTTCGTAAAATCACTTTAGGCTTCCCCAGATTCCTGTGTGTTGTGCTAACACTCAACAGCCACACATGATGTGCATTGTGCCCCGTCCCACCTGTGTTATTAACCAAGCCATTCATTGTACATCCAAGCCGTGCAAATAGACTTGTGCAAGTAACAGAGGAAAATCTAAAGAACAAGAACACGGGCTACATGTTTTACAGACTTCAGGGAAGACCAGAAAGGGCAAAATTGGTCTTCATCCTCGTTCCATTAGGTTGCCTATACAGGACTTACATAAACTGATCCACAGCTATTTAACAACTTACTTTCTAGTGAGAACTCATTTCTGGATTTTACTGCTTACTTTCCTGATTGAAAACAGGTCTTCCACATCGTAGATAGCTTAACAATATTTGCCATAACCCTGAAGCTGATGCCTTAGGAATTTATATGGCCATCCCTCAGAACAATTGGGGGAAGAGAGGAGGGAACCCCAAAAGGGTCGAGTCTGGACCAAAAAGGAAAGTTGTTGAAAGTTCAGGCTGTATCTGAAGCTCGTCAAGGCTTGTGTTTCAGACATTACCCTCTTTAGTTCTTTGGCTTGTTCTTGCTTTCTGTGGGAAAATAGATATTTCATTTTCTGATACCAAGACAGCTTCTCCAGAAAAGCAGCGGCAAAGCAAAAAAGGATGTGAAAAAACTAAAAGCAAAGGCAGCAGAACCCTGAAAAGGAGCTTTCAAATTGTGATACCAAATTTCATCAGTTCTGTCAGTTGATAGTGGGCTTCTTTGAAATCTATGCAAAGCATGGAGAACAGAAAAACTAAGAAATTAGAAGTGAACTTCTAATAAAATTCTAATAAAGCAAATTAGAAGTGAACTTCCTCTTCAGTTTGACTGAATTGCCACCTGTGAAGTGTTGTGTATTTCTTGAGGACTTCACCTGGTCATGGCAAACCTTCGAAGATAAGTTGAGAGCCCCTGCTTTAAGCATTTGTTCACAATAAAATTCCATAGCGATTACCTAGAACAGGAAATGAAGAATTGACCAAATTTCGGTCCTCGTGGTGGAATTTGAAGTAATTATTAATGTGTCAAAACAAATTTGTTCCACACAGATACTTTTCCGGAGCAGCAGCTCTAGATGAGGATTTCTATAGGTCAATGAAGGAATTGGTCTATACCAAGTACCTAAAGACAAACTCAGTTTTCTTGGAAAAAGTTGATAATTCAACTGTTGAGTTCCTGAAGATGGTGCTGCAATGTCTTGTCTCTGAGAGCTAGCAGGTACTTTCTTCCATTGATGAAGATCAATTTTATAAAATATTCCAGGTGTGAATGTTTCTGCTTTACTTAAGGGTACTATGGCTAAGATCATGTCATAGATCTGTTTACTTCTTAATCTTTCACTTTTACAAACTTCGAACTGTAAACAAGCCTTACAAGGTCTAATCCAGGGAATTTATGGTATCTTATTTAAGGGAGTCTTGTCAAGGCGTTACGTGACCGTGTTTGCTGCTATTTGACAGGATTTTCTTCTTAGGTTATTTCTTAAACATGAGAGGTCCTTGAGTAGTATGGCAGTATTGTGACAGATGTCACAAAATACTTCGCCTCAAATTCTAATCTTTAGCTTTTTCCAAATACCCTGTTTAGAAAACAACCGTGTAATCTGGTGAGTCTAGACCCCTGTGTCAAGTATTCCTTCAGCAGAAGGAGCTTTGAAGAGTTGGGTAAATTTGCAAATTCAAAGCTCTTTTGGCAGAATTAAGCAGTAGTCATGGTAACAGGTGCCAGCAGGTTTTTGGACTGGAAGCTTATTTGGGATCTTGTGTGGTTTTGGCCAAAGCAGTCTTCTCCAAGTGTCCACGTGCTGGGAGAAAGCAGTGTCAGGCGTTGGGAGAGACTCCATTCATGTCATAACCTGGTTTCATTTAAGCCATCAAGACAGGTGGAAAATTAAGAGTTGAGACTTTGGGTTCAGAAAGTTGCTTTGAACTTCTTTAATGTTTCTCCAGGAATGCCTGCACTATGCAGTGGAAGTCACCAAAATGACAGTAACAAATGGGCTGAAGTGAGCAGCTGCGAGCTTGGTTATAGGAGCCTATTTAGCCAGAAGAGATGTGCTTCAGCCTGGCTGCGGAGGAGAGGGAGTCTGTTGGAGGCATCCAATGTGAATCTTCAGTCAGACTTGCTGACATGCTGCTCCTTATCTAAATAAACCTGCTTGCACAACAGAGCTTTGGGAAGCTAGCTACGTTTTTCTTCATGTTGGTACTGTCATCTCTCTGCCTTGAGTAACTCCAGGCTGCCATAGAAATGCCATCTGGGATCTTCCTAGTTTAATTCTTGCTGTCTGTTCAGGTTCCTTTGCCTACAGAGGAGCAGGTGTGTCCTGTTCACATTGAATGGCACTTCACTTTGAAGACCATGGAGTTTTTATTTCTCATTAGGTCCCCTTAAATATCTTCAGATACTGGCAAACTTTACAGATTCTGAACTGTTCTTTCTAAACCTAGACAGCTGCTCACCCGCTGAACTCTATTAAACCTCTTAAGAATCTGATTTTCTCAGTAAATGAAGAAAAGCTGGTTTGGGGGAGGGGTTTTTTTTCTGTCAGCCTTAGCTGCCCATGTATTGTCACTTCCAGCTTTAGTCTGTTACTTTGTGCATAATGCTTTACAGAAGGAGCATTGCTTCATACTCAGATTTACTAATATTAGTATATCACCAGTATGATGTTTTCAGACTCTGGAGAAAAGAGGGGAGCAGAAGGGTGTATGAGAGCATCATGTCACTTCGAACACTGCTGGTTTTATCACCTTTTGCTACTAACAGGAGCCTGCAAGCTAAGCGTTTTTCACTGAGGCTGTGCTCTTTGCTACTGCGTGGACTGAAATGCAGCACTCAGCTCAGTCAAGTCTGTATTCTTAATTTGTTTCTGTCTTAAAATTACGATAGCAGCCTACTGCACATATTACTGATGCAATTGGAAGATAATAAATCTCACTACTACAAGTTAAGTTATGAAATAAATCAGGTGCTCTAGAACTATTGCAGCTTCAGGAGATACGAAAAATAAAAATAAATCTCCCCGAACATGAGGGAGCAGTTCATAGGGGGAAGATTTGGGAGGGAATGAGAGTTACCTTGATATGTAAATACTAATTTTTTTTTTTTCTTTAGACTGAACATGCTTTTTGTATTGCTGCAAGATGTGTGAGTGCAGTTGACAAGATGCATCTGTTCAAGGTGCTGGTAGGGAGCAGACCAAAAGAAAGAAAATCCAACCACCTTTTCCACTCGGGAGAGTGGAAAGACACTTTCTTAAGCAATGGAAGCTCAACTGGATTTCCCTGCCAGAAGAGATCTTTACAGGTAAGAAAAGATTGCATTGTTTACAACTTCAGAAAGAAAAAGATTACACTGTGCATTTACACACAATCTTTTCACTGCTGCAGAGCTCAAAGGGAGATTTGGGAGGAGAGTAGGACCAACAACCCAAGTGGTTTTAAATACCAAATGTAGCACTCATGCTTTTGCATGCTTAATTTACAGAGGCAGAGATCCCTTTTAAGATGGACAAATCCACCATGTACTTCTGCGCACGTGAACAGCACTTGTATTCCTGTGTAAGCAAGGCGTTTTTCATGCTGCTCTTTCCCCAACAATGTATTTCTGGCATGTGAGCTCATGTAAATGACATAGTGAATTTTTAACAGGAGTAGGTTCCAAACATGCTAAGTTGTTCACAGCTATAACAGCTCCCAAAAAACACGTCAGGAGATTGTGATCTGTCATACAGTGTGAAACATACACAAGAATAGTGACATGGGAAGACTGAAACAAGGCTCTTGTTCTTTGTACATGAGAGGTAGGATGTTGTGTTGGGTATCTCCTGCGGCAGGTATGGCAGGCTTATTTAAGGAACCCGTCACCCCTTGTCTCTGCCTTTCACCAGAGCCGAAGTGAAGGCAAGATAAAGCCCGACTTCAGATGTAGTGTGGGAACATGGGGATCTCTGGTTGATGGCCCGGAGTTTGCTTGGTCTCATTGGTGCAAGGACTGCATGTACAGGGTCAAGCTGGTGTTGAAGGACACAGTATATCCTGGTACGGCTTCTCTCTGGCCACAGGGATATTGTATTTGTGGCAGTTCGCTATTCAGTGTGCATCTTGGCAATAAGGCAGGCCTGGCCTTACGCATTTATGGATAGCTACTAGTTCAGAAAGCTGTTAAAAGTTTTTCAGGAAACTGACAAAGAGATTATTAATGTTAATACAACTTACTGGGATAGTCGTCTTTTTTTTTTTTAGGAGCATTTGTCCTAGAAGATTTCAGAAATTCACTGTGAAAAGTAGAAAATTATACAATAATGATGAGTTCAAAAGAGAAAAATGGCCTTGGGATAGAATTGCTTCATTTCTTCTTGAACAGAACTAATTCTGATAATGGTCATTTTTCACTGTGATACTGTTAACCCTTTTTTCTGTAGCTATTCACACCCCTCTCTACATTTCAAATTAAGTTTGTAAATATATTGAGATTTTTGGAAGCCGCTAGGTGATTATTTTTCCTGAAACTAGGCCACTTACTGTGTTTCAGTGCAGATGTTAAAAATTGTGTCAAACCTCTGATTAATGAAACTACTAACCTGTGTGGAGGTTAATGAAGCATAGAGCCATTGTGAAATCAAAAAGCTGATTTTCACCAAAAAAAGTATATAGAAAAATGCTTAAGGTTAAACTAGTCTTTAAAGGCCTGTATCTATGAAATTGCCTTCTCTCTCCATAAGTCCCTGGATCAAGTGGAGCTGCATTTGTTTAGTTTTAGGTATTTGGAAATACTAAGAATTCATTTCCCTTCCATAAGAATGGTTATCAATTGTTCTGTTCAGTAGAGGTAAGAGGATTCCCTTTTTCCCAGCATAGTCAAGGGAAAAACTATGTTGACCCTGACTACTGCAGGAAAATAAATTGTGCGAAAACAAACCACCACTTAGTTTGAGCACTGTTACGTAAATTCCACTGGTAATGATTTCTTTATTGCAGTGTCACAGTGGAGAAGAAAACCAGACTTCCCACTGATTTCTGCTTACCACTGGCAGGTGAATCTATCTGCAGTTTTTTTGGAATTGCAAGATCAAAGGCAAAATGAACCTTCCAGTTCTATTCTGTCAAATAGTAGTTTTGTGCTTAGCAAGAGATGTTACATGACAAGCTGGATGATCAGTTGAGCTTGATGCTAAATTTGGTAGGTCTGGGAACACTGCAGCAAATACTCTGTGTAAAACCAACAGGAGGGAGAAGAAAAGAAACAAAGAGGTTAAGAAAATGAAATCTTTATTCGGGTATATGCTATTCCAAACAGATTTGTTCTTTCCAAGAGTCACTTGAAAATGGACCTATTGTGTGAAACAGAGCCGGACTGGTAAAAGTGGGTAGAGGCCTCCCCACTAGTGGAAATGATGCTTGAAAACAAATGGATTTTCTTTTTCTTTTTTTTTTTTTTAAAAATTGTTCTCGGAAAGCCATCTGTCTCCGTTACCTGATCAAGACCAAGATGACCTCCAGGCTTCAAGGTGTAACACTGATCAGCCATGCTAGTTCAGATAATGCCACAGCACAGCACTGACCCCGGTGGCATCTCATGGAGGTGGTCACAAACACAAAGGCTCCATGCCTCTGTGAGAGTGGATTTCTGCTGCTATTTTTCCTTTTGCGGTGGGCATTAAGCCCTTGCATATGCGCAGAACAGGAGTGAGCCTCTAAAATGTCGAGCTTTGTAATCACTCATCTCCAGCAGAAGAGCTGAGTTGCCCTGACCTTCATGTATTAATCACTGGAGGATCTTATTACAATCACTATTTTTAGTGTGCTTGCCATACCAGGACTGTGGCTAAGTCCATCACATTTTGTCATTGATTCAGCTGTAAGTGCTGCTGCTTTGAAAGCCTGCTTTGAAACAGTTCTTAAGTGAAGAGCATTTGGTTCAATTTGAACTCAGGCAGTACCATAGTAAATGTTGGTCAAAGGGAAAGTGCTTTTGAAGAATTTGCTTCCGTTGGTGGGAATAATCCCTACTTAAAAAGCTCTTCACGTTAGAACTGATTCATTGAAGTGGCATGAAAAAAATCTAAAAATACTACCTTAAACTCGTTTCAGATACTTTATCCAGTCTATGAACAAGGGCCTGGCTAAGGCGATTTCATACTTGCTTCACTGCTGGACTACACCCCTGTATTCGCTTAGCTGGAGACATGCAATAATGTATGATTTTGTCCTTAATTATGTGCTATTCTTCATGGCTTATGCTGCTAAAACTGCAGGGAACATCTTTGCTAGTGCCTTCAGATTGCTGTACAAGTTTGCATGATGCTAGATGCCTCTGGTTTGAAATGCCTAATCAGTGACTGCTAAAGAGCAGATCTGTGCTGAAGAATCACTGAAGCAGCTGCATTCATCTGGTACAAGGCACACCATGATTTTGTGGAAAATGTGCTCACAAGCTCAGTGAAGAGCAATTCCTAAGAAGTTAGTTTTGAACAGCCTTTTGTAGGAAACAACAGAATGCAAAGTTTAACCACGTTTAAGGTATGCTGTAAAATACTTCTATGAACAGGTAGTGTTCTACAAGAGTAAATAGACTCGGATAAGCAATACTGCATGAAACAGGAAAAACATAAAGCTGTTTTCTGTAATGAACTTTCTCTGAAAAAGTAAGTCCTGAATATTCCCTGAAATATTTACTAGACCGTGCTACCCTTTTTGCTAATCTGCAAAAACAGGTAGAGGAACAGCAACTTGCTGGAGTTTTACCTTTGAGAAAACTTGAACCAAGATTGAGGGCAAACAGCAGCTGCCTAAAAATGCATTAATATTTCACTGGCAGAGAGCCTTCTTCCTGTAGTGATTGTTTATTCTTTTTGGTTTGGGGAGTAATTAGCTAGAGCACTCACTTGCAGCTGTTAGACACTCTGAGCTCCAGTGGAGATCATCAAGGCTTTGTGTGCATTTGGGTTCTGTTTGGAAACCAGTGAGACTCCAGAGCAGTTTACATGAAGGAGTGCTTTTGGCTATTGGTGGATCCGCTGAAAAAAATGACACAAACTCCTGCTTTTAATTTTCAGTTGAGTAACTGGGGTGTTACTGCATAATCCAATTTGGTGTAAATAAAAAAAAAAAAGTAAAATAAAATACAGATCTATCTGCGTGAATTTCCTAGGTTTCATTGTTTGTACATCTAGAGGATGTACAGTTTTGACAGGAAAAAAAACCCTAAATGCCCACCAGGCCAGGTGAACAGTTGTATTACAGCATCTCCTTTTTCCCTTGTGTGTATAGAGAGACATTTTTATATAAAACTGTTTTCTGCAGTGGTAGGTGTGGCTATTTCTCACCTGAAATGAGACAAAAGTGAGCATTGGTGGGTTTTTTCCTTCCTGCAGAGCTGGGAAACAGAGCTGCTAGAAAGTCGTAGTTTAGTCTTACTCTCCTGACCTCTGGTATCGGTGTGCATACATCTGATTCAGAAAACAGGCAAACTTATTTACTTGACCTTATTATGCCTTTGCAGCAGCTAACTGCAACAAGATACCGTGAGTGAAACTGAGTTTCCCTTGCAGGTTATTCACACAAGCAACAGGCAGGTTCTGCCTTGAAGTTCTATAGTTTGCTTCGTACCGAGTTATCTTTTAGGAAATAGCGTATTGTGTGAATCTATAATAATTTCTTTAGCTATTCAGATTTGTTGTAACTGCCAGCTCCTTTCAAAAAGTGGAAGAACACAAAGTTGAGAAATCTTCATGCTCTTCAAGTATTTGAAAAGAACTGGTGGCGCTGCACCTTTGATTCTTCTAGTACTTTCATTTTTACCCCTGTCTGGGAAAGGAACCTCATTAACTCACTAGCAAACATTTGGTTGAAAAAAGGCTGTTGGGTTTTTTTTTGTTAGGGCAGTTACATTAGCTTTCCTATCCTGACGCCCAATCAAAGAATGTAAAATTGTAAAATATTTGTCTTGGTGGAGATGATGTGTTAGATCTTACCAGTATGAAAGTTCTTTAAAGCATAGTATCTTAAATTTTGAGATCAGTTTTCCCAGAAAACCTGTCATTTGCATTTCTGTTGACATAATAATTTCAGAAGGAAAGACAAACAACGCATGTGGAATGATCTTGGATAAAATATGAGCCTTTGGGGTTTGAGACTGAAGAATACTGAGGAGAAATTACAGAGGAGTTCACAAAATTATTAGCTTCCTATGTCCTGGATTAAAATACATAGTAATTTATATAGAAATGGGAAGCTAGTGGGTGATTTTCTTCTGGCCTTTTAAAAGTTGTTGGTTGCAAAACCTTGGTTATACTAAATCATTGCACACACATTACTGTATTGTATTTCCTCTCTTCTTTCTGCCTTGAAATTGTGACAGTTGTAATAGCTAAATGTTTAAAAATTTAGAAGGTGTAGTTTTAATAAGATCTGGAAATATTAATGTACACTTTAAAAAGGTCTGCAGTCTCAGCAAGAAGTGGTTTGTCTTCATTAAAGAAACATTTGGAAGATGATGCATAAAGAGCAGGAACTACCTGCTCACTCAGTTTGTAATTGTTTATACATATCTGCTTGCTGTACATAACAAAAATGTCTACAGAGTACGATGTAAATGAAAGTACAGATTATCCTTGAAAGTGGTATTACCGTATCTGAGTATGTTGTGTTATTATCTAAAATACAAAGCAAACCTTACTGTGCTGTAAAATAGAGCATTTCTTACAGGTTCCAGTTTTCGGAAGGAGTGACTTTTTCTCATCAAGATGAGGAAAGCAATGTCACTTCTTGGAGATCTGTACAAGCACTTCACAATGCACAAGAAAAAGGTACTTCAGCTAATTACTTCAAAATTTATTGCATTTAAAATTTGGCTGCTATGACCTTTTCTTTCAAGATGCGTACTGATCAGACAAACTGATGGGTAACGCTGAAAGGGATCGTGATTCTACAGCTTGCATTTCTCTTCTGATGACAGCAGTTCTCATTCTCAACCACTTCACCAGAGTGTGTGTAGAAACTAAGGAGCACAGAAGAATAAATGCCAAAAAGTCCTCTCCTGATGAGCCACACGTATGACTTTTATTTCCCATTTTACATGCAGTTAGTTACTCAGGACATCTCCTATATGGCTGCATTCACTAGTAACTAGGAAGTAAGCATCCGAGTTGTTTAAGATTGTAGAAAAATCTGCTTTGGAGAACCAAACTTCAAGAGATTTCTTTGGGTTTTTTGTTCAGTGAGCATACTTTGGACAAGACACTGGTCCAAGCTAAAGAGTCGGTTTAGTAGTTGTCTTTGCTGTTGGCAAGTGAATTAGCACTTAAAGGTGTGTATCTTACATTCCACTACGGCATTCCAGGAACTGTCTCTGGATTTCCAGGATGCCTGGATCCCTGTTTTGCTCATGCAAAATGCTGTATGGATTTTTACTGGGGGATTCATATTTTTTCCTTATTTTGCGTCTCTATTCTGCACTTCCTCTTCTTAAAATGTGACTCTTCAGTGCTTCTGATTTTTATTTTTAATGTTAAAAAATCTTCTAATGAAAATCCATGAAAAAAGGGAGTTTTATTTATCTCAAATTTCCTTTTTGAGGCTTCTGAGGCCAAAGTAATTTCACGTCCACCAGTACTATCTGGTTATTTGAAGTTCTCTACATTTGATATTTTTCCAAAGAATAAGCCATATTCATGTAGCACTAGTGCTAGTCTGGCTTCATACATTCTGTATCAGACATTTCTGGAATAAAACAGTGGCTATGAAATATTTTCTCTCTGCTTGAGAAATAAACAAAAAAATATAAATCCTGTCGGTATCAGGATTGTACATGGTACCTTTGAAAATGTATCCAACAAAGCATGACTGAAGATTTTAAATTACTAACCAAACATTATAATCTAGATTTAAATTAAATGTAATCAGTAATAGAGTGTTGTCCCCTTTAAAGCTAAGTAACTTTCTTTAACACTGGGGTAGATACGCTCATTACAAAACCAAACTCAAATGTGCCCTGCTCACATCAATTTTACATTTTCAAGCTTTTATGATTGCGACACAATCAAAATTAGCTGTTCAAAGTTCAGTGTTCAGGCCTCCAAGATTCCTTGCATTATTAACTTCCCTGGTTTCTAAAAATGTGTCTTATGCCAGCCAAAACTGTCATTACAGGAACCTTAGAAGGTGGGGGAAAAGTAGCGAGGGAGATTGTAGGTGTTTTGTGAACCCTTCAGTGAGCACTTCAAAGTCAACTTGACTTGACCTGTTATGTCCAAGTACTCTTTTTCCTGTGGTTTTCTTTTTCTCTGCCCTCAGGAAGTTCGATTTATCAGAAGCTGCATCTACCCCTTCTGTAACCAGTAGCTTCTTTCCTTGGATCATAGCACTACCTACAATAAGCTGTCAGAGATACTTAACCATCACCTGTAGTAGTGCAGTCTCACCTCTATACTCACAGGCCACTGTTGGTCATGGTAGAGGTGAGGGAGGGGACCTTTTCAGAAGAACAGCACCAAATCCAGATCCATAACAAAGTTGAGGTCCTTCCTTTTTTCCTCCTATGCAGAAGCTTATCGCTTACAGTACAGCATGAAACTTAATGGTAGTGTGTTGTGACTGATGCCTATTGCAAGCGTGAACTGTGGCGACTTGCCATGAGTAGGCAAGGGAGTCTGTGTTGTTTATGAAGACAAGAAGTGATACCGCAAGGAGACAGAGAGGTGTGACTGCAATTTGCAGCTCTACTTCATTTGCTCAAAGGATCTTTGCTGGTTTTGTTGGTATTTCAGAAAAGTGACAAGGGGACTCTAGCCAAATGCACTGTTAACAGATGTAGCAGTGGCACTCAGTCAGAGGCAGAGTCTATCATTCAATCTTAAAGCTTTCTTCTTAAGCATATGCATTGCAGGTGGCCCACTACCAGCAGAACGTATTTGCTAATTGTCAGCTAAACACTGAGTTGTTTAACTTGCTGTGGCACTTCTAAATCAAAGCTGCTGTGCTGTGGAGGGAAGGGTTAGCATTTATCCTCAAGTCTTCTGCCGTAAATCCTGGGTGCCAACCTGTGCTCTTCTAAGGCACACAGGGTGATACTATCAGTCATTGCTGAACCGCAGATCTAATTTTGCTAATGAGTCTCTCTCATTAATGCATCAGTCAGCTTTTGCTTAACTGACATCATAGCCTCTGCCTCCATGAGGGCCTGTGTTTAACAGAGAGATTTAAGCAGGAGCCCATTAATGCAATTGTCATTATTCATCACCGTAACTGTCAATTTTGCTCACATAAAGACAATCACAGTTTAAGCAATGAAAACGAGCTGTCACTGAAGTGAGGGACAGATCAGTTTACTTTATTCTGCTGCGATAGAGCAGATACAGAGAGAGATATTCTGCTGCCGGCACTCTCTGGTGACAGGCGTTACCAGGGTGCCTAACAATCTGGGTGCTTTGGCACTTAAATGCTTCACAAACATCCATGCCTGTACGGACATTGTGTCTGGCTTGCCAGCTGGGCTGGGGCAGTGTCCTGGTTTTTGTGGCTGCCATGCAGGTTACTGACCTGTGGCGGTGGGAGCAGCTCCCTTATGACACCTGGGTGTCCCTGGTCAGGCTGTGAGCTGGAGCGGAGCAGACATCCTTCGTCTGAGGAAAGAGGCTTCTGCTTTGATTCTTAAAAGACATCTCTGATCTTTTACACAATTCAAAGTTGCGCTGGTGTGGATTGTTAAGTTTTCCAGCTGGTACTGTATAGTGGTAGAAGTCCTGATGGAAGGAGGTAATCTGGCAAGGTGGTGTTCTCCGTTTAACAAGTTTCCCAGAAGCTGTAGTCATGTTTCTCTATATCGGCCTGTCTGATGATCAGCACACAGTAAGCTGTACAAAGTGCTGTTTTTCACATGCTTGTCCAGCTGTGCAAAGTGCATAAATTATTCAGACTTGTTCCTGGAGTAGGGAAAAAAGCCTGTTTCTTAATACAGCCAATATATCACACATATGCTGTTGTAGAAATCACGCTAACCAAAATATTTTTTACAGCTGGTATATGTACATATGTGCATGTGAAGTTTCATGTCACCAAATGTTTTGACCTTATTGTAGTAAAGCTAAGTAACCAACTGGTATCTGAAATGGTATCTTTGGCAACAGGCTGGCCAACCTGGTGAGGCGGGCTTTAAACTGAATGACTCGGGGGGTGGGGTCCAAAATGGCAATACTCATGCCATTGCAATCGACTGGGGAATAAGCAAGGACAATCAAGGCAGCAACAAAGGTTTCTCGCCTGCCTCCCAAAATGAGAAGCAGGC
>VZSC01002425.1:233385-287588 GCA_013398225.1 Steatornis caripensis
AGGGGGGTTGGACTAGATGATCTCTAGAGGTCCCTTCCAACCCCTACCATTCTATGATTCTATGATTCCATGATTCTATGATTCTATGAAAACTGGGAGCACCTCTGGCATTTCTCAGATCAGAAGCATGCACTACTCTAACGGGCATCAAACTCAGTCCTGTCCGTTCTTCAAGAGGTCTATGCTGATTGTCTATCCTGTGAAGTTTGCCTTTGCATGATCATTGGAAGACAATTTTTGTAATTGTACTGGATACATCTTTGAATCCGTAACACTATAAGTTTTCTTTATAAGTGAATAATTTTTTGTGCAAAACTTTAGTTATAAACTATGAGAAATTTCATTGCTATAGGATCATATCTGACCACTGTAATGCAAGAGTACGGTACCATCTACCAATACAGCTTTCTTCTGCTGTCCTGAAATCCTTGTACTTCCTTTTGTGTGCTGATATCTTAAGAAGACACTTAAGTCCAGGGTATCTACTTCTCACATAATTAGTTAATGTGTACGTTTGGTTGAGGGTGAAGAAGTGGCAGAAGGAATACTTACTCCCACAGTTATATGTAAATGAGGCCAATAAGTCATGTCAGAAACACCCCTTTAAATAGAAGTCCATAAATTCTCAAAGAAGAGTTTTGCTATCTAGAAATAAGGCTGAAAGGAATCCTATGTATTTATGTACATACTTATGCAATCTGTTGTAGGTTCTCAAAATTTTTTTATCACTTCCCATAGGAATGACTTGAGGTTCGTGTGTATATGGTGGGTAAAGTGTCATTTGAACCTACTGAAACTCTCTGTGAAGCTACTCTAAGAACAAGAATGACCGAAAAAGCCATCACTTCTCTGGATAATAACATTTTTATTAGCAATATTCAGTGTAGCCAGTGTTGGTGTTTCTGGATGCAAAAGGCTTGACTTCAGTAAGTGTTATCCTATGCCTTCTATTGCACTAATAAAAGAACATAATACTGCTCTTGGACTGTCAGTCTTTTTGTCAAGGGAATCCAGATGTCCAAAAGCAGATTGTGGTGGGTTTCACTGTTTAGTACAGAAAACTTCTGATTTGGCTTTTTTGATAATTGTTTAATCTTACCAATAAAAATACCAAGTAAGATTCCCACAGGTAACACCTTTTAGGCAAAGATAGTTTTCTAGGAAAAATTACACAGTCGATTAGTACAAATTGCCCAGCCCTGGCAGTTCATACCCCAGTCAATTTGAGAAAGCTTAGCCATCTTTTCATAAATCAGAGCACTGTAATATTGTGCATCCTCTGGTTTACATATATTTAGTCAGAAAACAGTCATCATTTGAGCAATTCCTGCATTTTCCATGGTTGTCTGTGCAGATTAGAGTGTGTAGGCCAACTTCTAAAAATTTAGGTTTATTGAAAAATGTTTTCGAACATGAAATGTTACTTTATTTCAGTATTTGAAGAAGATACACTTAAAATGATGCAGAAGTAAAAGCTTGTTTTGGTCCAAGAAACAATAGTGGGCATTTTAGGAAAGGAGCATATCTGGCACTTTTGTCTTAAAATAAATAAATCTTTCCATAAAAGAGCAATTTAGATAACTTTAAAATAATTCAGCTGAAAATACAACATTTGTCTAGAAGCAAATCAGTTGTTGCGCTTGCTACTTAAAGGAAAAAAAGACATTTTGGTGAATATTAGACTGTAGTACATACTGCCTTTTTTGAAGCTTTGGTTTGTTTCAGCCATTAAGTGGCTTGAAATGGAATATACATTAATGTTTTTGTATGGGAAATACATGAATCTATTTAAGTGAACTACTTCTTGAAGATCAGTGCCCTCCAGATACAAGCTTTTTAGAAAGTCTTGAGATATGACCGATTGCAGTTCTGTTGCCAGAGGCTTTGTTTTCCCTTGTGCAATCAAAACAAGAAACCTTGCTAGCATTTGCTAAAGGCTCACCTATGAAAAGGGAGTCACAGAGGGAAGAAAATCTATAAAAGAATATTTTAGCCAAGCTGGTACTCCTACTGTCTTTCTCTGTGAAAAGTCCATTTTAATGTAGGAATATCTCTGAAAAATAGTGACTTTCAAAGATGATGAGGGGAAAAAAAAAAACCAAAGCAAACCAATCCTGAATCTGACTTTTTTAGGTATTGTGCTTTCTACCTTAGGTGCTGGAACCCCAGACACACAGCACATGACCCATTTAGAGGCTTGTAACCCTGCGTATGATCTGTGGCTGTTAAACATCTGTCTGCAGCAGCTTTCTGCTGTTTCTCTGGCTGTCCTGTGCAAATAAAACTTGTAATGTTAAGGTGGGAATCATTGGCTTCTGTTTCAGGAATTGCTCTGCTCTAGAAATGGTGACATTGCCTGGTTTCTACTGTTTCCCTGGACAGGCTGTTTGGGAACCAAGAAAACATGCCAGTGTTAATGGCATGACTTCTTCTTAGCTGTCAACAGAAAAGTTGAATTTTTGTGGTGCTCCATAATTGGCATCTGATGACATATTTTGGGGGTCTGGAATGAGTGTAGTAGGACCCATGAGGGCCTCGTGGGGAGCAGTTCCATCCATGGAGAGCTGCTGGCAGCATGGCGGCTTCACACACCTATTCTGAGCATTTATTCCAGTCGCCAGAATATTCCTGAGGGGAGGAAAAAAAAAAAGAAAAATGCTTTTGATCAGGAACAATTGCTGACTTTCCTAAGTTAAACCATTACTGCAACTTATTTCACACATTAGTGAAAAATAAAGCCTTTTGAAACATTATAAATAGTTTGCAACTCAGTCAAGAAACTTTAGCCATTTTGTCCTCCTACATCCCACGTTGGTCTCTGTACGCTTTGAGATGTAACTTACTGATGTCTCTGAACTCTTGCATTTCTGATGACTCTCAGATATGAATTCCAAAGGAGGCTAATTTCCTGTGCGTGGTGATGAGCAGGTGTGACACAAAGATAAGTTGCATTTATGTTTAGATAGGTAAGGGAACAGAATAGGAGACGGCATCAGCTCTTCTTTCAAGATTTTGTGAAATGATTTTTGGCCTTCTTGATCAGCTTATATTAAAGCAGAATTTAGGGCACAGGACTACAGAAATGTTTTATTTTGATCTGAAGTGGAACTTACTGATTTGTTCGCATGTGTGGTCCTGTGTTACAAGCAATGCAGCCTTTACAGAAAACGAAACAATGAGTTTATCATAGTTTTTGTGGGTTTTTTCCTGTTGTCAACAGGGGCTGACTCTATGAAGGGAAAATGAAAGATTCCTTGAGGAATATACTTGCAAGCTATATTGTTAGAAACTTTTTGTGGTTTTATATGTTAGCAGAAAGTAATTGTAGATGAGCTAAAATTATTTATAGAATTTAAAGCTCTTAAACTAAAATTTATATTCCTTGAAATGATATACATGTGATGTATATATAAAACAAAGTTTGAGCAGTGTTGGGACTCTTAATACTATTTAGAATTTAAAATTGTCAGTTCAGCCTAAGCACAAAATCAAAACAACCTGTGTGATCAACTTTTGTTGATTTCGTTTTCGCTTTTCCTGCTTACACTGTTTGTGCAAGCCAGCTAACCCTTGAGGTCCAAGGGGGCAAGCATCTAATTTACTAGCTCAAGTCAATGTTTTAGAGCAGTATGCTGTTGTCAATCGCATATGCTGAAATTAGCCGTGTGAGTGCTTATTTTGCATTGACTTAAATCCTCTCTTTAAGAACGATTAGTATATATATGCAAGTGACTGGAGAAACTATTTCAGAAAAGATTGCATATGCAGTTGTTGATTGGCTATTGCCAATCACCAGCAGTAGATGGTGTAGGAAGGAACTAACTCCTGTATTCTTTTCTATACCTATAGCTGACTTTAAGCTTCGTGGGCTTCTGAGGAGGAAATCAGCATTACTGCTGAAACAGGCTTAGGATGCAAATATTAAATGCCTAATGGTGTTTGCAAGGTGCCTCATTTTATCAACAGGAACAGGCAAGTAGGCTGTTTATTTTGTTAAGCATTAAAGGTGGCAGGGACTATGCTAAGAAAAGGCAATGACTGTTGTCACTTATGTTCAAGGAATACCTTCCATTCAGTGTCTCAGCTCAACTTGTGTAACATTTTGTTCATTCTGTCTTCTTTGTGTGACGGGAAACAGGCACAGTTGAGGTGAAGACAGTAGCTCAAGGTCATATGGGGAAGCAAACCATCTGAAAAATCTTTTTCTTCCAGTGCTTTAGCCATTGGAATGGCTGAGAACCCTCCAAGAAGACAAATTGTACTTAAAGTGGCAATTTAAAACCATTTCTGTCTACTCCACTGCTCTGCTTTACAGACCATTTTGTTATTTCTTTACTGTAAGAATGTAAATTGGGAAGAAGTTTGCAGATGAAAATTGCTTCACAGTGGCATTTCAATTGCCTTGTTGGTGTAAGGCTGTTGATTCTTATAACTTAATTGGTAAATGTTACCTCCAAATAGGTGAGGTAAACTGGTAAATTAACAGTGCATGGTATTTTTGCTTTTCATCTACAGGAAAGTGGTCACGTTTGTGCTTTTGCTGCAATATCTTTCCTTATGTGCTTACCGTCTCAGCTACTGCTTTGATTTTTTTTTAAAAGGAAGCTGCGGTAGAATATTTCCATGCAGATGATGAACAGCTTTATATCTGCATTCATGGACTGATGAAGAGGCTGTACCAGAAATACAGATCAGGGAGTAATTCTTTTCATTAATGATGGTGTAGGATTAGATGAAAAAAATCTTTAAAACTCCATTTCTGTTCTGTCTTCAAGTGGACTCGAAACTCTTACAAGCTTTTATTCATAAGTCACGAAGCCCACAGGTTCCATTACTTGTCTTACTGTACTTCGTAATAGTAGAGGCAATACCATTGTTAGCAATGGCTATAATTATTTATACACCAATGCTCTTTTTCCAGTACCTAGGAGACAGATGAAAATATTCCCCTTAAAAGTGGATGTGTATGGATGCACTTTAAAATTAGTAAATAACATTACAATTTGTTTAATTCTTTAAAATTCTTTGAAGTTGTTTTTATCCAGCTTGGAAGGAGTAATTGATGTTGAAGACAGACTTAGTCTTTACAACTAAGAAATATTTATTCTGTAGTTGGATTGAACATAGTGAGAGGAGATAGCAGCTCAGTATTGGCTAAAAGACCATGACAGTTCAAGCATAGGTGGTACGGATTTTCTCTTGAATAAGAGGAGAAAGATCATGGCAGATAGTTTAAGATTTTGACATTGCATCATTTCCTATTGTTGACATTCATGCAATCAGTCTTGTCCTCTTGGTGCTCTTGAGATTATTTGTACCGTGTTCTTGAGGAAAATATGGGATGGCGTTTTGCACTGTGTGAGAGATTTGAATCATCTTTTTCCAGCTTACGTTGGTACAGCAGAATATGGAAAAGACAGCGGTTGTGGTATAAAGCCGTAAATAATTAAAGCTGTCTGGCAGCAATTTGAAAAAAAAGCAAAATTTGGGTCATTGCGTCTCATCCTCTGTAATCTAAAAGCATCTGACAACTAGAAGGATTGACAAAATTTCTGTTTGTGGAGCAGAGACAAGAAGTGCTTCATCTCTTGCATCCAGATTGTGAAATACTACAAAACCTATCACAAGAACAAAACAGGAGACGTCAAGAGTATTGCCAGTGTCCTAAAATCGTTGTTATTGCAAGGACTTTGTAAAATATTCTGGAAGTTGTGTTTCGGTGGACTGAAAGCAACCTCGTGAAGCGCTAGAGTGGCGTGCAAGAAACAGGCAATGGCAGTCTCAAATTTGACACCTACAGCACAATTACCTTATGTGCTTTATAGCTGTTCAAAACATAATAGCTTCTTATACAATTACACATTTTCCCTAGACTGTAGAAATGTGTCGAATCAACTTGCATGGTTTATACTGAACAATTAATTGCGATGTCAGTCTACAGTCAGTCATGAAGATAACATACACATTGAGTGGTTCTATATGTTCATATGTACTTTATATCTTTATATATTTTTGCATTCGTAATTTTCAGCTTAGACAGAATTGGAGTTTCTTCCTGTCTGAATAGTAGGCCTGATTTTAAGAATCCAAACCTTGCATATCAGATTGATAAAGAAGTCCTTGACCTTAAAATTCTTGTGGACATTAAAATATGGTCATGCATGACCATATGAATGAACACAGTTTCTTGGGGATCCTCCTCAAAGGATGAAAACTGCTTGACAGAGATGGGACTTACCTGATCATGTGGGACAGGATCCTCTTTAGAAAGAGACTTGCTAATTTTATGAAGAGACCTTCAAACTAGGGGAAGCTCCCCATAACCTGAGGCAAGTTGAGGGCTCCACGGGCAGAACAGAGGTGTCCAGGGGACTGCAAGACTAGGGGAAGTCACAAATGCGTAAAGGAAATGGAAGACAAGCTGGTAACAAGGAAGAGTCGCTAGGAGGGTACCCATTGCCTGTGAGTGTGGAGGGTGGGGTGAGGAAAGTCAATATTCAGCTGCAGCTGAAACTGGTGAGGCAATGAAGGGCCCAGAGCTTTCCCGTTGTACATCAACAGTAAGAAGAAAGGCTAAGGAAAATATAGCCCTTTGCTCAGGGGGCGCAGACCTCATGACAAAGAAAGTGAAAAAGGTCAAAGTGCTCAATGGTTTTGTTGTTGGGTTTTGTTCTTTTTCACTGATAAAGCCCGCTTTTCGGTCCCTAAGCCTCCTAGCAGTCTGAGGGAGTGACACTACCTACAGGAAAGGAGGATAGAGTTAGGGAACATTTCACTGACTGGGACACAGAGAAGTCTGTGGCGCTTTGGGTTCACCCAGGGGTTCTGTGGGAGCAGAATTGTGTCACTGGAGACAGCTCTGTACTGTCTTTGAAAAGTCACGCCACCTGGGAAGGTTCCTGATGAAGGCACCTGTCTTCAAGAAGGCCGAGGAGAGGATCCCAGGCAATGACAGGCTGGTCAGCCCCTCTGTGCCCCTAGGAAGGCCGTGAAGCAAATCCTTCTGGAAACCACTTCCAGCCACAGGAAGGAGGAGACAGTGACTGGGAGCTGCCAGCACAGGTTTACCAATGGCAAATCCTGTTCAGCCTGTGTATCCAACTTCTGTGATGAGGTGTCTGGCACTGTGGAAGCAGTGGTTGTGCACTTCAACTTTTGCAAGACCCTTGTCACAGTCTTCCATAGTTTTCATCTCACCAAAATGGTGAGATATGTGAAAGTAGGTGAAAAGTTGAGTGAAACTGATGGGCTTAGAGAGAGGCGATGAGTGAATTTTTTCTGAGATGTCTCTGCTTGGAAATACTCAAAGGTCAACTGGACAAGTTCCTGAGGAACCTAATCTAGATGAACTTGCCACAAGCTACCACTTCTAGATTTATAGTAGCTTCCACAGCAGAGAATTGTAAATTGAAAAATCAGAGCAGTAGTACTGCTTGAAGGGCATTTGCAGACCACTGTGTCGTTTGTTTTTGAAGACTTTGTAACAGAGACTGTATTTGGACAAGGAAACTACTCTTGTAGTCTGCTTCCAACAGTCTTTCCTTTGACCTTCCCATGCCTTTTCAGGTATGTGCTTGTATGTTACCCCACGCATGCTGTCTTTGCGTGGTTGTAATAAAATTGATGTTGCCTACAAACGTCTGATTTCCATGTGTATTGTGCTTTAAGGCAGCACATCTGCAATGAGTCAGTCAGCTGGGAGCCTAGTGTGTGTGCCATCCTATCTATTAGTTGCTCAGCAAGGGTCTATCGTGCAATGTACTGCTAACTCTGATATAGGAAAGTGATGTTCACAGTCAGAAGGGGGACTGTGCTACTCTACACCATACATCTGGAAGAAAATCCTAGAAAAGAGGGATAATTGTGTGGAAATGGCTTTTGTCGTGCAGGAAACTGCTGATAATTTAACATCTAATCTTGCCATTAAAATATTGTGTGGAAAGTGCCAATTGTAAGCTGCTATTATTTTTTTTGCAAAAGTCTAAGTATCTGACATCAAGATGATTATACCTTTTTAAGAAATACGCGTATGTCAGTTACAGAATTGTAATTCAAATATCTTAGTTCTTCCACAAGCATCTAAAAAGCCTATTTCAACAATTTCATTTAATTATTTAAATCATTTTTACCCTAGTTGCTTTGCTAATGCTAATCTAGGTTTCAACATACTTTGCACAGCAGTTCTGCTTGTGTTGGGAATGAGCCCCAAAAGGAGGTTTTGCCACAGAAAACTTCCCTGAACTTGTGTTCTAGCACTCCCTTCTGCAGCCCTGGTGGCATGCCTCCGCTTATCCTCTGCACAACTAATCCTTTCCTTGATGTTGTCAGTCTCCCACACCTCCATTAAACTTTTATGGAAGGCATTGGTGCATGGTCTATAATGGAAAGATCAGCTCACACTACGGTTGCAGCAGATTACTTACTGTAGCAGAAAGCAGTAGCATGTTTCTTGCTTGTTCAGGGCTGGGGTGAAGGGAGGTGGAGAAGGAAGAACAGGTGTTTCATTAAGAAAGGGTGTAGGGACTTGCTGGTTTTTGGATTCTGCCTGTTATAAACCATTGCACAGGCAATGAAAGGTCTGGATTCAAAGGAAGATGCTAAATGAAATAACCTTTCTTTCTGAGTCTTGTAGAATCAGTAGACAACAGAGCTCTTAAGTGGCATTAATTTTATTTACAAGTACAGCAATTCTCTTTCAATCTCCAGTGTTTTCTGCTGTGGGTGTCTTTACTCGTCTCAAATTTGAATCGATAACAACAGTAGGTGAAATGGCTCATTCTCTCTTGTCCTGACAGGTTGAAAGGTTTCTTACCTGTTTGTGTGTTTTTTCTTTAGTCTATTACTACCCCTTTGAAGATAGAATGGCAGTCGTATACTTTGGACAACTCACTGCTCTTATAGAATGCTTTTATAGCAGTTACATATGTGACACCTGAAAGAAACGCTTTGTTTTCAGGTAATTTGTTTAACGGCTAGAATCTGAGGAACCTAGTTGTACTATATGTAAGTTTGGGGTGACAAGGGGGCATTTTGTATGTGTGCAATGGAAGAGGGAGGGACCAAGTTAGTCTGGTAGATGATGGACTGCCAAGTAACACAGTGAGTTCTTCCTCTTCTTCTTTGTTGGCTTAAACGTGTGGCAATCGGCTTGAATTTTATTTCCGTTAAGTGTATAGTTTTCCCTGTTTCAGCTGCTTACTTTGTTTGTATCCATGTTAAAGGAGATACAATGTTCACTCTCTTCTTGAACATGCAGGTTATTATACCCATCTTAAATCATACAAAATGTTGACAGTTGCTTTGAGTGTTGTTTCTGTGTTTTGCGAAGAAACCAAGTGCCTGTAGTTTCTTTTTAAAACCCTAAGTGTTTTATGTTGCTGTAACTTTACTAAGTGAAAACTGGGTTTTGTTTCACAAAGAAAACCTTGTTTGTTTTCTCCAGCTCTAGTTGTGAGGCTTCCTTAGTGCCAAAGCACTCTGTTTTCAAATCGTAGAATATTTCAATCAACTGAAAAGAGCTGGGCAAGGTAGAAATTCCTGTTTTAAAAGCAACAGAAAGCATGACATTTAAATTCTGCATTATATATGGAGCTGGACTTTAAAAAACACGTAAAATCAGATGCCACTGATTTTATTTCATAGTTCCAATGTGTTTGTGTATGTTGAAGACTTGTTCTTATACTGAGTCCAACATTACTGTAACCAGCCTGATCTCCATGGGGTTGATTCTGGCATAGAATAAAGTACTCTTGCACTGTTGTCAGATTGCTAGGGTATTGTTAAGAAATGGAGACAGCTAATTCTCATCTTAAGATAGTTGTAGACATTAGCTCAGTTCTTATTATGGAAACTGTCAGCTCCAACTTTCTATCCTCCAGAAATACATGAGGTATAGTTGAAAGAGCAGTTTGGTTAGCCTTTCCTATTTTTCAAAGGCTTCATTTACGAACACGGGGTAGAAAGGATCAGCACAACTGAAAGACTTTACCAGCAGACATAGGAGACAGCCTAGCTCTGCAAAAGAGCTGAGTTTCTTTGCTGCAAGGTCTTGCTTAAGCAAGGATTTTCAGCCTAAATGCTGCCTTCTGCTATGTTCTGGAAAATAGGATGTAACACCTTCTTTGTGGCCAAGCATAGCTCTTTCAAAAGGCATTGCTCCCATTGGTCTCCTGATCTAAGAGGAACAATCTGTAAAAGCCACCATTTTTGGCTAGCCTTGGTTCAAAGGGTTGGCAGAACATACAACCCTAAGGCTTCTATCATTAAGACAGGTAAGGGTTCTGTGACCTGCTATAGATTTGTATCCTAAAAAATAAAAGCAGTGATCTTCCCACAGCTACCTGAAGGCAGAATTACGTAATGCGACTGTTTGATACATGTGAAATACAGTCATAAGACAGCAGTCTTGTAAAACAGCCTCCCAAACTAGCAGAGATGTATGGTGCTCAAAAACTGTGGTTCTTGATGTTAGGTCTCTGGACCCATCTCTGATTAAATTACGCTGTGGGCAAATTCTGTGTTTGGTGTTGGGGGCATCTTTTAAGAATGTACTTTGTCAGCCATGTCATTTTAAAAATTTGAGGAAGAACCACCTGTCTGGAATACGAAGTAAAGCATTGTGCACTGCAGTCTTCCCCCATGTTATTTCTCCATGGATTGCCATTTCTACCTTCTAAAGTTCCTGTGTTCCCACATCAAGTATAGCCTGGCCTCAACCTGAGTTGTATGCACATCAGATTAAATTAGGTGCTGATTCTGCAGCCTGTAAAATACCAAGAGTAGAATTAAGGAAGCATTAAAACCTGGAGATCAGTATCCATAGGAAATAACTTCTTTTAAAAAGGGAGCGATTAGCATTTCTTCTTATTTGCAGATAAACTTTTCAACCTTCAGAATTACTCATAAGTGTTTATGGTTTACAGTATTTATACTGTGATTTTTTTTAAACTGATCTGTTGTAGCTGCATGTTAATGGTGAAAGATTTTCTGGCTCATGCAGATTACCAAGAAGTTTGTAAAGGGAAGGCTTGCTTGTGTATGATGTGTAAAGCACATCTAAGAATGATAGCTAATACTGAATCTTTGACATCAGATTTGTCCACCTGTGAGCCCACATCTATGCTAAGGCTTTCCAGTTCCTGTTTCCCACTAGTTCTTCATTGCCGTCCTGAAACTGTCTTGTATAACAAAGATGTTGACCACAGATTCATCCTCAAAGCCATAACTCTCACAGAATCATGGAATGGTTTGGTTTGGAACAGACCTTTAAAGGTCATCTAGTCCAAACCCCCTGCCATGGGCAGGCACACCTTCCACTATGTCGAGTTGCTCAAAGTCCCATCCAACCTGACCTTGAATGTTTCTAGGGATGGGGCATCTATCACCTCTCTGGGCAACCTCTTCCAGTGTTTCACCACCTTCATGGTAAAAAATTTCTTCCTTATATCTAGTCTGAATCTACTTTCTTTTTGTTTAAAACCATTACCCTTTGTCCTATCTCACAGGCCCTGCTGAAAAAGTCTGTCCTCGTCTTTCTTATAAGTCTCCTTTAAGTATGGAAGGGACCCAATCAGGTCTCCCTGTAGTCTTCTCCAGACTGAACATCACCAACTCTCCCAGCCTTTCTCCACAGGAGAGGTGTTCTATCCCTCTGACCATTGTTGTGGCCCTCCTCTGGACATGTTCCAATAGCTCCATGTCCTTCTTATGTTGGGGGTTCCAGAGCTGGATGCAGTCCTGCAGGTGGGGTCTCACCAGAGCAGAGTAGAAGGGCAGAATCACCTCCCTTGACATGCTGACCACGCTTCTTGTGATGCAGCCCAGGATACGGTTGGCCTTCTGGTCTTCGAGCACACGTTGCCAGCTCATGTCCAGCTTTTCATCCACCAGTACCCCCAAGTCCTTCTCTGTAGGGCTGTTCTCAATCCCTTCATCCCTTAGCCTGGTTGGTTGCCCTGGCCTAGGTGCAAGAACTTGCACTTGGGCTTGTTGAACCTCATGAAGTTCACACGGGCCCACCTCTTGAGCTTGTGCAGCTCCCTCTAAATGCCATCTTGTCCCTCAGGCATGTCAGCCTCACCACTCAGCTTGGTGTCATCTGCAAACTTGCTGAGGGTGCACTTGATCCCACTCTCTATGTCACTGGTGAAGACATAAACAGTACTGGTCCCAGTACGGACCCCTGAGGAACACCACTCATCACTGATCCCCATCTGGACATTAAGCGGTTGACCACTACCCTCTGGATGCGAACATCCAGCCAACTCCTCATCCACTGAACAGTCCACCCATCACATCTATCTCTCTCCAATTTAGAAGAGAAAGATGTTGTGAGGGAGGGACCACATTAAAGGCCTCACAGAAGTCCTGATAGGTGACATCTGTAGCTCTTCCTTGTCCAAAGGGAGATAACAACAGCATATTCTGTGAAGTTAATTCCCAAATGCCTAATACTTAATCTTTTAGACTCAGAGCAAAAGTTTTTGTTTGGGTAATTCTGGGAGACATCAAGGGAGGGGAATTAGTATAGTTTAACAAATTTGTTGTTTTGCAGATGGTATGTTTTTAGAGTATTTGTGGTATAGCTGTACATATGGACTGAAGTTATGGTCAAAGCAGGAACGATTTGAATAAAGGGACCTTACGTAATTGTTGTGACCATGTTAGTAAAGATAATTTTGTCAAATCCTACTTTTCAAAGACCTGCCAACAGCATCAATGTTAAGAATGTCTATACAGATTCACAAATTTATTCTCTTTTTACCTGTGACTGTGCATGAAAACTAGCTCACTTTTACCATGAATATTTATGGTCTGCAATAATCTGATTAACCATAAAATTTAGCAATATGTTAGCTCCGTGACCTGATAATTCTTCATCCTTGCAGGGTCAATAATGCATTTTAATTGATATGAAATGATCAGAATTTATTGGAAGTTTTCCATAGTTGCTCCGTGACAGAAATGTAACTAGCTAAATATATTGTAATATGAAATACGTAAAGCAGTGGATTTATCTAACCAGTGGTTTCAATTTTTCGATAATTTACAAAGGAAATTGTGAACCTTTCAGAAAGTACATCCTTGTGGATTGCTACATAGCATATGGAAACTCGTTTGTCTAAATCATCTCTCATTTGGCACCCTTAAAATTATGTTATGAAACTTCCAGAATTCTGAAGAAGACCACAAACTAAAACCACACTCATATTAGTCAATTCTTGGCATGGATAATTTTTTTCTTTTCCAAAGTTTCAATTACTTCATAACCAATTCTAGAGCACTGCATTTTGTCAAGTGGTGTTGCATTTGCCGGGGCACTGTCCTTTGGAGATGATTGTCTTCTGCCTCTACTGCACCTGGAGAGTGGCATTACTGGCCTTTCACAGGGTAAGAAGGTTTATATAAGCAGCTCTCAAGTTAAAGAGAATAGAGGAAATATGCCAGAGCAAGAAAATTACTTTAACTCAATCTAGACTTTCTTAAAGCCAAATAGTGATGGAGATGCATTTTTTCTAAATTTAAAAGAGAAAGGATGGTTTAAAATAATCTGTATTATCTGTCATTCTCAGAGAATGTACATGAAACAGTGTGACCAGAAAGACTCTATTGTGTGACTTAAATGGCAAAACTTAGCAGTTAGTTACACTTTTTATAATTATTTTTCTTTTAGTAACTGAAGTTGATAGCTTTAACTCTCTGTACTTTTTGGACCTTCAGCATCAGCCACGGACCTTCTGATGGTGCTTTTCTTTTAATGACTTTCTCCAAGCCATGTTAGACAAATGCTTTTTAAGTGTTTCCTATAATATCCTTTCATGGAGTAGAGGGATAGCCAGACGGCAAAACTTGGAAAATTTCTTTGGAGGACTACAGTTGTAAGTTTAAATTATACGTCGTAAGTAGGGCATTTTCTGGTAGTTCTGTGTTGTACAGCATGTATTATTACATCCAGATGAACTACAAAACTTACTTTTAAAGTTACTTTTAAAGAAAAAGCTAGGGGATCTATTGTTACTTTATTTCACCTATATAATGTGATTTAAATTTAAAACTAAAAACTAAATGTTTGCTCTTGATCATTCTCAGTGTGCTGGTAGAATTCCTGTGCAGGACACAAGACAGTAGTTGTTCTACTCACATTTTTTTCGAACTGTAGAAGAGTAGCAATTTGCTAATACAGTAGTTGTTGTGGCCCTTTATGGGCTACCAGAAAAACAACCTGAGAAGAAATTCTGTATTGAATACATAAAAACTCAGGAAACTTCAAATCTGATGGATTCTAAATTTCCTTTAGAAAAAGTTTTTTATCAGCACAGGACCTTTGTTAGAGAGAACTGCTTAATCTGGTTACAATTGTTTGTGTTTTCATAAAATATGCGTGGCACAGAAAAATGAATAAGCACAAATGAAGGTTTAAAGTGAGAGACTAATGCCGTTTTCCATTCTTTTATGAAGGTGCCTGAAAGTCAGTGGGATTGCAGACTTGCATGTGCTTAGCCGTGTGAGTGAACCTCAGCTGGCTGCAGCGCAGACTCTCCACTAAGCAGGAATGTGTTCCTGACTCTCTTAAGACCACCTTTCCTCCCAGATGAAGTGCTTTGAAAGGAGACAAGAGTGGCAGTTCAAGGACTGCTTCTCATGGACTCCACATGCAGTTTAGAACACCGGGAAAACTGAAAACAACTTTTCTTCTCCCCAAGCAGTGAGCGAGCACCTGACTATTTGGATGCCTTCCTATCATAATTTTTTTTTAAGAGTTGCTGGGATAAAATCAATGCCACTTTCAACAGATGCTCTGTGAATAATTTTAGGAGTCACATTAGCGTGTAGCAGTTATTGCTAACCTCTTACATGAGTGACTTCCCAGATGCGTGTGAGGAGGGGAGTTTGGGGCCAAAGCTATCTGGAAAGGGCTGCAGAGCCAGGATGTGGCAGGGCGGGTTAACCTGCTGTATGGTCCTCTGTCTCCACCTAGGAAGCCTGGAGACGTTTTTATTTACGTATTTTTGAAGTTGAGTGAAAAGTGCAGCGAGAATTTGCAGATCAAGAGGAATATGGAAAGTGGAGCTTGTATTGGGTGTGCAGCATTGGGTTTGCTTTTGATCTATCTGGAAGTTACAAAGTGATGAAGTACTCTGGTCCCACTTGATCAACCCAGCAAGAAATAATTTTCTTCTTGCTAAATGGTTGTACACGTTAGAGGGTTTTATGAACTTAGCTTAGCAAAAAGCAAGACAATAATTAGAAGTATAAGAATGAATTACTCAAGTCCCTAAAGATAGTTTTCTAGGTCCCCACTGGAAAAAAAAATTTAAAAAACCAAACAGAATTTGACATCTAGTTATCTAACATTTAGTGATCTAAATTAGGTTGGAAGGGGAAAAGACTCTGACAGAAGACCAATATAAATTGTCTTAACTGAAAAGATAAAATTTTCTTTTTAAGTGAGAACTCATTCTACCAACCTCAGCAAAAAGGAAGCTGCATCTTGTTAACTTCTTTTTTTAACAACTAGTTGGAGCTCCATCACTTCCCAGGGGTTAATTTTGTAAGTTTGAAAAGTACACTTAATATCATTACAATGTTTCCTTAATAACTGTGTGATTTTATTCATTCACTAGTGAGAGGGCTTGAAAGAGGACCTACTAACATGCAAGGGCAGCTTTTGCTCTTAAAAAGCAGAATGTGAGTCCTCTTTCAAACAGTATCAATCTGCATATGGCATTCTAAAGTGAATAACAAATATTCAAGCTATACTATGGGAGCATACAAGATAAATTCAAGGGTCAAGAGAAGTGGATTGCAAGAACTTTACAGTGCAACCTAGGGCTGTTCCACACTACGTTTTACTTTATATCCGTTAACGTACCCCCCTATTACACCCATGCTAATTGCCAGTTTCTTAACAGAGGTGATTAACGTAGGCTTCTATTCCTGATTAAAGTATGGTACTTGGCCTTAATGTAGCTTGCATATCTCTACACAATTTTATTGTGCTGCATATGCATACCCTGAATGTTGTGATTATGCTTAAGTCTATTATCTTTGGCCTGTTATGCTCCATCAAAGAAGATAAAAATCTCCACTTTACCATGACCAAAGTCACTATTTTTGGCCTTGTAGAAGCAGTAAAAATTATTTTCTTTTAAGTCAGCTTACACATACGCAGAGAGAAGCTGTCGCTTGCTTGTAATTACATCTGTTTGGTTCCTCGCTTAAGATATTTTTAAGGAAGGAATTTTCCATTTGTGTGGAAGAAAATTGAAGAAAGTGTATTCTTAATGACAGCTTTTCAGACTGTTGGGAAGTTAAAGGTAGATCTGTGGTGACTGGATATTGGGCTTCCTGCAGCTGGCCAGGATGCATTACCTGTTCCTGCATTATAGGCATGAACGAGTACCTACAAGGAGACAAAGAAAATGGTATTTTTTGCATGTAGAAATGACAGCTGGTCTACAGAGGTGAACTTTAAGCACCCAATTAAGAGCCTACCTTGACTATATAGTTACACAAACTAAGTCAAAGGAGACAACTGCTTCTCTAAAAATAGTATATCTTCTTAGTATTAACCTCTGGTCTCTTTGTAGCTGCCAAAACAAGCAATAAAAGGTAGATCGTGACAAATGTTTTGCTCTCCACCTGCTACTGTTATAAAACTTTATCAGATAAGCCAATTTTAAAACCCAATCAGAAATACCAGCTTCTGCATATAGAGGCAAGGTATTCACGGCAAACATGAAGGAGCCTGAATACTTGCTTAACTAGCTTAATCCGCTATTATTTGATGTGCTTAAAACACCTGCCTTGTAGACAAACACAGTATATTCTTCATGGAACATTTCCTAGTTCGAGACAGTGGTATTCTGCTAAGGAAACCGAGGGCTTTATTGATGCCGGTTTGACTGGCTTTGACCAACTCTGGTTTTATGCAGCTTTTGGCATTTTTATGTATCAGGATACTTTCCAGGAGAATTAGGAAGTTTGCAGACTGCTTTTGGATGTTCTGCTGAGTATGTAATAGTACAGCAACGGAAGAAGCTACCTGTCTCAAATTATTAGGAACATATAGACAGCAAAGTGCTTTCACAAATACAAAATCATGCAGTTCTCTGATATCACACTATCATAGTAGTTTCTATACAGTGCATTGACTCTCTCCTTAGAGAAACCTATGATCTGGTCTATAAATTCTTTAGGTTCTGAAATCTCTTGTAGTATGTATAGTATTTAGTATAAGCAGGCCATTATCTCAGTGCGTTTCTGTAACTACTGCTTTAAAACAAACGATTAAGAATGTAATGCCAGTTACAGAGTTACAAGAAAATTTATTATTAAACCTAGACTTGAACAGATAATTATATAATAGTGGAGCACAGTAGCTGAATTTAAAGGTAAAAACAATATGAGTTGCTGTAGGGTTCTTCAGAGATAAGTGGGAGTTGGACTTAGTTTCATAGGGATGGCTGGATTTGTGTTTTTGATCAGGAATGCTACATGTTCCGCTTCCTCTGTAACAGATATTAAAACTATTCATTAAAATCTAGCATCAGTTAAGGGGTTCTGGGAGAATGGATAAAATTGTGTACACTAAATAAAATCTAAACACATTAATTTTAACAGTTTAACAGGCGTAGACGTGTCTGCTTCTCTTCACAATATGCAATTTCCTTGAAACCAGAGTGGGTATAATGGGTATTTAAGTTAGGCATGCTTCTTTGCCATTAAATTAGAATGAAATTGCCTCCTACAACTAAAATGCTACCCACGGGTGTAAAATAATATGATTTGTTTTGTAAACAGATCAAACTACCTTTATTAGATGACTATGACTGGGGGAGAAGCAGCATTTTATTAACATTTGAGTGTTATATATCTTCCATTCGTTATATTTAATCAAAGCATGCAATTGACAGCAACCTGGGGACTAGAGTTAAACTTTTCTGCTTTTATGTGCACTAGACACTGCCAAATTTTAACTGCAAAAAATAACTTTTTGTCTTCCTGTTGCTGATGTGTAATATGAAGGAGCTAAAAGACTAAAAAAAAGGGAGGATGTGAAGATCACGGGAACTCAGCAGCTATGTAGTCTCAGTAATTTCAGGAGCTAGCTGGTTTTCCTTTGGGAAAACCTGTGAGTGAAGAGGAAGAGAAGCGTTGCATGGGAGTTCACTCTCAGGAGGGGCTGGTGTCTCCCAGAATTTCTGCAGGGTTTATTTAAGGGTTGCATATTGCATTTGTGATTGTAAAGCTGTATGTTTAAGAGCAGAAATTTGATTCTCACATCCATGCCAAATTCAGATAATAACATTCTGTCTCCAGTAAACTGGACTAGGTTTTTTTGTTAGTTTTCCCTTCCAAAATCTTTGGAAAAATTATGCTGTGTCCTTTCATGTCAGGCACAGGCCATGACTGTAATTGCAAATAGCCTAGCATTTTAATTCTGAATACGTGTGGTAACAACCCTATGGGATGCTCTCCAGTTGATATCTGAATTGTGTCTCTATACTCTAAACATTCCTTGGGCTGAGAATAGCAGTAAATTATGATGAGATTTTAGCCTCTTTGGCAGATGTCTGTCTGTTACTTTGTCCTAGTTGGCTCCATTAAGCCGCCTGGGTCAATGCTGAACTTTCAAGATACTCCACTAGCTTAAATACCACATTTCTTACTGCATCAGCCTTGAGGACATTTTGATGTTCAAGGACACAGGCAAGTTGAAATGGGCAACATATCAGGTTAATAATGGCTTCATGCAAAATTCCTCTAATTTCAAGTGGGCAAAAGAGGTGGCTGGAGGAGAGCACTAGATGAAACTCACTTTTCATGGCCAATTTCCTCACCCATCTGCAGAACCTTTGGGGTGTGATCAGAGACTTTAGGAGTGTTGTGTCCTCTTCGTGTACTGTTGTTGAATCATAACACATTTGTGTGTGTTTCAGTCAACTGGATTTCTTTTATCTTGGCAACTCCTGTAGCCACATGAAGGTCATTTTTGCTAGGACAGTAAGCCCGTTTGTTTCTGTCTTCCCCAAGAGCTGCTTCCTCCATGAGGAAGTTCTCCTGTCCCTTCTGTCCTGAGCTTGGAGGGAATAATTCCATCCCTTTGCACCTCTGCAGAAACAAACAGGGTGGACACCCCTTGCCCATCTTATAGTATTTCACTCTCTATGGCTTGGTTGTCTTTCAAATTACAGTGTAGTCGTGGATAAAGACATCTGCTTCTCATGCTCTTGACAGGCATAGGAGGCAGAGGGCAAAAAAGAAGGTAGTCGTGAGGCATAAGGATATACAATTTCTCAAGTCAAGTTAATATTCTTAGCTTGAACATAGGTTTGCAAGGTTTTCACAGCTCCTCAAACTGCAAAAAGGTCTTATCAGTTTAGCCAGTTTGCATTTGGAAACTGGAATAAAATTTTCAAAATTGCTATCAGCACAGCACCCCTTACTTTCTTGTGAGGGAAAGGCAGATTGAGCCTTATTGTTAACAACAACAACATCAAAATAGGGCATTGGAGGCAACTGTGTGTAATTACAGAATAAATAGGATGTTGCAATTTGGGTATTTCTATTTGCAATCTTCACACTTTCTCAGTGTGAAGATTTACTTTTATCGAGTAATGTTATGTAGGTTGCTGCCTTCCAGTGGTGAGTATACAGAGATAGGGATAAACATGGGAGCAACTGGTACTGATCTCTCTATTTGCTTCCTGGCATGCTGCATTGAAAAAGCAAAAG
Organism: Steatornis caripensis; assembly: GCA_013398225.1. Lineage (NCBI taxonomy): Eukaryota > Metazoa > Chordata > Aves > Caprimulgiformes > Steatornithidae > Steatornis > Steatornis caripensis. The sequence goes on from VZSC01002425.1 coordinate 253,123, forward strand.
AAATCTTAATAGAAATACATGTATTGGCTGCTTCATGAGCATTTTTATGAAATCCTATGGTTTGCAGGGAGAACAGCTGTGGAACAGAGCAGTGTCGTCTTATGGTGTTTGTATACCAGAGTTCGGTTTCACTGGATTTTGAACACTTCAGAGATGAGAAATGGTAGCTGGTTCTTTCATTCCTCCTCCAAAGTTCGACAACATCTCAAAGCATCAGAGTGTTTGAGTACTGAGGTTGAGCTTGTGCCACCACCCATGCAGGCTCGGAGGTCCTGTGCTGCAAACACCTCGAGTCCTGCAGCAGCAATCACAAGGCCCTCAGGTTTCCAGACATTGCCAAGTCCAGGCTGTTTCCAGACATCGTGAAGTCCAAAGTAGTCCTGTCCCTGCCTGGAGCTGTAACCGTTTTATTGCCAGGTTCAACATGTAGTGCTTGCTATAATCAATTATTTTTCCTTTCCATGAAAAGTGTGTAGGGTACAGCACATATTTGAAAAAGTCATTTAAGTCTGTAAAATGCAGGTCATAGTGGTGGAGAAACTCATCCCAGTAGCTTTACTAGATCATTTACACGCTCTTAAATTCCACAGTCACATTGCACTTACCCTGGTAAGTATTCAGTCCCACAGTACTCAGAGGCACACAGGATCATAAACAGTATTAGATAAATGCTGTTTCCTGAATTTAAGTAAACTCTTCTGTATGATTTTAAAATTTTAATATGTGGACTTACTGTCCAGGCATGTATTCTCTATATGGTAATATACAAAACACCACCATACTACAAAGCAGCCCTCACGTTAGCACCCAAATTTCCTTGATCAGGCAATTAAAAATATGGAAATTTAGATATATATGATTCTGTGGGGTTTATCCACATGTTTTAATCCTGTGGTTCTGAGCTGCTTTTTGAAGTTCAGAGTATTAAAAAAACCCAACAAAGAAACCATTAAAATTAAATCGTTATGCTTAACTCAGTAGATTTTTCTTGTATGGGAGCATTACCTATATATCTGGCCTGTACTGTTTTCCATCTGGCATTAAAAAATTTTTGTTTTGAACAGGAACAAAACTGTGCTTCAGTAGTGAATTGGAAATTAGGCAACTGGATATTTATTAAAGGGACGTGCAAGGTGGTGTTTTTGCCTTTGGACTGGTGCATGATTTGTACTGGATTTTTCTGTTCCTTACGCTAATGAGAATATACTCAGACCAAAAAAAACCGCCAACTTTTGACTAAAAAGAAAAGGATTGTGCCTTGTATGAGAGGCGCTTGTGCAGTTTGTGGTGCTGAATCCTCCATGCACACAAACAAGCCAGGCAGCAAAGCTGAATGTGGTGTGTCCTGCAGGGAGGAGGCCAAAGTGAGTAAACGATGCACTCTGGAGGTGCAGAGCCTACTGCGTCTGTTGTTTCATTTCCTCTTCTCCCCTGTGCTTCCTAACATCTATACCCACCTTCACTTTGTTAATCGTTACTTTATTTCAACTCGATACTTACTGTAAATTGACTGCTGTAGGAGTAGAGACTTTTAGACACTATTGAGCTAATCAGATTAGGGACACAGATACTGCTGTGACCAACTATTGTATGTGTGAAAAGACAAATGGAAAAATGCTCCCTTACAGTGCTCGTAATGACCTGTTGCAGTAAATGTGTGACTTGTCAAGACTCTGGCGAGAGCCTGATCTTTATTTCTTGTCTCCAGCCACACACCATGATTCAGGATTACAAAAGGCTCCATCTGTCCATGACAGGAGCCACTGTTTTGGGAGTTACTACCACAGATGTTTAAATAAGTAGCTTTATACCTGGCGTGCTGTGTTGGTTTTGCTGCTGATGGCTCTTGGGTAGGAGATTTTTATTGGTGAGACTTTTAAGACACTAATATCTTCAAAGGGCATCAGCAGACTAACATCTATTTATAACCTATGCATGCTGTTCCTTGAAAATTCAATTAATTTAATGAAAGTGCTCTTGCCACTGTCAGTTGCCTAAACCAGTTCATTTTGTAAAGCGGTCTTGGAGAAGGCTAATGAATTTGACTGGTTGGACTGTCAGGGAGCAGGTGAGTGAAACTGCAGTTTCCTTGCCTGCAGTGGTCTGATTTGTACAGGATGGTGTAGAGGACCATGTCAGTAGCTCAGGTTTTATCCTCCTGTGCTTCCTTGACTGCTTCAGATGTTGCTACTTGTGAATGCAAAAAGGATTAGAATTTCAAATATTTAGTGAGTTCCTCTCTAGGTCCTTAAACCTGGTTTGGAACAGAATAGGAATACTTCCTGTCCTGACATTGCTGTAATTTGTAGTGTTTAGCTTATTTAAAAGGCATTGCCGTCTGTGTGCAGTGCAAGGGGAGTCGTCGTTCCTGTGCAAAACTTTCCCTGCAAGTATATTGGTCAGTCATATGCTTGTTGTGACGACACCACTACTGCTAATGATCAGAAAACACGTATCAACAGTAAACCAGTAGATTATCTGTATCACTGCTTAGTGTCCTACTTTCTCAACAAAACTAATGTCTCATTCTAAGACATTCAGTTGCTTTTTCATGTCTTCCTTATTGGAAAAAAAGAAAAAATATAACGGGAAGGTGGTAATAAATTTGTCTTCGTAGACTGTAACAACTTTAAGCAACTAAAACCTGCAGACAAAAATAGAAAATAATCAAAATTTAATGTTAACCAACACTGCGATACAGTTCTAAGTTGCTAAATACTTCTGTTGAGGTGATTCAAAGACAACAGTTCTTGAGACTTCAAGGTTAGACTTGTAGTTATGAGGACTGCTTCCCACAATAGCAGACAAATTGTGAAACACTAAATAACATCTTCTGTCTTTATTCTGGCCAGCAGTCAAATAGCAGAGAATACAGAGGAGCTTTACAACATGTTATCTTATCCATGGCCTTCCAACCTGGGACTGGAAGAAACGGTTAATACCACAGCCAAGTTGCTAAGTAAGGTGAGAACACAAGTTTGGCATCCTCTTGCCTTCTAAACTATATGTTGCCTGGGATATGTTTTTAGGATGATTTTCTGACAGCAGATACTGATATTTTCTGGAGGAAACAGCCTTGGCAGTGGGTAGCTCATGGGTTGTTTGGGGCTTGCAGATCTAAAGTTCACTCCTTTTTCATGCCTAAAGCTCATGAAAAGTGAAGAGTTTTGCCCTTTCTGTGTGGAAGTGAAGGTTGAGCCTAAAACAATTGGATGAAAGATGCAAGAACATTTAAAAGGTTTATATCACTTTTGCAAGGTTTTGCTGGAATGAGCTTGATATCAACATCAGCAAATGTAATCGGATGCAAAATGGGAGCAATGGACAGTATTAGAGCAGATGTGGTCTCTGCTTCAAACTGAAGTAAATGCTATGTTTAAGCTGATCCAGCAATTTAATTTGTTGTTGGAAATACTAGCACTAAAAAATAAGTCAAATTTAGTACTAGGTAAAGTAATTCATGGGCTTAATGAGGTGAGCTTATTCCTGCAAAGAATCTAGATCATCAGAATGTATAAAAACATGGCAAATAAAGAGAAAAGCTATAGTTTGTAATATTGGCATTAAAATTATGCATTACCAAGTTGTCTTGTTGAAAGGGATGATGAGTCCTGGGGAGGCACATGCCACCAACAGGCAAGAGCTCTTCGGGATAGTACAGAGTTGTAAGTACCAAACTGTCCCAGCAATATTACGTGTAGGAAGAGTCTGGAAGAGATGTCTGTTAGGCTGGTTGCTTTCAGCATCACAAGTAAAGTAGGAAAAGATTGCTGCACAGGGAGCAGAGATGAAGCTTTTTTTATATGCTTCCAGAATTGTTAATAGAACATGGACCTCTGCCAAATGGAGAGGAACTCTGAAAGAGAAATGGTATTGAACCATTTTCTACCTGAATTGTCACTTGAGATTATGATAGATGCCCTAGAAAACGTGCATGTGTGAACAATCACATGTGAGATAGATAGACTGCTTTCTTAGAAACATGGCACCAGTGGCAGCCTTACCTGCTGTGTTGCAGCAGAAAATAGTGAATATTGTTTTGATAAGTTGTTCTCTTTATTTCCAGCCTCTACTTAGATGAGCGCCCCTGTCTTGGTGCTGACAACAGTTTTGTTTAGGAAGCACCATCCTGGTTCATGGACACTACTGCAAAAAAAATATTAAACAAGGCATGTAATCAGGTACAGGAACACTGCAAGGCAGAAAAGTTTTATGTTGTCCTGAAATGGACAGTGACACTGAGGATGCTACTAGTGCTTGTCGTGTATGCCAGAAGTTCAGACCAAATCAAGGAAAAGTGCCTGTGCAGAAATTGCCAGGCACTTTTTTCCTACTTGGAGACAGCTGTGAACTTCTTAGAGACTATTAGAAATTATTTCCTTCTGACAATCATACTAAACAAAATGTTATGTTCAAAAAGGTGACATGAATGAATCATCAGATGCCAGAGTTTAGTGGGCATGAGTTCAAGGACCTTGAGGTGGAATGCACTTTTAGCTGCACAGTTGCCATACCCTTTAAGCCCCAGTCCCACAGAATGGAGGAAAGCTGTAATTTAGAGCTGTTAAATCTGCAGAATGGTGCTGATGAGGCATGAGTTATTCAAACAAACACTGATGCCGCTAAAAGCAACTTCGAGAACATTTGTGATTGATAACTCAATACAAAGGGACATGAATGCTGTGCAAGCAAATGAGCTGGAGATGTCAGGGAGGGAAGACACCAGAATGCCAATTACTGGTCTGGTTGGTGTCATCATTCATTTTGTTATGTACTTTCTTTTTTGTTCCTCCTACTCGTGCATCACTCTGGTGCTGCTACATAGAGAACTTGAGCTTTCTATGCTATTAAAGTATCTTAGCGAAGGTGTTCTGGAATTCCAGGACTATATTAGAGCATATTCTACCTCACATTTGTGTTTATGGCCCCATTTCTGCAAGCAGAAAGAGATCCAAGAGGTACAAATGTTCATCTGTAGGCACAAAAAAAATTGCCCATGTAGCTTCTTTATTTGCTCACAGTTTGGTAACAACAAACGCAGTTTGTGTAGAAATAAACCCTAGCGCATGGCAAATGATCTGGAGATCACATTTCTCTACAGGATTATTTGCTTGTGCAATGTTTTTGCAAAGCATTTGATAAAAGCAATAAGTAGAGCACATTTCTGTACTTTTACCTTCCATCCTCATTTCACCCCAAGACTATTCATGGCTGCCTCTCACTGTGAAAAGTTAGAAAGAAAAGTCTCACTTCAAACACAATCTTTGGTCTTAGAACTCCTTGTTGAGGCAAAGGTAAGCGACTTCCATCGTGGCATTGTTTTAAACTTCTTTACTGTGAGGGTGCCAGAGCCCTGGAACAGGCTGCCCAGGGAGGTTGTGGAGTCTCCTTCTCTGGAGATATTCAAAACCCGCCTGGATGCATTCCTGTGCGACCTGCTCTAGGCTAGCCTGCTTTAGCAGGGGGGTTGGACTGGATGATCTCTAGAGGTCCCTTCCAACCCCTACCATTCTATGAGTCTATGATTGTCATTTACATACATTTCCTGGGCTTATATAAAACCTTATGCATTAAAGTTTCTAACTATTATTATCCACACAACTCTCTTGAGTGTTTCTTTTGACTGTTCTGTGATGGAAAGGTGATAGTTTCACTTGCTACCATATTCTCTATGGTCCTTGTTTACTTTCCTTCTGTTCCCAAATTTTTGTCTCTTGTTTTAATGGTATAGGTAGTAAATGGAAAAACTGAAAAAGTTTGGGGGTTTGCTGGGGTTATTTTTCCCCCTTGCTAAACAGCATGTGAGACAAAAGCTATAAGCCTAATACACGTGCTTAGCTCTGTTTTGTTGGCTGGTGCTTTTATTGAAATAAAACTAATAAGAAGGAGTAGAAATCAGCTTTAATTATATGGTTGATGTTTGAGGGGAAAAAAATCTGATGGTCTCATTTTAAATGCTGGGATCACAACTTTTAGTGCTGGGAATTGTGTTCAGTTGTCTATTAAAGCATATTTTACTAATCTTATGAGTATTAAAAAAAATGTACTCACAGAAAAACTGAAGATAAACAGCATTCTCCGAGTACCTTTTCTTTAATAATTTTTTTAATACTGAATCAAAAATTGTTTTGTTAAGCTTGACATCTTTCTTAGAAAAACAGAAAACACATCCTACCTTTACTGTTCCATTTTCTCTGCTATTGTATAAATGCTCACTATATCCTCTGACGTTTTAAAATTAAAATAGAATATTTTGATCATGTACACTGTTACATCAATTAGACCTCTGCAAATGAGCTTTGCATTACCTCTTTTGCTGGCCAGTCTGTCTCTGAGCTCACTTTCTGTGACCTCTTGGTTTTTTGATCTCATTATACTCTTTGAACAGTTTCTTGATACCTACTGTCTCAGTAACATGAGAATTGAACACTGTAAATTTATCAACATCTTTTAATAGCCTCCTCTTTCATGCTAGATCTTGCAGCTATCCTGATGGATACATGTCAAAAGATGCCAGGATCCTTACATCTGCTAGTAAACTTGGCAAAGATAGTGGTTGAGCTGTAGTAGGGATAAACAATATATTTGTATTTTTCCTCTTTCAGATTGTAGGTGAACAAAGAATATTCTTTTGTTTCCTGACTTCAGGTTTTAGAACAAAATTACATTGGCTTTTTTAACAGTTGCTGCACATGTCAATTTTGTATGCATGTAGATAGGTTGGTATTTTAAAGATATGCAGAATTAATGTTTCTTTCCTCCCAGGCTCGTGTCCCCTCGCTCCCGATGTCTCTCCCTCCTCCCCCCTCAGCGGCGCAGGGGGACGGGGAATGGGGGGTGCAGTCAGTTCACCAAAGATTGTCTCTGCTGCTCCTTCCTCCTTGGGTGGGGAGGGCTCCTCACACGCTTCCCCTGCTGCAGCGTGGGGTCCCTCCCACGGCAAACAGTCCCTCATGAATCCCTCCAACATGAGGCCTTCCCGCGCGGGGCAGCTCCTCAGGAACGCACCGACCCAGCGTGGGCTGCCCACAGAGTCACGGTCTGCTTCAGGAGCAGGCACCTCCCCTGGCGTGCAGTCCTCCACGGGCTGCAGGTCCCTCTGCTCCACCATGGTCTTTCACAGTCTTTCAAGTCCATCCCTGCCTTGCCGTGGTCCTTCACAGGCTGCTCCAGCGTGATCCTCCGTGGGCTGCAAGGGCACAGCCTGCCCTCTCCCCGCGAGCTGCAGGGGAATCTCTGCTCTGGCCACCTCCCCTCCCTCCTTCCTCGCTGACTCCTGGTATCTGCATAGGTTGTTCTCGCACTTCCCCCTCCTTCCTCTGCTGTCGGTCTCCACAACCGCTCCTTTGTCCCCTTCTTAAATATGCTATCGCAGAGGCATATCCATTGTCTCTAAATGGCCCGGCCTCAGCCCGGGGCGGGGGCAACTTGGAGCTGGGGGAGCTTCGAGCAGCTTCTTATAGGGACCACCCGCCCGTGTAGCCCCTTGCCCTGCTACCAAAGCGCTGCCACACAGACCCAGCACAGCATGTTGTGAGAGAAGATTGTGTCTGACATTGGTGGCTCCAGCTAAGTGAAGTGGTGGAGGGCCTACCTACACTGGTCTAGTCCTCTCTGGGATGCAGTGACTTCATCACTGAGCTGTTTGGTTTTGAATATGAATATGAGTAAGTATGTATCGTGCTCCAGCAAGTAACCTCTAAGTTGTGATTATTTGTACTTTCACCTTTGCAAATATATGTTCTATAATACAGATCTAGACAGGTAGAAAAGTTTGCTTCTTGTGAACATTATAGCTTGGATGATGTAGCACATCAGGGTTTATCCCACTGAATCCATCTTTTGGGAAGGCCTAGCAAATCCAAGTCTAATTGCAGTCTGTCTATGCCAATCATGCACCAATTCTCAGTTAGAAGGCAGTTTTGTGAGCCATTAGAGAGGTGAAATATGCAAATTAGGATAGCTGTTGACCCAGCAAGATCCCTACATAGACGTAACATCACATCTTACTTATTGCATTAAATGACAGTAAATTTTAAGTCTCCCTTTAATTGGTAATATCTTAGCCATAGAAATAATAGCTAATATTTCAATTCGAAACCGGAATGACTAAGCACCAAACTTTAGCACTTACAAAGCCAGGGCTACGTCGGTGGCTGAAGTGCAACTTTAAAATCCTGTAGCTTATCCCTACAGTTCTCACAGCCTGCTGACTTCAGTTAGCTGTGATTCTATACCTAAAACTGTATAACAAGGAGAACTGGCATGCTAGCAAACTCTGTTGTGATTTTTCTTTGGCTGCCTAGGTTACTGCTACTGCCTTCAACCAATTGCATACATACAAAACAATCCCATTTTTAGCTCCAAAAGGAAGGAGAAATAATAACTTGTCTTACAATTCTTTTTTCTACTCAACATTGAAAACTCAACTATTTGCAGCAGAAAGTTGTCAGATAGTAAGTATAAAGTATTGGAGGCAAGTCAACACAATGCAAAGGTGTGATGTTTATTACACGCAGCTGAATTATTACATCTGTAACTTTGAGTAAGTATTTCTTTACCTAATGGCAGACCAATGTGTTATTGCTTATGTTAGGTTCTCCCATATAAAAAGAACATTTTGTTTTCCCTGAATTTGAAAACATGTGTCTTTAGACTGTATTTATATCAATATTTATCTATATTTAATATGCATTTGTCATATATACTCATGTAAATAAAAGCTTCTACTCCAAAGCAGTATCTTTGGTAGCAATGACTAATTGCATTGCAGCTGAACATAAACTGCCAGTCCTCTTTCAGAAGGCAGGTCAATAGAAATATTTTAAAAATGCGTTTAAAGGAAACAAAACATTTGTCCTAAAACCTGGTGTATTTTTGCTGAAAGAAATGCCAGACCTTGTTTAGAGAATTCTTAAAAGCTGCACGTTTATTTTGCAATTTAAAATTTTCAATTTAATTTGTCCACAATGATTGATTTTAATTTTTGTCTGTCTAGTTATAGTCTTGCTTTTTAAATGCATACTATGTATCTTATCTCAGATTTCCNTGTTCTCGCACTTCCCCCTCCTTCCTCTGCTGTCGGTCTCCACAACCGCTCCTTTGTCCCCTTCTTAAATATGCTATCGCAGAGGCATATCCATTGTCTCTAAATGGCCCGGCCTCAGCCCGGGGCGGGGGCAACTTGGAGCTGGGGGAGCTTCGAGCAGCTTCTTATAGGGACCACCCGCCCGTGTAGCCCCTTGCCCTGCTACCAAAGCGCTGCCACACAGACCCAGCACAGCATGTTGTGAGAGAAGATTGTGTCTGACATTGGTGGCTCCAGCTAAGTGAAGTGGTGGAGGGCCTACCTACACTGGTCTAGTCCTCTCTGGGATGCAGTGACTTCATCACTGAGCTGTTTGGTTTTGAATATGAATATGAGTAAGTATGTATCGTGCTCCAGCAAGTAACCTCTAAGTTGTGATTATTTGTACTTTCACCTTTGCAAATATATGTTCTATAATACAGATCTAGACAGGTAGAAAAGTTTGCTTCTTGTGAACATTATAGCTTGGATGATGTAGCACATCAGGGTTTATCCCACTGAATCCATCTTTTGGGAAGGCCTAGCAAATCCAAGTCTAATTGCAGTCTGTCTATGCCAATCATGCACCAATTCTCAGTTAGAAGGCAGTTTTGTGAGCCATTAGAGAGGTGAAATATGCAAATTAGGATAGCTGTTGACCCAGCAAGATCCCTACATAGACGTAACATCACATCTTACTTATTGCATTAAATGACAGTAAATTTTAAGTCTCCCTTTAATTGGTAATATCTTAGCCATAGAAATAATAGCTAATATTTCAATTCGAAACCGGAATGACTAAGCACCAAACTTTAGCACTTACAAAGCCAGGGCTACGTCGGTGGCTGAAGTGCAACTTTAAAATCCTGTAGCTTATCCCTACAGTTCTCACAGCCTGCTGACTTCAGTTAGCTGTGATTCTATACCTAAAACTGTATAACAAGGAGAACTGGCATGCTAGCAAACTCTGTTGTGATTTTTCTTTGGCTGCCTAGGTTACTGCTACTGCCTTCAACCAATTGCATACATACAAAACAATCCCATTTTTAGCTCCAAAAGGAAGGAGAAATAATAACTTGTCTTACAATTCTTTTTTCTACTCAACATTGAAAACTCAACTATTTGCAGCAGAAAGTTGTCAGATAGTAAGTATAAAGTATTGGAGGCAAGTCAACACAATGCAAAGGTGTGATGTTTATTACACGCAGCTGAATTATTACATCTGTAACTTTGAGTAAGTATTTCTTTACCTAATGGCAGACCAATGTGTTATTGCTTATGTTAGGTTCTCCCATATAAAAAGAACATTTTGTTTTCCCTGAATTTGAAAACATGTGTCTTTAGACTGTATTTATATCAATATTTATCTATATTTAATATGCATTTGTCATATATACTCATGTAAATAAAAGCTTCTACTCCAAAGCAGTATCTTTGGTAGCAATGACTAATTGCATTGCAGCTGAACATAAACTGCCAGTCCTCTTTCAGAAGGCAGGTCAATAGAAATATTTTAAAAATGCGTTTAAAGGAAACAAAACATTTGTCCTAAAACCTGGTGTATTTTTGCTGAAAGAAATGCCAGACCTTGTTTAGAGAATTCTTAAAAGCTGCACGTTTATTTTGCAATTTAAAATTTTCAATTTAATTTGTCCACAATGATTGATTTTAATTTTTGTCTGTCTAGTTATAGTCTTGCTTTTTAAATGCATACTATGTATCTTATCTCAGATTTCCTGAAGTGCAATAGCCTATAGGTATTGTAAGTCATCAAACTAAAACACAGGACACCTGAGCCCAAGAGGGGATGGAGTAGGCAGATACTGAAAGCAGACCTAGGACGTTGTTCTCAGTTTCCTTCATTTGGGAGATAAGAAAATTATTAAATACATTTTGGAATGAAAGCCTATGTGTGAATTTGGGAAACATTCCTGACCTCTTCTGGCTACATTATTTAAAAAAGAATGTTTTTGGGAAAGGCAGTGTAGTGTGTTTGTGTAGTCTTACACTTTCTATAACATCTTGATGAACTGATGCAATTGCAGTCTATTTGTACCTTCTGCCACTTTTATGAAACTAGTTCTGTTTCTTTCTTTGATCACTGCAGGACTGTTATTTCATTCACCTTTTGGGACATAGTTTTCTTAGTCCTCATATCTTTTCTTTCTTTATAATATGGAAGCATTTATTTTCTGTACCCTGGATTTTTGCAATGGGTTAACTTACCTTCATCTCTCTAAAATTCGGTCAGTTGTGACTTGATGAAACGTACTTACTGAGGAACATTCTGATTTTATTAAGGAAGATGTATTTAAGGCAGCTTGTTTTAGGAGAAAAAAACCCTCATATTTTCTGGCTCTGAACTCCCTGAAAGTGTCATATTCATATTGACTAAAGACATTCTGGGAAAATTAATTAGGGAGCTCTTACCAGAACAAATTATGTTGTTTCTGTAGATTTTGCTTCACTCTTAGGAAACACATTTATTCTTGTGCAAACGCTCCTGCTTGTTTCTGGAAGTGAAGGACTGTGAAACATGCAGACACAGAAATAGAAAAGTGGAGGAGAGCTCACTGCATATCGTGTTGCTGTAAACTCTGCTCTGCCTACTACAGAATAGGATGTGCCATTGGGCAAAACTAGTCTGAAGGGTATCTTGATGCTGCTTCCAACTTTTTCGGTCCAGTGATCTTCATGATGCCAACTTAATGTTGATGACAGTCTGAATTAATGGCTTAGCTTTGCCTCATTGCTGTTTCTCTGAAAATTTAGTAATTCTGTGATAGATAGCTCTTGATCATTTTTCATGTTATGTACTCTTTGCTGTTGAAGAATGAAGTTTCATATGTCTACAGTGAAAGGTGCGAGTCCTCAAGGACCTCTGCCATTGCTTGCGTGGGACAAATGTGTTTTGTCCAATAGAACAAAAAAGCCAACCATATATATTTATTTCATCAGCTATGCAAGGGCTTGAGGATCTTTTGTTAGGAATAACAACTTGGGATGGTTGCAGCTACTCTGTCTTGAGGTCCTTGAGGTCTCATAAACACAATACCTACTTTTATTCTCTGTGACATTTTTTCTCCATGATCTCTGATTATAAATCTACAGCATTTTTAAAAGAAAAAAGCAAGTATTTGATGCTAGAATAGAATATGTAAGTACCATATTAATAGGCTTTGCATTGATGAAAACTCTGAAAATTCCTCTGAGATACAAACAGTATTCCTCAAGTAAATTTCTGCAAAAAAAATAATGACGCTATCACAAAAGAGGCATAGGTGAGGATCTTACAGAACAAAGTAATATGCTGTATGTGGAAACCTAACAGATTCACTGTGTATTTTAATACTACTTTCCAGCTTGATAATCTTTATTTTGAACACAAGGATAGATTCTTCTGTGTAGATACACTGGTCATAAATGTGAGAATGGGAATGGACCAGGAAAGGTAGTAGCTTTGTGTTGTCTCATGTTCTTATGGTGCGAGATCTACAGATAAAACAATCTAAGATTATTCTGTGGAAGTAAGAAAGACTCAGGACATATTCTGTGATTTGACCTGGAAGATTATTTTGCAATTTCTGTTCCTAATAATTAGTCAATCAGTTGTATGCTGAAATTGACAACACAGATTTTAAACCAGCTTCAGATGATCCTGATCTGGGGAACTGGTCCCACTGAGCTTTCTTAGGATTATGGGCTAAATTGGCCCAGCTAAACTTAAAGAAATTAGGTAAGGAATTTACAGGTTTCAACTTAATCTTATCAGCCCGCTTGCCACTGTTTGCTCCTGAAGCTGCCCTGCCTACATTGTCCCAGTTAACACATCTTGCCGTCTTTCCCCGGGACACCGTGCCACAACGTTTGGCAACAGCGGCTCCCAGGTACGTGATACAGCAGAGCAGTGTTTCAGTGGAGCAAAGCCCAGCTCTCACAATGCAGAACATGTCTCATAAACTAATCTTTGTCCATTTGTACAACATAATTGGTGCATGAAGGAAGTCAGCAGAAATCTACCTCTAGGGTGATTTCCAGCTGCCTTCTGTAAATGGCAGTGCTTTTCCTTTCTGCTTGCCAAATCCACATGTCTCAGAACCATTTATTTCCAAACATTGTGTTTGATAATATGACAAAGTCTTCAAGTTCACTTCTTAATAGGAACTTCAAAAACTTTTCACATTTTTGTGCGTGAGCTGGGAGCTAGATTTTCTTTGAGCACTTTGTATATATCAGATTAACCACACAGTGCTCAGTGAACCTAATGAATCTAATGCAGATTTATGGCATCGTTACTGAAAGATAACTTGGTCTCTGGCCACCGAGAATGCAATGTATCATGAAGGAGAAATTCATGGAGGAGGAGGCAAATGCCAAGTGAAGTTTAGGGTCTTTCTAAAATACTTTGGCTTTGGGTCATATTTATAGTCTTAATTTCCAAGCAGTACAATTATTGAGAAAATAATATGCACAGACATTTACAAATAAATTGTTCTGTCCTTTGTATGTGCTGAATACTTTAAAGGCAGCTGCTGTATAAAGCAGCCTGGCTTTTTAGTGATGTTAACGAGAAGAACAATACAATGCTCTTTGCTCTGTTCTGAGGTAGATCCTGTTCTGCCAGTATGGAAATGCTTGTTTTACTGAAGTAGATCTACTAGTGCGCAGAATAATTGGTAACAGCACCCTCTTTCAGTATAATTATGCCATCTTTAGGGCTTTTTGCTTATTGGTAGAAAAGCACAATTAGAACCCTAAATTAAATAATTACTTGCATCTTAGTATAACTTCCAAATGTAGATGAAGCCTTGAAAGTGTAGGAGGCTTGCTCACTGTAATTTTCATGTCACTGTAAACAAACACGTAAGGCAAAATCAACTATTTGCCTTTTCATGCTTTATTGCACCAACTAAATGAGGGAACATGTAAGTTTTTTGAGTGAACATTTCTCATTTGAAGAACTTTGTGTACCATACTCTGGTCACTAGTTAATGGAGGCAAAATATTAAATCAGCAGATTTTTTTCCTTATTCAGTACCTTTGAAGTACATGAACAGTCAGGAGGTTTCTGAAACAAAATTTTCTAGTAGATTCCATTTCAAAACTGCATGTTGTCATCCTTTAGTCAATACTCAAAATTTTTCGTGTCTCTCTTTTTGTTAAATATTCTGAACCAACAAAGTAGATGACATTCTGACTTAATAGGCTCAAGGTCTGTGTTTATTTTTCCTGTAGATTTGAAAGAAAATCTTGTAAAATCACAAAGTTCCACGATATAGTATTGCACTGTTAGTTTATTGAAGTTTCAGTGCTCTGCACCAAAGCTTCACTGGCTGTAAAATTGCTTATGGAACCTGAGCTATTGCATGGTATGGAATTGCAATTCTGTTCTTAAGAAAAGGGATTGTGTGTTAAGTGGGTTGGAAGTATGCACTCTGTATCCTTTTTCTCCAGAGTGGATACCCATTTTAGAAAAGAGCTGGATGATATCTTCAAGCAGGTTGCTGAACTGGGAAAGGATAGGCAAGGTGTCAGCTGAGGATAGTGGTATCTTCTTTTGTTAAGTTTATAATGACAACCCTGAAAGCTGTTTAGGACATCTCCTACTTTGCTTTTTGTAATAGAAATAAAAAGTTACAGGGTGGATCTGTGGTTGATTTTCCTGTAATCTACCTTGGCTAGTGAGTTTTCTCATTGTGCCTGCAAACTGGTTCTCTTGTCTTTATTAATCTGGGTCTGGAAGAAAGTATGTTGCTGCCTTGTGTCCTGTCAAATGTTTATGCAACGCCTGTGTAAACATCTTCCTGAAGTAGTGTTAATATATCTAAGCATACATCCACAAATCCAAAAAGCTATACATCCAATCTCTACGTCTCTCTGGCTGATGTTTCTTTAATGACATTTTTCTTCAGTGACCTTCTGCTGCCACCTGCCTCTGAGGGGTTTCCATAAAATCTGCAATTGAGGAATGAAGCTGAGAAAAATAACCTACAGTGTGTGCAGAGCTGGCTCTGGAGATTTGCTGGCTGATCTTTAAAGCTTTGTGCAATAGAAAAATAAATATTGCATCCAGAGAGTACAGAACTTCTACCTGTATCAGAGATTAAATGCTAATTATGATGTCATAGAATGACTACACAACAAAGGTTTGAGTTTTGCATGCCTATTTTTCTGTGAATTTGTGTGAGCTGCGAACATGTAGTTGTGGAAGCAGATAACCCAACAGATACCGGTTTTTAAAAGCTGAAGTTGATGTTTCCACTGTAATGCAGGCTGCATTATATATGGAAGGCTAATCGATAAAGACTTTCATGTGTAGCAGGTGTGAAGTACTTCTAGCCTAACCTTGCAATTCATACAGACAGAAACAATTGTGCAGAAGTGGTAAAGGGGCAAAGCATTGGTGAATTAGCACAGGGCAGCGTTCCATCTGTCTGCCTCAGGTCTTTAAGTCCCCTGCACTGTGGTAGCCAATGTTTTCTTTGTTGCTTACTAATCTACCCTTGCAACACTTATTCGGGGCTCGACTATGCAAAGAAATGACACATGTAAGATTCGTTATGGGTGTAATTGCAGTTACAGGCACATTAGTTCAGCAGTGAGACTGTTCCTACAAAGAGTGCATTTGAATTCCTCTGTGATAGGCAGGTGTGTAGGGACAACAGAGATGATACAAAGAGGTTCTTGTAGTTATGTCAAAAAATGCCATAGTACAGGAACACTGAAAGTATGTGCTTCTCAAGCAATGAGATTATAAGAATGAGGAATGTGATATAAAATAGGTGTGTGCGCACATGCAGCTCTCAAGGATGGTCTGTTAACCAGCTGATAGGTTAACATCCCTGAGAGGTGCTGCCACGGCTCATTCAAAGCCGAGTGGCTGCACTGGATAGAAATGCAAGACAGAAAGCTCAGTTTTGTAATCTTGGTTTAATGGCAGAATCACTAGATTTCACAAAATATTGGAGTGCGTAGATAGATCTTTTACCAAGCTCTGAACACATTTTACCTGCAGGCATCCTCAATAACATACCTGGGAGTTTTCTGGAAGTAATTTGGTGATGAATACTATTCTTTCTGCCCGTACAACATCCAGATGAACTTGTCTACGTTCTCCTTTTTTTTTTTTTTTTCTGTTTCTGGGCATACTATTTAGCAGCAAGTAATAAGGTTTTGCAGTTTGATGTTTTGAATGACTTTATAATTATAATCTGAACATTTAATGCCTCTCTGAAACCTAGGGTGGATGAATGTAAGTTCATGTAACTGTGATATATTAATATGTGTAAGGCATATATGGATATCCCTGGAAAAGTGCCTGTAAAATTTGTTTGTATGAAATTACAGGACAACCTAATAAAAAAAGAAACAACATAGTGTTTTATATGAGTGCAAAGCATCTCAGTAATGACAAAAATGGCTTCTTTTGAATGAGGCAATCCCTACCTCTGTGTAAGTTCTAGCTATTGTGTGATTGTCAAAATTTGCCACCACTTTTCAAAAAGATACTTTTGCATTGTTACATTTATGTTTTCACAGGCTGAGAAGATCTGCTGCCTGAATCTGTTAACACAAATTTCAATTCACAGTTGAGTCTTCTGAGTCATCAAAAACTGGATAAATGCATGAAATGAGCGTCACCTAGTGTGGCAAGAAGCTGTGATGAAATCATAATGGAGACGCATGACCAGCTTAGCAATTTTGTTTTAACAAAACCTGTACCATCCAGATGATACAATAGCATAGCCCATCTCTGTATGATCTGCTGTTGTATAGCCAAATGCACCTTTCAGTATAGTCTACATTTCGGTCTTTCCATCACTGTGATGAAGGCCCATCGTTGGAGAGCCTATACACTTATTTTTTGTCTCCCCACTGTAACTTTATGGAGGTTTGCCTTCCATTTGCTGATCACAATGTAAAAATTTTCATTCCTGCCTTTCTCATCTCAGTTACTGAAACAGATTCTTGTCCTACCTTCTCTACTTCCACCACCTCTGATACCCCTTTAGACGAAAGCACCTGCAGTCATCTTAAATCATTGCTTTACTTGTTTGACGACTCCTGTGTGAGATTCATTATTTCTCTTCTCTCACTGCGTCATGCTCAGGTGGTTGCTTCCATCTCTTGCCCTTCTCACACCTTTGTCTCTTCTTTCTTCGTCTCACCATGTTTCTCCCCATCTGACAAATCTGCTGCTGCAGGATGACCCCTACCTTAACCGCCTGCAGATTGTTTTTTTTTTTTACTCAGACATCTCTGACGACAACTTTTAATGTCTTGTTCAATGACTAAAAAGTCCTCTTCTGCAGAATGACTATCCATTTTGAGGTGAAGGGAAAATCATATGGTCACATGTGCTGTAAGAGCAACCGGCCTGACCGTTGCAGCAGTATTGGGATTTTGGAGGCCTTTGTCACGGATGTGCCATTTATTGCTGGATGCAGGTCTTGTCACAAGTACAGCAACAGAAGAAAAACAAGGGAAATAGTGGCAGATGCTGTGCACGGCCCACTTTTTAGCAGCTGATAGAAGATAGAAGAGGCAGGCACTGAAATGTTTTTGTATGAGGACAAAAGACAGTTGACTAAGTCTAGCCTTTGCCTAGCCCACGCTATCCTGGAAGATGGTAAATTCCTGCAATAAATTATTTCAGCATGTTGTTCTTTTACTGATACCTACAGAGAGACCCATTTGGAAGTTGGTCCAGAGAATGCTGATTGTTTATTTAAAAAGGTGAAGATCAGGAGCACGGTAACTTCTTTCCCTTTCTTCCTTCTCTATTGTGTTGCTTTGCTTTTTGAGCTGTATGCTATAGCGAGAAAGAAAGAATGCGAATTCCATTTTTTTTTATATCTATTGATCAAAATGCACCTAGATTCTCACTGGCCACTCTTAAGTTCCATAGCTTTTGACTGTCAGCTTTTACTTTCTCAGCTTCTCTTGTTTTATTCCATGACTAAACCACTGTACAAATGTCAGTCCATCCTCCTATTTTTGCTTAAGAAAGTTCTACAAAATACTTTGTTACAAGTTAAGTTGAGATCTTTTCCCTGAAGATGTTATTTATGTTTTATTGCTGGGATTTAACTGCTCTGTTTAGTGGCTTGGGGATTTTTTTTTTAAATGTGTTTTCTTGCATCTCAAGGAAAAAAAAATTATTTAATTCTTGTGCAGAAAAGTAAGCTTTTATCACTTTATGCCCAAGAAAATAGTGATTTTTCAGAATGGTTGAGAACAGGATGAAAATGGTGTCTTTCTGCTTTTGTAGAAACTAGTAGTTATGGTGGGTTTATAAACAAACTTTGATAGCTTAATAGAAAGAAAAGTGTCTCTTTCCCACCTAAAAGCTGTGGAGGAAGGAGGCTTAAAAATACGAAGTGTATTGTTCTCCATTTAAAGTCTGTACTGCCCAGAAAGTAATTTTCAGACATTCCTTTTAGTTTTGTTCACATTGAAATTCTACAGAGTTTTTTGTCTTCTGCCAATAAAAGTCTGACTGCCAGTTCAGGCCATGAAATAGTGAGGAAAGGAAGGGGATTTCCTATAAAACCAACATGGAAGGGCTCTTTGTCTGCCATGAGCATCCGTTTGCATCAGTGATGTGGAGTGCTGTTGAAATTGGTGGGGTGAAAGCAAAGGTCCTGGCAAGGGAGTATCTGAAGGATTGTTTTTGTGGATGTCCTGTTCCCACCAGATGTTTTCCATTTAGCTGGAATGATATGAACATTGATAACTCTTTGCCAGAAACCCACAAACCTCTGTCACTTGACCTTCATTAACAGCATTAAATGTTTCCAAGACTGATACAGCCCCTTCTGGGCTATGTCACCGATTTTCTGCATAGATAGCAGTCTGAACAAGCAGCAGCCACATACAGAAAGAAGTCTGATTCTTTCTATCCCATTTTCTCCTCTTCCATCTGAGAGATGGATTGCCTAGGAACTTCTTAAAACCTGATGAGTGTCTTTGCTTAGCTGTCTGAACTGCGCTCCAGGTTTGACATTGGGCTGATATTTTGCTACCCCTAGATAAGAAAAATTAATGTGGGCAGCCTGATTCCCTGTACTGCTCCTAGACCTTGCTGTTAGTGGGATGAAAGTAAACTTTACTTTACACCTTCAGCCTTATTTTATCTTCGTAAAACAATACAACCTAGATAACAGCAATGTCAAAGCAAATTAATTCCCTGGATATTTTCTAATTCTGAACTTGCACAGAGTGCATTTGGTGAGAGAACATAAGTAGGGAGTCTATCAAGGACTAATACTTATGTCTGTACAGCAGGATGTGCGGTTGCCATAGCAGCAATCAATCCACTAAATAGGGAGCAACATAAACTGATTCAAAGGCAAAGACTGATTTAGGTCAGGGAATAACACTTCATAAAAAGAGAGGCTTCTCTGCGACTTTTGGTGGTTGTTTCGCCTTTGTGAACGCACTTGCAATGCATACTGAGAAAAAGCCCGACTGCCACAGGTGCGTTAGGACTCAAAGAGCCCTTGAAAACAGTGAAGAACCAACCCACTTACAGCACTCCTGGCAGCTCCAGTGTCAGCTGTAGGAAAGTGTAGATGAGGTGATGAGGCCTTACTTGTTTTATGTTATTTATGGGTTCCTTCCTCTCTAACCGATGCAAAAAACATTCCTGAGATGTTACATGAGTGCTGCCCTCTGCTAGGAGCTGGATGAGCTCACTCTGAAATGTTTGTTTGCCCTGAATTGTGGGAGTGCTTGCTTGCCTCTTGGAAATGTCAGTGTAATTTTTAGTAGGTATGCACATACATGTGCGTGTGCATGTGTGTGTATATATGTACACGTATTTTTAAGGGGATAAATTCCTTCTGGAAAAAATAAGTTGAGTCACAGGGAAATCAAAATGGCACCGATTAAATAAAAAACCCCACCTGTCTGGGGATGTGAGTACTGAGGAGTTGTTGGTTGTCTTCAGTCTCACTGTGGTTTGGAGTGCGGGGTTGGGGTTTAGTTTTGGCTTCATGCTGCTAAGCACTTGTGAATGAGCAGGAGGATGTTCAGTAGAAAAGACTGTAGTTCCTGAGGATTTGGCTGTGATGTGACAGCCACCACATTGTGATACGCAGTTCTGGTGCCTACAGTTCAAGGCAGAGGCCAATAAATGGGACAGCTGAAGTCTCAGCAGTGTTGTGTGACTGGTTAAGGAGTTACCTAATCTCCTTTACAGGGAAGCAATAAAGTCAGTCCATTTAGGTTATGAAAGGGAATATTAACAAGTGTCT
The DNA here is from genome assembly GCA_013398225.1 of Steatornis caripensis. Classification (NCBI taxonomy): domain Eukaryota; kingdom Metazoa; phylum Chordata; class Aves; order Caprimulgiformes; family Steatornithidae; genus Steatornis; species Steatornis caripensis. Next base: position 273,448 of record VZSC01002425.1, read on the forward strand.
TGGTCAGTCTTTTAATTTAGTATTTACATGGGAAACTGAAACTTAACAAGGGCTCCTCACTATAGTAACAAAAGTTACAGCAGTAACTGATAGTAGCTGAAGCTAGACAAATTCTGATTAAAACAGGACACACCGTTTGGGCAATGATGATAATTAACCACAGGAATAATTTGTAATTTCCTCAATGAGACACTCCATCACTGGAAACTTTTGCATAAAGACTGTAGACTCCTCTGGAACTCATTAGTCAGATTAAGCCCTTGCTACAGAAATCACGGTGGTATACTCAAAACCAAGGCATGCCATCTACAGAGTTAGACGCTTCTCAGCCCATGTCCCCAAGATCTGCCTATTCAAACTGCTCCACAAAACCAAAGACAGCCAGCACTGCAAAGATGGGCAAATCCAGCAGCCTGCCTGGAAACTCCTGCTCTGGAGATGTGTAGGAGACCAAGCAGAAAGCTAAACAAACCCGATCTTCTGCCGACCCATAAATACCTCTGAACAAGAGAGTTTTTTGCTCAGCAGGGGACATGGAACCTGGTAAAAGCAAGGTGGGGAGTGGAGACTGCCCTAAACTTCTCCAAGGAATGTCTCAAACATTCACAAGTGATAAACTTTTCTTGATAAGAAGAGCTAAAGACTGACAAGAGGGAACATCCTTCCTCAGAAGGTGTGAAAGGGGAGATTGCGACCACTGACTCAATTCATCCTGTGATGAGCTAATTTACGTAGCAAGAGAGACTAATTAACCAATAGCGGAAGAATGCTGGGTGCTGCCCAGGGGTGACACTTTTGGGGGAGGTGGCCCATGTTGACGGTTGAGAATACAAAGGGACAGAGGATAGCATCAGGCTGGGGAAAAGAACTTCTGAATGAGTGCTCTTGCAGACCAGAGACCTGTGTTGGTTGCACCAACGCTGGAACCTGGACTGATGATCGATCGATCTCTCTCCTTCTCTCTCTCTCTCTGTCTCTCTCTCTTTCCCACCCCCTCTCTCTCCCCACTCCTCCCTCCCTACTCCCTGCTTCCCCCTCTCACTCCCCCCCACCCGCCTTGTCCGCTTGTCCCTCTCTCTCTCTTCTTTTCTCTCTTTTCTCTTAAGGCTTACCTTAACTTTCTGTAAGGTTGTGCTTTATGGGGTGCCAAGCTATATGGGACAGTTACACTTTTCTCAATAAAACTGATGTTTGTGCGTGGACCTTGAGTAATTGTTTTACCTTAATCTGCCACAAGAGGATCCACAAACCTGTCACCTCTCCCTCCTCTTTGGTGGGATATGACAAGATGTTTCTGGGATCTAGTTCAGCTTCCTTGCCAATTTAACCTCTGCTCAAGGCAAAAGGAAGGACACTCACTATGATGATGATTTTCTTCTTTATTTAAGCCAAGAACATCTGTCTGTTAGAGTTGAGGCTGCAGCTACTGACTTGGGTCGCTAAGACTCAAGACCTGCTGACAAACAGCAGCAACTTTAGGCCTGGTTGACCTGGCGTGGTACCAAACCACTGAACTAGTGTGCAAACTTGCTCTCTAATTAACTGTCCCGAAAACCATCAGCGTCGCATTTTGTTTTCTTTAGGAATTATCCCTCATTTTGTTTTCATATCTTAACTGTGGTGCACCTTTCCATATATACATGTAACAGTAATACAGTAAAATGAAAACTTATCTCCTAGACAATATATTTTCATAAGAGCAGTATTATTTAGTACCATTCTTTTTGGTAGCCTGATTACAGATTTGACACAGATTCAACTGAGAGCAGAGCATGATATTTGAGAGCACTTCCAATTCAGTTATTCACTTGTCCCTATATGCTGCCCTCCACAAAATTTATCTCTGAGTGCTCTGGTAATTTTGTGGGATAATAAAATTAGCTAGGCTCCAAAGTTATCGAGAGCAGTCTTCCTGGACAGACTGATTTGTCCCACTGTGCAAGAAGCATGAAAGAGCAGTGCCTTTTTCCAACATCTGTGGTGGTAGCTGAAATTTGGGTTTACTGTATGAAATGTGAGCCTGTACTTTTAATCCAGTGATGAGTTCTGGTGCTGAGGTTATTTATTTTTTCCTCCCTCATTCATGTGTACCAGGTCCTGGTTGTGTTTATTAATTTGTACTTTGTCAAAGAAAAATAAAATGCACTTAAGAAGAAAATAACATGAAAGGCAGAGTAGGGGTAAATGAAGTGGCAGAACAACTAGAGCTGGGAGATGATATTGCTCTTCACTGTTGGTTCCACCTCATTTTTCCCCAATTTAAGCGTTAGTACAGGAAGAAGGCATGTTTTATGCTAAGGCCCTTTCCTAAATTTAAGTCATACTGTGCAGCCAAATATTCATCTATATTTACTGATCTTAGAGTTAAGATACTACTAGATTGCCCAGTCCCCATAGACCAATATAGTGCCTATTCCTTTAGAATGAACACATTCCCTATTTTAAAAAATTTCTGACCCACATGCTCTTGATGGGCTAGGGAAATGGTTATGGGGAAATGATGCTGGGCTCTGCAGCCTGTCAGTCTGGGGAACATAATCTCTTTTTTGGTCTGCTCAGCTTTCCTTCCCCATTTCCCTTTAAAAAAGCATTATTTTGCAACGACTTGGGGTGGAAAGTTTGGGATTAGCATCCTCTACTTGTGATGGGGAGATCATTTTGTTGAGAGCTCTCTGTTGTCGTCACTGTGTCCCGTATTCCTTGCCCTTGATGCCTCAAAGTCACTCTCAAAACTTTTTTATAGCTATTAATGAAAGAAGTGACGCTGAGCTACTGGCTCAGTAAACAATAGACATATCTTTTCAGGGATGATTTTACTCACATTGCATAGCCTACAGGGCTCAAATGTTCATTGCTCTTGAGATTCACAAGCCAACTCTCTGTCATTGCGGTGTCCACAGTGTATGAACAGCAATTTTTCTCTTTACCTGGACCTGGTCAGTCCTTGTCTCCTTACGCTGCCATTCTGCTGATTACCCTTTCATTTGTCACCTGATAGGTGACAGAAACAACATTGTAAAAAATCTGTTTCATCTCCATGATCAGAGTTCCCAGAAGGCATCACCTGATTACAGTCATCATTCTGGTAATTGAAGAGCCACCTTAATCCTGACAGTGAATAATTCTGGTCTTCTTTTATAATATCCTGTTTTCTTACTTCTGTTCCTCCCTCATCTCTTGTGAAAGAAAATGCTTGAGCAGCTGCCTGTAAAGCAGGAAGAATCAACAGCAGTTTCCCAAAATTCCTGAAGAACTTGTAAGCAAACCCCCTCTTAACAGCAAGTTTTCAGCCATGACCCTGGGTGGGGGTGAGTGGATGGGTTGGAAAGCTTCCAGGAAGCTCTCACAAACTGAGAGGATAAAAACTTGTTTCTTCTAATATATAGGTAGGTCATCCAAGCATGAGATTTTCTTACTGTGGAGGAAATTACCTGTCCATGAAGGCAGTATTCTGGTATTTGAAATTGAAGAATAGCCAGGGATTAAAACTTTTATCGCTGGGATTATTTGCTCTGTGCTGTTCAGCTTGAAAGACTCTTAACATAACTCGAGTTTATATAGTACTGTTGAGCTGCTGATGTTTTAGCCAATCCCATCATTTGAATTCAGATGCAGATCGTACATTGTGTTTTGCAAATTGCATGTGTTATGCTGAGTGTTGGCACTCTGTCCTATGTCCCGTGTAGCCACGTCAGTGATGTAAAACAACAACCTCCAGCTGAGAAACACAGAAAATGCGGTTTATGCTCTTGTGGGAGCCATCCATCCTGCAATATCAAATCCTTTCTAAATTTGTGCAAAAATGATACAAATGCCAAACTTATAATTGAATGTTTTCCTTGCTTTCAAGTGTTGATCATGTGTTTTCCATATGTTGATACCTGTAAAGTTAAGAAGAGCCTATTAGTTATAGTTTCCTAATAAAGTGAGTTCCTGCAAGTGGATCTGCAGTTGAGCGTGGGCAAAATGTTTGACTAATATAAAGCAACATATCATCATACTTACTTGCAGTAGTTTTAGCCTTTATTAAAATTTCTTATTTCATAAATGAAACATAGTGAGTTCAGTGCTGACTGAACCGATTGAGTTAATTGAAAATTGTTCCTGATGATCTTTGTGCCTTGAAGAAGGCAGGGTTCGATACTGCTGACTTTTCCCTGTAGTAATGCTGCAAATTTAAGACAAAAAAAATTTATAAATTTGAGGGTTTTGTTAATTGTTTCCTCTACTGTTAAGAAAAATTATTTTGGTCATAATTTGGTATAGTTTAGGATAAATGGAATTAAAAACCATGTAACGTTGGAAATTGTTCTTACCTTCTTTCCAATTAAACAACACAGCCAACATTTCCAGTGTCATAGTTGTGAAGTATGACAGGATTTTCTAGGGGGTGTTTTGTGATTTCAGGTTTTGGCATTTGGGCAATCCAAGTTTAATCACTGTCCAATCCTTGGACAAATCTGAACCCATGATAAAGATCTATGATCCTTAATGGTTTGAGCAATGTTTTTTGCTACAACCCAGGTCTTCAGTGTTGCATTTTGGATTTTTTGAAAACTTGTTTTTCCTGAGATACCCAAGGAAAGTTATGGATTTCTGTGCCTCCACCACATGAACAGGGAGAACTCTCTTTTGTAAAGACATTGTAAGATTTGGGACCATAGGATCTGAGGGCAATTCAGGCCAATGGGGACCTCAGGAGGTCTCCAGTCTGACCTCCCACCCAGAGAAGCTGCAGCCATGGAGTCAGACCAGGTTGCTCAGGTCTTTATCCTGTGGGGGCTGGAAACCCTCTGAGGAGGGAGACGACACAATCTCACTGGACCTGGCCCCACTGGGGAGAAGAGACCTTCCTGTAAATCCAGACTGAACCTCTCTAGTTTTGGCTGATGCAGCTGCCTCTCCCTCTCCTGTCAGTCACCTCTGCGATGTACCTGTCCCCATCCCCTTGATATCCTCCCTGGAGGTGCTGGGGTTTCAACCACTGCAGCAAAGCCATAGTCTTGTGGCTCCTGGTTGTTTCCCATTTGTGTGCATACCCTGGGTGGGAGCCTTCCACCTGTGATGATACCCTTCCTGAAGTCTCTCACTCCTGTCACCCTGCACCCTATGCTTTCCAAGCAAATTGCTCTGCGGTTTGTCATGCACTTCATGACCAGAAATTCTCATGTGCCAGTTGCTTCTCTAGCCCTAGAACAGTTTTGTAGGCGGGTTCAGTTTGGTTATCTCTATGTCAGCATTGTAGTGCTAGCTTGAGTGCAGGAGAAAATACACCGGTGACCTGACCATTGGGCCTTTTGTTTTCTGTCAGTTGCTCACCTCTGTAGAACATCCTCTTCCTACCCCTGTGGAGCTTGCAGTATCCTAGCATCAGTGGTGCAGCCTGGCCAGTCATGTTCACTCCTGCGATATTTCCAGTCATGACACAAGCTGTATCAACTTTTGCAACAATGCTCTTCAGCAGACCAGGAAAAGGAATGAAGTTGATATGTCCATGTATTACTTCAGAAGAGAGCACTTTATCAGTGACACTGAGTCTTGAGGCTAAATAAACAAGATTGAAGTGGAAAAGGTGAGTAAAAGTGAAGTGACAGAATAAATCACAAACATGGCTCTCTGTGTAAATGCATCTCTTTCAAAGGAAAGAGATTGTGCCCTGGGGACAGTTTTGTGCCAGAGGAGCAGCTGATACCCTGCTGGCTGTCAGACACTGCTGCAGCAGCAGGTGCATCCAGCCTCCAGCTCAAACCTGATCCTGGGGCTGCATCCCTGACACTTGGCACTCTCGTGCACCACACAGTTACACTCAATTGCTGTTCCAGGTCCACAAAAACAGTCTTGTCGATTTCAGCTCCTTGTGGAACACAAGCTAAAAAAGCCCCCCAAAACCTACCACCTGGAGGGACAATGTGCTTAGCAGGAAAGAGTAGGTTCAGATTTCTAAAAGGATAACACAAACGATTGGAACTACAGAAATGCAAATAAAAATAAAACTGTATAGTGCCTTTTAGTGGGTTTGTGTTTTGGTTTGGGGGGTTTTGGTTGTTTGCTTGGGTTTTTTTAATAAAGCTATCGAAAAGTAGAGCTAACAAAGCTGATTTGCAATACTGATTTTTAACCCAAAATGTAATCTTGCTACTTCTGGTTTTGTGACTGTCACAAAGCAGAGAGAAACACTATTTGGTTGCTTTTCGCCAGTATGACTAAGTAAAAAATTGTAAGACAAACTAGTAAGAGTGTTTGTGTGGGTGTACATGTACCAGCAAACACTTTTTATCCAGAAGAGAGGCCATTTAGAAAAAGGCTGTTGTGAATTATATTTTAATATCAAAGTTATTTCTCTATGTCAGGTAGAAGAAAAATATCTCATATTTTGATACCATTGTATCAAAATAGTATTGAGAATGCTATTTCTGATCAATGTTCTCTTTTTTACCTTATCATTTTTACTATAAAAATATGTAGTAGTCAACTTTTAAAATTCACTCCAAGCAGTGTAAGCAAAATGAAAAAGCCCTTTATATCACTGGTCCATAATTTCATTATTATTGCAATGATGTCTTTGCACATTCTCATGATGGCAATGCACACAGTCTCAGAACAGTTTGGAGTCAAAGTCTGAATGTTGTAAAATCAGGATAGAGAGAATTCAAGCCCTGTAGAAAAAATGGCCATTCTCACTGCTCATATACAGACCAAATAATGCAGCACTGTTGAGCAGAACGAACATGTTTCCATAGGTCTAGCTGAGATCTCACAGTGGTAGAAGAAACAAAAGCAAATAGAAGAAATTATACTATTTCCACACACTGCTCTGTACCTGCGATTTGCTCACCAAGGACCTTGTAAACCTGTAAAATTAATTTCTGTTCCAAGTGATATGAAAAAGGTAACAGAAATATGTCCTTGTAAAGACAAATATTGTTACAGGCAACAATGCGGTTATCCTGCAAAAAATACAAAGATTAGTCCTTTGGCATACTTCGGGATACCTGGTAGTGGTAATTTAGAGTATACCAGTAGCGCCACGACAATTGCTGTGAATTATACCAACCTCCTTTTCTTTTAATATGAATTGGAAAAATACTGAATTAAATTAAAATCAGCCACTCTTAATGTTTCAAAAGATTTCTGTTTAATTTGCCTGTGACTGAAGTAATGCTGTCAATTGTTGTTTTCATTCCTTTTTTTTTTTTTAAAAATCACTATCATCCAAACTACCCACTCCCTATTAGGTTAAAGCAAATAAACTTGATCTTACACATAGTTTTTCTGATGCATACTCTTTGGTGGCAGAGGGTGTTAGGTCTTGGTTGCAGTCACTTCAAAGAGAAGTGTATCACATATTGATAATTCAATCAGACAGCGATAATTTATTCTTAGAAAGTAGTTTTGTGGTTAGATGTTGGGGTGGGAATTTTATCTTTTAACAACATATGTTAGTTTGTCAAAGAAGTTATTTTTCTTCTTCTTGGTTCCCGCTAGCAGGTAATAAGATACCTGCTCTGCTTTTCAGGTCTATTAAGTTATTTTATATCTCAGCATACATGTCAAATGCCTCTTCAAGCATCTTTTCTGTTCTTCTGAGAAGCATAAATGTGACCTTCAGTTCTGTCAACAAATGAAAGGAAGCCTCTGGTGCTCTGTTGCACAGCTACTTCTTATACTTTTGCTCTAACTCTGTATTTTCAGTTTTCTCAGATGTACATCAGAATTCCACACGGTATATTTGAGATCTTGGAAAAGCGTTTCTTTAGAATATGTAATGAACGACAGGGTGACAAGAAGCCTTAGAAAGCCCTTGTCCTTTCGTTGTCTGTAATATGAGAAATTAGCAGTTTGATTGTTATGGATCACAAAAGATCACCAGGCAGAAGGAAAGATGTAGAAGGTTGTGCAATATTTCTAGTAAAACATATGAAGAACAAACTGCAGAGCTTGGCTTTGATCCCATAGAGCTGGGTCTAGTTTCTTCGTGTGTGTGTACAATGAGTGCACTTGATGTCAAAAGCGGAGCCTATGTTTCACAACAGATTCTGAATTATTATTAATTTATAGAAAGGTGAAAGCTGGTGATTACTAAATTATGCTAGCCAGAATAATCACATATAGGGGTAGAAAGGAAAAGGTCTCAAAATCATGGACGTGTTTTGATGCCTGATGTGCCATTTCTATTCTCATTCAGTATATGTTACTTTTTTCTTGTTTACAACTGATTGGACAACATGTAATTGCTGGTAAGCTAAGCTTTCCTTTATCTGCGTTTTGATCCTAAAGAGTTTTTTGTTGTTTAGCTTCCATGATTAGCCACAGTATAGTATACAATCTACTTAGCAAGAAATAATTAAAATTAATTCTTTGATAATCATAGAATCATAGAATAGAATAGTAGTGGTTGGAAGGGACCTCCAGAGATCATCTAGTCCAACCCCAATAATCTTACAATACATTGAGAAGAATTTTCTTTCTTACTGGCCAAGGTTTTCATCCACCAGCTGACCACAATTTCTCTGGCCAGCAAGCTCTTCAATAACGTTTTTGGTCTTGCACTTAACACTATCTCCGTGTAACTGCTGTTTCTCCATTTGACTTTGTTCTCTTGATAATTTTTCTCCCTCGTATCGATATTTTCAAGAAATGCTTCTTTAAAATACACTCAAGTATTTGCTAAAACACAGAATTACTACCTCTATGCATACAACACATTCTACACTTGTAGGGCAAGTAATAAGAGCTCAGTCTGCAGGACAGTCTTAAGATACTGTGCTCGTAATGTTCATTGAAAATGTTTGTTCTCTGCATCGACACACACAACTGGCTTTTGTTTTCTGTGTTAATTATTCTCTTCCGTTTCTGCTCATGAGCCTGTTTTATTTGGCATCAGATGGTAATGTTGCCCGGCAGGAATCCATACAAGCAACATAATGTTTCTGGAGAATTTAATATAAACATATTTTAAAATGTTTTGTCTTTCTGCCTTAAAAATTTTCTCCGTTGAATTTCACTTGAATTGTTTTTTACTGTCAAGTATGTAGCAAATTTCATAAGTTTTTCATTTTTTAGCGTATAGATTTATTTATTTGCATGGTTACCTGTGCAGCGGTTGGTGATATTTGCAGGAGGAAACGTGAATGAAAAGGAATGAGAATGAATCTGAACTCACTCAAATATTTCTTGGCAATTATTTATCTGGCAAAAGAGAAGAAATTTTCATTGTCCTATGAGCAGTCTCCAGCTATGTCAGTTTGGTCAAATAATTTGAGCTGGGTTAAGTATTTCAGGTCTGTTCACTGCTTTTAGCCTAGAAACTCCTCTGGGATTTGGGAAAGCACTGACTTCAGTGCTGAGCATCTGAGAGAGTCTGAAGTGCAATCTTTTTTGCTTTATAAGGAGAAGATAAATCTGTGTCTTTCTGTGAGAGACATAGAGACATAGTTTGTTCCTGTGTCAAAACAATTTCCTAGCTTCGGGCTGCAGGTAATCTTGGTCTGGGGCTCCCAAAGTCCTTGCTGTTGAAATCACACACTCATAAGGCATACCGCAGTATTAATTGAATCAGGGATGGAGCCTGGGATTAGGTACTAGGGTTATAGTCCATGTTCCACTAAATATACAGTTATGCACCTAAAAATAAATGTAACTGCTTTGATGAAAAAGAATGAGAAGTTTATCTTCTGCTGTCTTCTAGCAGGGTGGTTGAGGCATAGTTCTGCAAACTGAACAGCTCCATTCCTCTTATAAAGCAGACATATGTTAACAGCCTATATCTCGGCTGAGTGTCTAACCATCAAGCAAATGGGCTTAAAGAGATACTGGTGTCTCAGCATAGGCTTATTTCTCTTCTTTCAATTTCTAACAAACAAGTCCAAATATTTTGCTCTAAGTTCTAAAGCAATATTTGTTCAACATAAAAAGGTGTCTTCATCACAGTGAGAAAAAGCAAGCAGTCAGTTTGAACTGAATTCAGTGTTTATTTTATCTGAGAGAGCAATCAAGATGAATATATTATTCACATAGTCTTTGGGTACTTCTCAGATGAAATAACAAGGAAAAGGACTTAATGCGTTCAGCATTGATTTCACCCTGCCTGTGTTTGGACCATTGACTTAAATATTTCATTTTCCAAAAAGACCTTGGAACACCTGTTTATAACATCTGCCGGACATTAGCCCTTTCCTTTTTTGGTAACGTGGTACCAAGTGGTAGTGCATGTTTCATACCTAATACTTTTTATAGTATTGTACAATCTTTCATAGTATAGTACGATCTTTCTTATGTCAGTCTATGTCTCACATAATTGTTTACCTTTTTGACTTAGTGCTAGTTAATTGACTTTTCTTGAGGACTAGAGAGATGAACTGGTTGAATGGAAGAGCTCAGCAGGTTGTGATCAGTGGCACAGAGTCTAGTCGGAAGCTTGTTACTAGTGGTGTTCCCCAGGGGTCAGTACTGGGCCCAGTCCTGTTCAATATATTCATCAAGAACATGGATGAAGGGACAGAGTGTACCCTCAGCAAGTTTGCTGATGTTATACAAAGCTGGGTGGAGCGGCTGACTCACCGGAAGGCTGTGCTGCCATTCATCGTGACCTGGACAGGCTGGAGAGTTGGGCGGAGAGGAACCTGATGAAGTTCAACAAGGGCAAGTGTAGGGTCTTGCACCTGGGGAGGAACAACCCCATGTGCCAGTACAGGCTGGGGGTTGACTTTCTGGAGAGCAGCTCTGCAGAGAAGGACCTGGGAGTGCTGGTGGACAACAGGGTCACCATGAGCCATCAATGTGCCCTTGTGGCCAGGAAGGCCGATGGCATCCTGGGGTGCATTAAGAAGAGTGTGGCCAGCAGGTCGAGGGAGGTGATCCTGCCCCTGTACTCTGCCCTGGTGAGGCCGCATCTGGAGTACTGTGTGCAGTTCTGGGCTCCCCAGTTCAAGAGAGACAGGGAACTACTGGAGAGAGTCCAGCGGAGGGCTGTGAAGATGCTGAGAGAACAGAAGCATCTCTCTTGTGAGAAAAGGCTGAGACCTGGGTCTGTTTAGCCTGCAGAAAACTGAGAAGCGATCTTATCAACACTTAATGAATATCTGAAGGATGGGTGTCAAGAGGACGGGGTCAGACTCTTCTCAGTGGTGCCCAGCGACAGGACAAGGGGCAATGGACACAAACTGGAGCACAGGCAGTTCCATCCAAACATGAGAAGAAACTTCTTTCCTGTGAGGGTGACAGAGCAGTGGCACAAGCTGCCCAGGGATGTTGCATGGTCTCCTTCTCTGGAGATGTTCAAAACCCACCTGGATGCATTCCTGTGCAACGTGCTCTAGGCTAACCTGCTTTAGCAGGGGGGTTGGACTAGATGATCTCTAGAGGTCCCTTCCAACCCCTACCATTCTGTGACTCTGTGACTCTGCCACTTTGCGAGTTAGCAGCTTAGTAGTGCCTCTGTTGACAATTTTATTTCTATAGTGTCTTTTATCATTATCATCATGTAAGAGAATATTTTAGCTTGTATATGTGTCTCACAACACTATATTAGCAAGCTGACTTTACTATGATTCCAAGCCCTGAAAATTTGGAGCCACTTGTTAACTGCACAGCTAGCAAAGGTAGTGCACAGTGGTAAGAAAACAGAAGTCATGTTGAGCAATGTAACTCAAAGGCTAGAATGACTTGATAAACTTGGGTCATTTTGAATAAGAAACTTTGATTGTATTCCTTGTTGACACATAAAAATGCCTGTCATATTTGCATGGTAAACATTCAAATATTTTTGAAAAAATTGTGATTTGGGGCCTTTTCGTTTGTGATAGCTCAATCAGACATGCTTTTTTTTTGAAAAAAACAAAACAAGCAATGAATGTAAAGATTAGCAAAATATTTGTGGAGATTTCCTGAAATTGCGTAAGACCTTGACTACTTCTCATGTGCTCAAAACTCCTTGGACATTAACCTTTTGCAATTCTCTGTGTTATCACTTTACTCTTGTATTCATGTCTTAGAAAGATGGGAAATAGCATCTAGATGGCAACTAGACTAGTAGCTGAACAGAGATCAGAACATTTTCTTTTTGCCTTTTTTTTTACTTTTTAATCTTTTCCAAAAAAAGAGGAGAGAGAAGTGAAAATAAATAAGTTATTAATTAAACAAGTGTTGTGTTTTATCCACAGTAATTTAACGTGACAGGGAAGTGTAACAGGGAGTGTGAAGCTGAGACTCTCTGGCTGATGTTTTCAAAGCTATGCTGTGATTTTAATGTTCAGTTCTCATCAGAATTTGATGGGAATTTTGCTTCAGGCAGCTTTGGATATTCTTCCCTACTGGTAGCAAAAGCAAGACTGTATACAATATAGAAAACTTTTTGAAACCCTAATTTTTCACCCTGCCTCACCTGTTTAAAAGGTATTGCATCTGGAGGCTTTCCAAGAAAACTTGTACAGTTTTATAGTTATATTTAACTTATGCTAAGCAGATACCCTGAAACTATGCAAAACCATTGTGAATACTACTGCAATAAGGCAGAGATGCATTTTAACACCGACCTACCCTGTATACAGACACTGATTCATGAGACACATGTTCCAATTATTTTCTTTAGTTGTCTGAGCTTTCTTTCCACATTTGCAGTGCCTTTTTATTTGCAGTATTTGCCTCCTGACTTTTATATATGAGAAAACCTGTTACCATTTTCTGTGTAGCCTCTCCAAACAGTCTACTCCAGGCTTTCCCTGTTGATGTACCTATGGAAGAGCTGGCCAAAGACTTTTACTGGGATTTTCCTCAACTCCCATCACTGACCATGACTCTTTTTCTAATTTGCTTAGTTAGGAAATTAGTAAATCAACCTCCTACTCTATGCACCCTGGCTGTGCCGCCTTCTGGCTAAGATATGCAAATTCTTCTTCATTCCTGTTGCACATCCAGATTGCCAGGACTGCTGTGGCCACACTGGCAGGTCCTCTATTCCCTGGCAATACCTTCCCCTTGCAGAGGAACAGCAGTAGTCACCCTCCCTGCCTGTCATCAGAGCTTCACAGCAAACACCTGAGCTGTGTCAAGGGGGACGGGATGTTCCTGGGGCGATGTTTTATTAGAATAACAACCTCCAAAGTTTGTTCCAAATGACCCAGTTGCTCCCTTATTTTTTCCCTTCTGCCAGAGGTAGTATCTACAGCTCTCCTAGTATTTTCCTGATTTCACAAGCTTGTCAGGTCTCATCATGCTTGAATCACTACCATACACAATTCAAATTTTCTGTGGATGTTTTACCTGACTCAGTAAATTGCTGAGTTGTATGTTTAGGGTTCAGATCAGAATTTCTTGAATTTAAGGAGTTTTAAAACTCATTTCTTCATGAAGATATTCCTTATTCTACCTGCAGAAACATGAAGACAGCATTTAAACATTCAACTATTTGGGTGGACTGTTTGGGTCCATGGCAGAGATACTGATCACAATTGCTGAGGGGAGAGGAAATTAATTGCAGAGATTATACTGCAAAAGCTTGCCATCATGTTTCTCAGAATGCCAAGAACTGTTCAATCTTGGACACTATATAGGTCAAAGTCTAATAAACAGCATTGTTCACAGCATTATATAAACTGTGATACTATGTATGCAGAGTAGAAGCTAACTGTGCTTCAGCTAATATTCATCATCACAATGAATCACATTGGTATGGATAACACTGGCCAGAGTTTAAGTCTTAGAATTATAATACAAGCTTGACCTTTTTAAAATTGTGTTACTATGGCTTATGTGGAATAGGAACAATTCATTCGTTTATAATAATATTGGTATGGTTATAAATATATACCCACACTTAATGCAGCTTTTCTGTACAGCTTCTGTACAAAAGCAGCCTTAGCCTTTTCAGCATCATCTGAACACACTGAACAACTGGCAAACTGAACACGCACAAATCGATGGGTCCCGATGGGATGCATCCACGCGTGCTGAGGGAGCTGGCGGAGGTAATTGCCAGGCCACTCTCCATCATCTTTGAAAAGTCGTGGAGAACAGGAGAGGTGCCTGAAGATTGGAGGAAAGCCAATGTCACTCCAATCTTCAAAAAGGGCAAGAAGGAGGACCCGGGAAACTACAGGCCAGTCAGTCTCACCTCCATCCCTGGAAAGGTGATGGAACGGCTC
>VZSC01002425.1:288363-300187 GCA_013398225.1 Steatornis caripensis
AAGTTGATTAAGGGGGTGGAGCATCTCTATTACGAGGAAAGGCTGAAAGAGCTGGGTCTGTTCAGCCTGGCAAAGAGAAGGCTGAGAGGAGATCTGATCAATGCTCACAAATATCTAAAGGGTGGATGTCAAGAGGACGGGGTCAGACTCTTCTCAGTGGTGCCCAGCGACAGGACAAGGGGCAATGGGCACAAACTGGAACACAGGCAGTTCCACCTGAATATGAGGAGGAACTTCTTTACTGTGAGGGTGACAGAGCAGTGGCACAGGCTGCCCAGGGAGGCTGTGGAGTCTCCTTCTCTGGAGATATTCAAAACCCGCCTGGATGCATTCCTGTGCAACCTGGTCTAGGCTAGCCTGCTTTAGCAGGGGGGTTGGACTAGATGATCTCTAGAGGTCCCTTCCATCCCCTACCATTCTATGATTCTATGAGTCTATGATCTTCTTTTCAGCAGCCTGTTTGATTCAATCACACCAGACTATAGCCTATAAACATTGCTAAAACTAGAGGTATGATGCTGTCCAGGTGAAGATAGTTATCTTGGAAATGCAGGAAGCTGCAGAATAGGGTGTATTTTGCTCAAGTGGGGCTCTTTTGTTTACTCTTGTGCTTGACCTCAGCATATTCCTACTCAACAGGATGGCTAAACCCACCAGCAAAAGAGGACAAGTTAGTGGCAGTTATGATCTCTTTCCCTGAAAAGCAAATAAATCCCCTGCATTCTCACTAAGGATATTAGGGGAAAATCTTCCAGTACCCATCAGCCAGTCACTTCCTCTTTCCCTTGCTTTCTGGTCTTACACTTTTATTACAGAGAGCCTCAAAGACACATATGTTGCTCATCTTATTCCCAAGTATCTTCTGTCAAAAACCTCTGTAGAAGTTAATGGTATCTGTGGTGCATGAAGAATATAGGAACTACCTTTGTAGGACTCCGACTTTAACTAATGTGTAGAATCTTCATTCCCCTCCCAGAGAAGTCTGTAGCAAATCTCCAGTTGACCTCAATAGAAATGTGCTCAGCCCAATACAATTTACAGCCCTGTACCACCTTCAATACTATGGTAGTACTCCTTATAGAAATCACAAGTTTTTAGAGCAAAGTCATAGTTAAAAATAGTGTTTTGTACATCACATTTAAATACAGTTAACATACAATATTAAAAATGGGACAGATCTGGAAATGCAAATCGAGTGAGTTCTATTTATGTCCTCAGGACATTTAGCATCACCCATGCAACACACATGAAATGTGCTTCATAAGACAGTTCACTTTGAAGTTTGATAGGAAATTAATATATATTAAATAAAACATTCATACATTCAAATCTAGAAGACTTGAAAACTTGAAAAGGCAGGCTATTTACACCTTGTGCTATAGTAATTGATATCTGCTGTGTCTATTTCTCCCTGTTTAGTGTAATTAATAATAGATCAGAACACTAATGGCACCCTAAAAGTGCTACATTAACTATGTGCTTTAAGAGCCATTTCCTGCTAGACTTGAATCAAATCATATTGATTCCAGCAAGATTTGAGTGTATTTGGTCTTTCACAGTTTCTGAAATGGCTGCCTTGCTATTTACCTCACCATATTTACCTCACAGAGCCCACCAAAGTGGCTCTTTACTGATTCTTTGTCCCATTTAATCCTGTGTCGCCCTGGCCACAGACAAAACCTCCCCGCATGAGAGCGGAACATTACACAGAAATGAGGGGAGGATGCAGAGTTGGAGACCTTCTTCCCACTCCATATCTCTTCTGAGCATAAGTGGGACATGGAAAAAGTAGTGTGCCCTGTCCCAATGGATGCAGAACACAACCTGAGCAGCTACTGCACCCTGATCAACTACAACAGCTGAAGTCAAGAGGAAAAATAATTTCCCGTAGTGCAAGAAGGTGACCGGATCCTTTACTAAACATAAAATCTGCAAAGACTGTTAGAAACCAGATTTCATTAATATTGCAGTTGCTGAGGGTAGAGGTGGGGGGTAGACATTTGTCCAATGTTCCACTAAAGATGTCACTTTGTTTTCTTCAGTTTTGGTGACTGCACTTCTCTTACTCCTCCCTGCCACAACATGGCTGGTGCAGCTGAGTCACTTCCTTTCTGACAGCTGTCTAGCGCTCAAGTACCTCAAAGGCATCAGCCCCACACTAAGAACCACGTGAGTGTTACTACCTTTCTTCTGCTTTAAGAACTGTGTGTTAGGTAGAGCTGGAGAAAGGCTGGTGGGATTTTTAAAGGCAGGTCTGAAGTGCAAAATAAACATGCCACTGGCTTGGTTGAACTCAGTGGGACTGGACCCAGCAACTACAGCAGGAGGGAGCGCTGTGCTGGTGACGGAGCTCTCTCCAGAGCCTACTCCACTTCCAGATAAAATGAACACTCTGAAGAAAACTCCATTGCTCCCTTCAGTTTTCAGCCTGCCCTGTAGGGGCCCAGATTGAGTGACAGAGAACTAAATACCGCTGAAGATGGCTGAGACAGACCCATTCGCTGCTTGAAGACTGAAGTGAATTCAGTATAGCCTGGAATCTCAGGGGAAAAAATTATGATTTTTCCAGTGTATTTCTGCTCAAACTTTGTTTTCCAATCTTTGTAGTTTCTGTTTTGCTTGGAAGTAGACAGATGGTTTTAAAATGATGGTTTTTTCTTGCTGTTTTTATAGCATGAAATAAAGCAATACAGAAAACCTAGTATTTCAGCATCTGCAATCCCAAGACAAGCCATCCACCAGCATATCAACAAATGATTTTTGGCCTTTTCCAGCTGGTGTTCTCTATAACAATGTTGCCAGGCTCTATTTGCTTTTTCTCTGCAATTTGCTCAAGAACTTGAAGGATCACCTAACAGTCCAGTAGGTTGAATTTTTTTTTCTCTCTACATTTGCATTTAGAGTGTTGCAAGTTGCTTATTGCTGGGCTGCAAGGCTCTTGCTTCACGTTTTAAGTAATGTGGCATGTATATGCCAAAAATATTTTGAGTCGCGCTGGAATATTACTCCATTTTTATTTTTTGGTTGACTTTAACATGCCTAATGAGGAGCTTTGCATTTGCTGAATGGTACCAACTATAACTGAGTTCTTTGGTTTCAGAACACTGTTCCTTCTTCTCTCTTTAAAAGATGTTTCTAGGGACTGATGGATGTGTCCTCATTTTCTCAGAAACTGCTTGATTGCTGATGATTTTTTAACAGAACAGATGTGTTATGCTGCTGTGAATTTTGCAAACACTGTAAATCCTGCTGCACTATGATATGCTACTCATTGTGAATCTGTGAAGTCCTCAGCCAGCTGAAATTCAAGGCAAATCTACAGTAGCATTCAATTCGACCAACATTCCACCTTTTTATTTATTTTTATCTACTCAGAGGTAGACGTAGATGTGCAAATGTATGTTCACAGTAAAGTGGTCAAAGTTAAAGAGCTAATTATTTACACATAACGGCAGGTATAGTGACAGCCGAGCAATTTTAATTTGGTCCTATGTCTGTTTTGCACACAGACGTGATGGCTGTCTCTAATCACAGAGTTTTGCAAAGGTCTCAGAAAGCTTTTTCAACCCATAGGTTTGGCCTGGGAATTGGCTCTTCTATCCCTAATCAGACCAAAATGTAGCCTTATTTCCTGGTCCAGTTTCTTCCTCATTTCTGCCAGTCTTGGCCTTTGACTCCCTTCGCTTATCCTCCCCAGCCATTTATCTCCATTTATTCTTTTTGCCACTGCCTTGGAAATCCATGTATTATCCTCTAAATTAAGATTAAACTGTGCCTTGCTTAGATGGGTTGAGGCCTGCATGGTAAAAGAGTGGTCATTCAAAGCAGTAATATAATTTCCTTGCTTTTGTGTTAGGTTTGAACGTGGCTCTGGAAACAAGGAGCTGTGATCATGAAGAAAGTTAAAAGATTAGAGCATTCATGAATTAGGCAGCAACACTCACTGCTGGGCATGTCTCTGCTGAGGAAATGAAAACGTCTATTTTTCAAAGGTATGGTGGCAATAAAGAGCATGTTCTCGTCAAAAAGTTAACTCCCTTACAAAATTGTGTGTACTCACTGCAAAGTACGAGGGGGTGATGTTCTCTGTTCAAAGATGAGTCATAGAGTAGATTTTCTTTCTCTTTTTTTTTTTTTTTACTTGGCCAAAGCATTTATTTTTTCCTTTGCCTCTTTCTCAGAAGTGGCTGAAACATTTAAACTTTCCAAAACTGTTCAGCTGAGGCAAATCCCCCCACATAGAAGACTTCAGTCCAAGATCTAAGCAACAGAGAACAATCTTAAAATTAGAATTTCTGGGGTTGTGTTGTGCATTTGTGACCAATACACCAATTCATCAAGAGGATTTAATATGCTCATAATTAAAGAAAGCATGTATGTACATGTACTTATGCATACATATTTGTTCAAGACAGGGAATTCTTTTTACAAACACTAATTTTTAGGTCTATGATCACGTGCACATCTTTCAGAAAGACACAACCAACAAATTCACATTCTTGTGAGGAAACTTATGAAGATGAAGTGGGAATAAGAGTTTAAGTGACTAGCCAAATAAGGAACACAAGAAAAATAGTTTCTGCAAGTCTAACCACTGCTAATTTGTCAATATGGATCCTCCTAACACATATTCTTATTTGTGTTCCCTATGAAAAGGAGAATTGTATTTACAGAATACACTATTACAACTCTTCCTAAAAAGAACAACAGCTTTGTAAGAACCTCCCTTACTATTAATTGCTATTACGATTTTTCCCCAGATTATTCTCATTCACAGCCCACGTGAAATGTCTGAAGATAATTTCAAATTAAATTATAATAGTTGAAAATCTAAAACACTTGAAAAGACAAATGAAACACAGTTTAACCATACTAGAAATCTTGATTGGAAATCTGCCAGAGAGAAACTGAGGAGGGGCAGGAAGAAGCTGCCTTTAAGGCTCTGAAACATACTAGGGGGACATCATGAAGGCCTCCTCTGCACACAGTGGTTTTCTTTTCTTAATTACTCAATGAGGAATCAACACTGTGCAAGAAACTTGAGTCACATTTTTCGAGTTCATCGTCTCCCACAGTGCATTCTTAACCTTTTTTAAGGCAATCTCAAAGAGATCCCACTCAGTCATGTTTCAAAGTATAGAGTCTTGCTGGTACTTCATACCTAGAACTGAGGGATTCTTCTCTCTCCTCATGTCCCATTTACATTTTTATGATTAGTCTTTTCTTTTCACGTATTCCTCTTCATTTTGCTCAGTGTAGAGTTGATCTTTACTTCTAACATCCTGAAAAAGTTTTGTGTACATCCTGGTTGCATGATTAAGTCATACAGTTTGTGCTGCACCATTCAGCCAAATGAGTTGCTATTACAGCAGGAATTTCTATGAAGAATTTGAAGCCTCTCTGTACCAGATACTCATGAAAGAAATATCAATACCTTTATAGACATGAAGATAGGATCCCCAGCTCAATTACTTCTGAGGTGAAATACAAGATTGATAACGAGTGAGTGAAATATGCAATACAACTGACTTTGGAAGGGATGAAGAATCAACAGGACAGTGGAAGATTTGCTACCCCTTACAAGATTTTGATACTGCCTGTATGATGACTATGGACAATCACACTAGATTTGCTCCCATTAAGTACTTAAGCATGAAGTCACTTTGTTTCAGAGAGGTAGAAACACGGATGTTAGTACAAGCCCAAAGGTGTACCAAACTCCAGATAATCTAGAGGAGGACAGAAATTAGGAGGAAAAGTGCATGTAATCAAACACTCACCTTCTGCATCTCTGCCATGGGAGAAATCAGACTATAGCTCTCCCTCAGGGAGAGCAAACTTGGGCTGAGCAAGCATGGATTATCCTCAGGATTTCTTCCATTACTCCCTCCCTCTTCCTGGCACTGGGGACCCCTCCATCTCTGTTTGCACTCTTGTAGGTGCGAGCCATACTGTTTCTTTGCCCTGGATGCAGCTGAAGGAAAGAGTGCTCCTTTCTTTCCCCGGCGTGATGTTTTAGAGGTACTTCCCTGCTTGATGGCCTCTCAGCAGTACAACTAACGTCTGTAGCACACCAGGCGGATGAAGAAAGAAATCTTATTTGGAGAGGGCTCATTGCAGGTGGGAGGTAGTGTCTCAGCTGAGGAGAGTTGTGGTGGTGGGGTTTCATCATATGTCTCATGTCTAAGTGGCATGTGATTCTTTTGAAGATACAGCTGCCAAGTTTATTTGCTATGCACAGCACTAACTGCTGTGTGTAGTGTTTTGCCAAGATTGTGCTGTAATTGTCAACAAGATTAGTGAGATCAAAATAGTCTTGGTAGACAGGAGATGATAATACTTAATTGAATATCTTATTCAACTGATATACTTCTTTATGCTTCACAGGTGTTATCTACAAGGCCGTTCTGTTTTCTTTTTCTCAAACGCATTTGTTTCTCAAACTTCCTCCCATGACAATTTTTTGAAGGTGGACTGTTAAGGCTCATGTAGTGTGGCACACCTGGAGCTGGTGAAAGGCAAATTGCCTCAACTGGGCATTAGTCCCATGGCATGACTTGCCAAGTGTCTTTGGGTGTAAAGAACTTACTGTTCTGATTGCAATACAGAGCATAAGTAGTGCTTCAGAATGATGGTGTTTAATCAAAACAGGAAAAATCAGCAGCCTGCTTTTAGGAATGATCACTGGGAGACAAAGGAAAAGACAGCAATCTTCTACAGTGCAAGAACTGGCTGGTTTCTGTATGGCCGGCAAAACAAGAGGAGGGTGGCAGTACAAAACAGAACGGAACACAGTGCGAATCAGTGGGCCAGGAGGAGAGCATGTGCATTTAGTAGGTACTGAAAAAAGTAAAGAGAAAAACATCTGACATCAAGTTTTTGTACATGAGATCTCCAGGGGAGCTGCTTTTCTCAAAAGTATTTTAATGATAATTTGTTGTCAAAAAGGTTTTAATGGAAAAATAATTTTTAAATGAAATGTTGTAGATTTTGTTTGTCAGCAAAAAATGAAGTTTTATCAAATGCAGCTTTTGGGGCAGATATTTTTTTACCAATTTGTCTCTGTTTTTCTCTTTTTTAACCTGCCAAACAGAAAGAGCATTCAGTGAAATATTTGTTTAAATCTCAATGTGATATGAAAAAATTTTACTCCATAACAATGCAGAGAAAAATAAGCTATCAAAGAAAAAGAGAGTTGAACTTCAAACACCATGATGTAAAGCTGATGTTTATCAATGAAGATGTCATTCTTTGAGTTCAACATGTACTTAATTTTTTCAGAAATGGGAAGTCTTTTCTGAATTGAAATCTGAAACTCAAATTATTTTCTTTTTCAGTTTAGTTATTTCTAGCAACGCTTCCTAGCTCTGAACGAAGCCTCTAATGAGATAAGCCCTTAAGCTCACAAGAGGTAAAATTTGTTACATGGTGACATTAACCAGTGGGTTTTTGAAGGATTTTTTTTTTCTCATTGAGGAGATATACCTGTTGTGGAACCGTGCATAAATACTGGATGTCTTTTAACAAGCAGAAGGCAAGCTTTTCATTGCAAAAAGCATAAAATGGCAAGTTATGGTTCTGCCTCAGACAAGATAAGAATTGGAAAGAGAATTTTGACCTACCATACTCTGTGGCAAATTAGGTGATAAAGTTACTTGAAAGAGTGCAACACCATTGCTGTAAAGATTCTTCCTTTTCACAAGAACAGTGTTTCATGTTCCTGGGTCCATGGCTTTGTTTGGTTGGAATAAAGCCATTAGAAGAACATTTCAAAATTATTCCAAATCAGATTTCCAGTGGTCAGAGAGAAGCCATGATTCTCAATCCTACTGTGTCTTCAATGTTACTATGATGAATGAAGATGTCCATGGAGATAACACTGAGCTAAGACCATTGGTGGCATTGGTGTTTGCATGGCATTCTGGCTGAACTGCTTGAGGCAAGCAGACATGAGCATTTGAGGCTGAAAAAACAGCCTGGGAGGGGCAGAGATTCGTGACACTCCGATTTTTATTGTTGGTCCTATCTCACATGCAATGTAAACACAATGCAGTGATTTGCTACATCCAGGGCTCTTCTATGTGCGTTTGTTTGTGTAATCAGAACTAAATGATGTTAAATTAAGTTTTCTTGCCCTCCTGAGGACTCTGGATTCAACACTTCCAATCGTCTCAGTGCTGGAGACAGAAGAAAGTGTAACCATAGTGATGGAATGGAAATGATTCCTTTGTTCGCAGGCTGCAGTATCCTACAGACACCGCCGTTTTCAAGGTCACAAATATATTAGGAAGAGATAAAAATTAAAGAAAAATGTGCTGGCTTAGCTACAAAAGCTAATTTAGTTTATGCATTATAAATTATGTTAAAAATGAATAAAATGAGATTTCTCAGCAAGAACTAAATGCGTGGTTTCACAAAACTAATTTCCAAAGATGAACACGATTACAGAATTTAGCTTTAAAAGCTTTTCAGGCCATCAGAGAAAACAGCAAAGCTATCAATTACCAGACTTTAGTGGTGCTTCTGTCAGAAATATAATGATAATTTTAGCATTCTGCTCAACATTTACTAAATTAGGAATGTCTGCAAACAGATCAATTAATTGGAACATTATTTAATTTAATGAAACATGTGATCTGTCAAGGAACATTAATCAGGCTTTAAAATAAAACATTTGAGCATCTCTTTCCGAGTGACAGAAATAGTAGGGCCTTGACATGATGAGGTGACAGTCATAATTTTGAGGATTTGAGGGTAAGATTGAGCATTATTCTGAACAAGCAGAGCCCCTTCTCATCAAGTATTGCCCAACATTGAGCTTTGACATGTTGCATTGCTAAGCTCTCGTGAAAATGTCTTGTGGCTGGTAACCCTGCCATCCTTTCAATCAATCTGGTTTTTTTCCTCTGCTTTCACTTTTCCAAAGATGGATGAATGTGCACAAAATGCTGTTCCAGTTATGATGCTTGAGGTTATTGTCAAAAACTCTGAAGACCTGAAGATTTATCAGACTGCATATCTTCAGATTCTCTCCCCTGCATACTGGGGAAGCACGCAAAGCTGGTTTTCCATTGCCTGTGCTCTGTAGTACTCCAGTAGGCTTGGCAGCAGGCAACGCAGCATTTTTTGTGGAGGGAGCATCATGTAACGTGTGTCCTGGCAAGCTGGCCTCATGGTGATTTTGAGGGAATGTAGATGTAGCAGTTTTAAAATCAAATTTTCTGTATTCAACTGAAGACTAAAAGGATTCTTCTCCATGATTCACAGACTTCCCCAGAGTGAATTGTTGCAGAAAGCCCACTCTCCTCCAGCTCCACAGTGTAGATGTGGGCCAAAGCTACTATGTCTGCTGTGGTGTGCCAAGAGACAGTTAAGTGGAAGGAGCAGAGGTGACTTGCAGAAGGAACAAGGACATCCCAGAGTAAGCAGTCAACTAAATCAAATTTGTGAGCCTTTTAAGTCAAACATGCCTTCTTTCTTTCAACTTTTCCCATTGCTGCCTTTGCAGCCTCATGGTGGGGAAAGCGTTTTTGCACAAGCCAGGGTGAAATTACAGGAACAAGTCTAATCAAATAATCCAGCTCCCAAGCGAAAATGACAAGTGGTAGGAGGCCATGGTCACAGAGGCATTGAGGTCGTGTTTTCCACAGACAACCATTACTGAAACAGTGCTGTAGGCATTGACCTCTGGTCCTAAGCAGATGCAGGAGTCAGATGTGAGTGCAAATGAGAAAGCTGAACTTGTATTTTGATAATTCATGGACGTTAAATATTCAATCAAAGCATTGGGTGGTTTATTTTCTCCATTACACTAAGACAGCTCTAATTTGAGCCTGCAGGACCACCGATACACCCACTAGAAGATCAAAAACGGCTGAAAGAACTAGGGCTGAGGGTCTGGATTTTTTATGATACTTTAACTGAAGCACAATTTTAGTGTTACCAAATTATTTAGTGACTTTACTTCTAGTCAGGGAAAGGGATTCGCTACTTGATGGGGGTGAGACGTGACCAATAAGACAACACTTATCAAAAGACAAAACTAGCAAGTGGGATGAGGCGACTGAGGCAGGGAGGAAGGAACAGCTAAGGGATAAAAAAAGCAAAAGAAGCAGCCAATGTTTGTTCTTTCTGCTGTACTCAGGAGTGAAGGAGCTGGACTCCAGCCATAGGAGCTTCTGCCAGGGATGGCATGGCCTCCGTGACTATGGGAACAGAAATAAACCAATCTGTACTGAAAATGTCAGCATTTCTCTTTGGGTTGACTGTGATTTTTCATCTTCTGCAACTCTGTCTAGGACATTTCAAGATCTTCAGGAACAATTGTTTTTAAGTGGAAACCACTCACCCCAAACTCAGTGGCCGAGACATCTACTTTCTGAGAGTATTGGCCGATGTTGCAACTTGCCTCCATACTACTGTTTTTTGTAGGGAGTCTTGTGCTTCAATCTATGTCAAGCTTGCACATCCCTTAATATGCTTCCTTCTTCAAATTGTTAAAGCCTAATCACTTGTGAGGAGAAAAGGGTATAGAGGACTGAAATAGTTGTAGTAACATTATCTACATCTGAATCAGTTCCCCTAATTAAACTCCAACCAGTCTGGGATGCAATCATATGATTTTGTGATTTTTTTCCCATGCCCCAGCTGTATCTTCTCATTCTGTGATGTGTGCTGCCAGGAAGACCTACTCAGGTACTTGGTAAAATCCCTGGTGCCTTGCTGATGGCTTCTACTTGCACAGGATGTGAAAATGGCATTGGCAGAAATGTGGGGAACATCCAGTGCCCCGTCTGCCTCAGTACTTCACAAAAACATGTCCTTCTCAGGATCAGTTCCCCCCTTCATTACGTGACTATCTAAAATAAGTCAGCTGAACTGAGCTTCCCAAAAAAGCCTTCACTCCACTGACCACAAAGAGCATCTAAACATTGATCAAATGTAAACATCTACTGTCTAAAGGTTGGTGATGTGAATCCCTTTCCACTGACTGCCCTGCAGGGACAATCCAGGCTCTATTCCTCATGGCACATTGAGATAACAACAGTGCAGTTCTGGAGAAGGGTTTCATTTGATTTTTTAGTACTGAAATTGCCACCTGATCCTTCACAATATTGATTTCCTAAATCAAAGGAGCTTTCTCCTTTCTTCATGCTTCACTACAACTCAACATGTTTTCTTTAAATAATATTTTATAAGTACAAGAAACTGATCTTTTGTTTCATACGTATCTTCAGGAAATGTAGTAAATGGATTTTGAAGTAGATATGACTCTCTTTGCACAGCTAAACAGCTTTTAGATTGGATAGGTTGCACTGAAGATGCACACTTGCTTGGGAGACAATGTGGATGTGGAGGCTGATGCTGGGCTGTGTAAGAACAGCACACGAACAGACCAGCCAAGTGTTGTCATAGTCTGGCATTGATCAAATGGTCAGAGATTATCTGATACAGACTGATGGTCTTTCTCTTACTAGTCAACCTGACATTTCAAAAGCAACATTTGACTATGGAAAGATTCTTTTTTTTTTTCCTGAGAGCAAGATAGTCAAGAAGACTCCAACCTGCTTGATGGGCCATGACTGTTGATGTATGTCCGGTTTTAATTCTGCCTCAGGCTAATAGGAGTATGGGACTGTCTCTCCTTTTGTCGTATTTTTTGATGCCTCCAGATAAAGACTGAGAGTTTCTGTAGCATGGCAGTATTATCGTCAGGTGTATGGAGGGATGGGTTCCATCTGTCTAGAAAGGGCACGGGGATCTTTGGCAACAGGCTAGCCAACCTGGTGAGGCGGGCTTTAAACTGAATGACTCGGGGGGTGGG
>VZSC01002425.1:303515-349102 GCA_013398225.1 Steatornis caripensis
ATTCTATGATTCTATGATTCTATGATTCTATGATTCTATGACTGACATAGAGAAGACCTAATTTCTAAGACTGAGAAGGGATGAATTTATGAGGACGCTCATGTTCCAGTGAGAGCTCACGGATAATGTATTGGCACATCTTGAATTTCTGCAAAGTGATGATGATGATGATGGTGAAAAACAGTTCTTGTATTTCTGCAGAAATGGCCCCCATATTTCTGCATGCTTTGAAGGATACAAAGAGTGCTTTTGTAGAGATCACAGAAAGCTGATTCAGTTATTTTGGAAAAGAAGAGGGAAGAGTTCTGAAGTGGAGGATAACTTTTGCATTATTTTGCATGAAAGAAATCACAGATTTCCTTCTTAATGATGGTTAAATTGACCAGCTCCCTGAATGTTACCTCTGTGAGACTAACAGAGAGAGAAACATTATTTCATTGATGCTGGAGGAAACAAGTCAGCCAACTTTCAATGCTGAATTTTCTACAAGGGTTTCTATCTATTTGCACATTCTTGGTCAGGTTTAAAGAATTGACTTCAAGACTGAGAATGGATTTCTTTCAGCCAACGATTTGTGAACACGAGCATATTTCTAAACTAGTTTTCAAAATGGAAACACAAATCATTTGGGATTTACGATGCAGCACTGAGTGATATTTTAAAGAGCTATGTAGCAATGCAGAGAACTAGAAGACATTGGTGGGGATTGAAATTACAGATTTGGTAATGGCATGTATTGGCTTTTTCGTCTCTCATCTGAGTGTAGATGGTGATTTATTGGTGACTGTCTCAATATTACTTGTCAGCCTTTCTGAAATGAGTCTGTGGTATTAGATTGTGTCTTCAAGTAGAACATCTGTCTTGAACAAATCACTTGGCTCCCAGGGTAGCTGTGCTTTGTTTTTATTCTTGCTAGGCCTGTTCATTGGACCAGAGCTAAGCAAGACAGCAGGAGGATGGCATGAGGATTGAGGGTGCAGAACTGTACGAGATTCTCGTTATTATCTGCTCAGGTCCTACCGCACCACACGAGATGTTTTCATGTTCATTTCCATTCATGGTTTCATTCACAGGTTCAGCCATGTGCAGCAAAGTGTCAGATTGCTTCATGCCACAGACACACAGGACAAGACTAACTTTACACTCCTTTGCCTACATGCACTGTCTTCATGCCCACTTGAAATATTGACACTCAAGTGTGGCCAACATCATCAGCTCCCACCAAAACACAAAAGCATGTACTGGTACTGGCATGGCTGAAAAGAGGCTGATGATAAAGGGGAATATTTGTTGAAAGATTTTATTCTGGTTTAATTATTCTTGAATGAAGTGGCTCTGCTATCCTTACTTATACATGAGTTAATCCAACAAAACAATTCTTTTTTTCTGAAATACTTTGTCACAAAAAACACACTCAAGCCTTTTGGACCTGAAAAAAGAGTGCGTGAACAGCACCCAGTGCTGGAGGGAAAAGAAACTGCTCAAAAAATGCAGAGAAGCAGTGGATAACATGCAATGAAAATCCTAATAATTACAGTGTGGTACCGTGTTTGCATTTTCATTACAGCTTTTTTTTTAATTTATGCCTTCTCACAGCATGCTATTTCATAGACCAATAGATATTGCTATCATTGTGATAATCAGCTTTCAATTTCCTTTCCCAAAATGTATTCTATTTATAATTTCTTGTACATATTAAATAGTTCCTTGATCTCAATGGAATTAAACATTCAGATACTTGTAGATTATTAGTTAAGCAGACAAGAGAGAGAAAAGACAGTAGATGCTTTTATAGTTGGTTATTTATATCTTTAAGAAATTAAGTCCTGGCAATTGTACTCATACCTGCAAATTCTTATCTCTGATACATTTGTTTTCTCTCTCCTCTCTCTCTCTCTCTTGCAAGGTATCCTTAATTTGCCAGTTAGAATGTCAAAAGAATTTGCGACAAGCAAATCCCTTTGGTGGTGACAGCTTTTTTTAAGAAAGGCTTTAATGCCTGGATGGTGTCAGGACTGGATAGCTCATTCATTCTCATTTCCTCCTTCCAGGGAGTATCAGTAGAAAATAAGTGAGGGAAAGATCAAAAGATGCTCAATGGGTGGAAAATTTGAAAGTTCTTCTTCCTGTATTTTTTCCTTAACCATCTATATTCTTAACATCTTATCTTGTCTTTAAGTGCTTTTCATAGTGTGAAAGTTTTGTAAATATAAGTGGCACTTTGTTTCCAGAATCTTTACTGTGTGGAGTCGTCCCTGCTGATAAGAAATTACTGGAGCCAAGAAGCAGAGAAACAGCATGAAAGCCTGGGATAATCTGGGATAACTTGACCTTCATAAGTACCACTGAAGGAGAAGAGTGTTATTTAAAAATTAAACGTAGATGCAGATGGTGGGCGTGTTACGTGCAGACACTGCACTGTGGTCTGCCAGTGAAGGAACCGGTGTCACGCACAGGGCCAATGAGAGTCCCTGTGAGTGTGAGAGTCCATGCTAGCAGACTAGACGGTAGGACTGTGTTTCAGCTTTTAACTTAAGGCCCTGTAGTTTTGTTCTCAAAATTTGTTAGAACATGTTGTTGCCTTGTTCAACATTTGGAATAAGGTACTTGTCAGCACAAAAGTGTCAAGACACAGCCTTTAGGAAACTTAACGAAGAGCATTCCTCCTCTCCTGGCTTTAAGCACAATCAAAAGGTGTTTGCATCTTTGATATCACAGTTCTGGTCCTGATTCCTCTACAAGGCCCTCACTGCCTTACAGATTCTTGTGACTGTCAGGACTGAGAGTGTTAGGGGTTTTTTTTTGCTTTGTAAAAATAACCCTGTTCATTTTTGGCACTTAAAATAAAACAAAAAATGCATTTCAAAGCTTCTTGTAGAAACACAAAACTTCCCATACGACCTATGCAATCAAGGAAAACATTTGACTCATCCCAACGTAAAGTAGTGTATAGAACAAAAACAACATTACCCGTGACAGCAATTCTGAATTTTTTTTTTTCAATAAACACCTTTGTCTTTTTGTTTCCATCACATGTGATGATCTCTGGGCAGTAAAATCATTCACTGGAGGCGGAACTTTCTGGGCACTTGCCTTAAAAATGGACCCTGAAGACCAAGTGCCTAGCCCTTCAACAAAGACTGAATCCCTAACAGAGTGGTACCTGCTAACCCATCTGTAGAAATTAATCTCTCTTAAAACAACCTATCTGTGAGTTCTCTTTTTTTGAGACCAGATGGATGATTTGCCACATCACATAATGCCACAGAGAGGATACTGTAACACAACAGTATAGCCACAAGAAAAGGAGATGCAAAATATGCTATGTGAAAAGAAACAAAGCTTTTGTTTTCCAGATTTAAAACCTCACTTGCTCCATCTCTGCAATAAAATTGATCTGTTATAAGCAGACTTTTAAAGAGAAGTGAGTTCAGCTGTGGTCTATCAGGCAGAATTGAGGATTATCTGTAAGGAAAACGTACCTGTTTACTTAGACATCAAGTTTTGCCTCTCACTTTCTGGAAAACTAATTAAAGCTGACAAGGAATTAGATTGGCTTGAATCCTTTGGCTAAGCAAGAAGAGTAACTCATAAGTGTTTGTGGAAAAGAGAAGGTATTTCTGTACTTCTTAGGAGTGCTCTTCATTTTATCTTTGAAGCCAAAACAGAGCAAAAATTGTTTCATTCTTGTTTATACCAGGCTGAATGTCTATGTTGCTGTTAGGTAAATCTCTGTTTATTGCCTCCCCCTGCTGAATTAGAAACTGGGCAAAATTACCAAAAGATGTCTTTGCATATCTTCAGATATTTGCTTTGTCTCTGAAAAAGCAAGTTAATTCACTTGGATTACAAGATACTTACTATACCTTTTTTAAACTCCAGTTTCAAAGGAAAAGTATCTGCTTTGTTGCACACTATTAAATCACTCTATGTGTTTATCTCATCAAGCTAATCTGTCAAGATGAAATCTGTCATTTTATGCATTTATAATGCATTTGTCACCATGGTAGCTGGGAAGTGAGTACACAATTTAAATGAGAAACACCCCAAAGCGGCTATGCTTCCCAGTCTTCGTTGGGTTTTGACTACATATTTTTTAAGATCAAGATTCTTCCCATGTTTCCTGGAGAATTTATGGGATTTCTGTGGTTGCTTGTAGACCGGGGCTTTTACAGCCAAACAAATTTTCATTGCAGTCTGACAGAAGCAAAGCCTGAGCAGATCATTCTTATTTCTAGCGGTAGATGAAGTATCTGCATCTCCTCACAAGCTCTGCCATGCCTAGTGTTTCACTAAATATGTTTGCTGTTAAGGAAAGAAATCTTTATGATTGACCTAAACCGTAAACCAGGATCTTGCAATGGTATCTACCCTGGGTTTGTAGTGGCTGGAAAGCTTTGTATCAGGCGTGCATGCATTGATTCAGAGATGAAGGAAACATGGACAATGGTCATAACTAGGAAACTAAAAGGGAACCTGCTGTACCTTAGTTGTCAGCAGTAAATTGTGAAGAAAATCAAGATATTAGTAACTGCTGTGCAAACAACAGCAGTGCAAATGAAAACTAAAGTTGCCTTCACCTTTCAAGTATTTTCCACCTTCTTTTGGCATCCTTTTTTCAAAATACTGGTTGGGATTGGAACTGACACAAGTGTCTTTAGTCAAAGCTGACAAAGCAGCTACATTTTAAGGTCCATGTTCCAAGAGTTTTTCAATCTTATCATTCTTTTCAACTGACGTGAATTCAGTAATGGTTTCTTTCTGGAAGTCTTCAATGTGCATGTTTGTGAGAGAGTATGTTCATAAAGCTGGGAGAGTTTTCGTTCAGCCCATTATGGTAATGTAAAAGAAAGCAGGTTTTTGCCAGCTGTTTTGTCCTAATTGTAGTTTTTCAAACCTTTTCTGCTTTGATGGAATAAAAGCACATCATGTATTCATGGTGAACACTTTTTAAGTAGCAGTAGCACTTTCAAGCCTGGTCATCTGAGTGTTATGGACAAATGCTCCCGCTGTTTTTTTGCATCCATGTAAGATTTTGGTTTGTACAAACAATGTGTTGATCCTTTCTTACTGGTGTGTCTCACTCAGTGCTTGTCTTAAAAAATCACTGAGAAACTGAAGATCAACGAGTTAGAGGATAGAGTTTATTAAGACAGTTGGGGTTCAATTTTTTATTTTATTTTTATATCTTGAGAAAGTAATTTTGTTTTCTTTTTTGAGGAAGCGAAAGTATTGTTGAAAATGTCAAATTTACATTTTATTCACTGCAGTCTGGGTACTGATTTCTTGCTTCTGAAAAGCCTTTTGCATCACAAAACAAAATGTGAGATTTGATCAAAATTTGTCAACATTTTAAAAATAAATATAATTTTGGACAGTGAAATCTGATTTGTCTGGCAACCATGCATGCGAATCGAGTCTTCAATGAACAAAGCAATATATATCATTCAAACAGTGTAATCTGTTGTAAATATCGTAGTCTCTTCATTCTTACCATTCACCTGCCAGATTTATTTTGCCTGTAATTTTTAAATTCTTTGTTAAACAATGTTTCGGTTTGCTCCACCTAAATATTGGAACATTCCAGGTAGACTTGGCAGTGCAAGAGGTGCGTAGCTCCCAGAGCAATTTACACATTTGCAAGAAGTGAAATGACTAATTAACCCTGTATTTATGTTTCTCTTTGATTTACAGGTTTGATTGGTTCACTCTAGTGACTGATTTACATGAATGTTCCTGGGACTGCCTTACTGCATAATTAATCTTTTGTGGCCTTGTTTCCAAGAAGAATTTCCAATTAGAAAATTACACTCAATTTCATCACGAGCATATGCAACGGATGGAAAAGTTGAAAGATGATGTTCACCCTCTCTTCTGAACAGGACCAGATGTGAGGTTAGTTTTCATGTGGAGCAGGAGAAGATGGTCCAGAGCCATGTATAAATATGCAACTTTCCTGTATGTAAAATACACAGTCCTGTTTAGCTGGAATAGAAGAGGTCAGAAATTTATTTAGCCCACAAATATGAACTGCTTTCTCCTGAAGAAACCTCACCTAAACCACAGCTGTCATATCTCCAGAAAAAAAGATTTCTCAAGCTAATTTCTTTCTACATTTACACTGATGTCTTGCAAAAATTCTGTTACAGAAAACACTTAAGACAAATCCAGCTTACTTTAATTAAGTATAGTTCTTAATTGCTCCTAAACTTTCTCTGTTAGGTCAGTCTCTCCCAGCTCTCAGCTAAAAAGAATATTTGAATAGTTATATTTCAAACTCAAGGATCTACTAAAACAGCAACTAAAGCAAACAACTTCCAGGCATATCTACTGATGAGTCATGGGGAATACTTACTTTTTTCTTTTCTCGTATGATTCAAAACTTTCCATATTGGACATTTTACTTATCCTTTTCCACTTCAGATCACACCTTTAAATTAGGAAAATCAGGCTTAATTTTCTACTTCAAAGTCTTTCAACAGACTCTTAACTGGCTTGGGATATACTCATTCGCAAATGTCTTTTCCCAATCTACTTTACTAAACTACCAAGACAGTAGTGAAGAATCCCTACCAGCTAAATGCAGCAATACTGAAAGCGATAATCAGAGTGGGAGAATTCAGTTTTGGCTGACAAAGGGGTAAGCAAAGTCCAAGTCTTTTCCGGTGTCAGCTTGCTGCAGACTCCATTTGCAGAAGTGGCTGCCACACAGCAGACATGAGGAATTTGAGTATGTGCAGTCTTTTGCTGAGTGGTTCTTCAGCAGATTTCAGAGCTGTCTCTGCCTTTCACATCAATATGACCTAGAAAGGAAAGAAGGCCAAGTCAGCTCAGGTCATTGTCAGAGCTGTAGCCTTTACTGAGGTCTCCTGTTTCCCTAAGGTTTTCCTAAATATAAATTCCACTTTCTTGAGCAAAATGCATCAGGCTTTATTTTCTACATTTTTTGTCAAAATGCATTATTGAAAACTTTGTCTACAGCAGTGTCATGAAGTTCATAACGATGGACCAATGAAAAACACAGACTGGGATCAATTGCATGGAAGGACAGTCTTAATAATGCAGGAAAGTTGAGTCATTTTCATTGGCGGCTGCTGCAGAAGACAATTAATATTTAAACTCTAAATCATTTCATATAGGACAGCAATTGTCAATTATTATTCTTTTCTGAAGACTGTGCTATTTGCCAAATGTTGCTACTGAGCTCTTCCAGACCGAAGATTGCTGTGAATAAAATATGGTCTGAAGTGTGCTGGAGCAGTTAGTACAATTTTCACATTGCTTTACTAGCTAGTCTTGCTGGATGGGAGACAATCCCACTGTTGTGAAGAACTGGAGAGGCAACACAAAGTCCTGTAGAGGAACTTCCTTATAGCTTCTTCTAACAGACTTGTCTAGTGTCTGATTTTAGAAAAATATTGCTTCCTCTGTCATACTAGGTTAACACAGTTGTAGAAGAAATTATGTAATATGACAAACAAGCTAAGTGTTAAAATCATTCTTGCTGCTATGATGGTTAGATTTGAGCAACATATGGATTAGCTGTTAAGTGCAAAGAAAGGAAATTTCTGTCCTTGTTACAGCAAAGAACAGAAGAAGGAAGAGGCAGCCTACTTTACTTCTCTGCTTATTTGAACTGTAGAACTGTTCAGAAGAGGCTGGAATTATGTTCTTTAACTGTTAGAAAGGGTTTGTTAAATAAAACACATTTCTATATTGATTGTTTTTATCTGGACTTAAAAGACACCCACATTCATGTAGAGGGAAGCCTGGACTCTTTCACCCAGAAGAAATCCGATGAGAGAGTCAGAAGATGGGATGTTCTGTAGTGTTTGTAACATTTTAGGGTGGTATTTTGGTGTGACTGGATTAACTACAGAGAACACGAGGCAGGGAATAGATTGCAGGGAAACGAATCGGTAAAAACACCACATAGAAATAGGTCAGTAAAAGGAGACAGAAGACAAGAATAGATAGACAAAAGAAGGATGTGCACATTTAGGATACTCTTCAAAAGTTGATGGAAGCAAGGCACTAACAGTATTGTTAGAAAAAAGTTTAACGATATCACTCCTAGCAGAAGAAGCTTGTTTCAACAATGCGCCTACTCCTGCTGACTTGAGTCTCTTCCCTCTTCCTTCCAGCTAAACTCTCAAAGCACCTACTGCTGTGAAGCTGGCAAGGAAATTGTGGCTAGTTTTTTTAATAACTGTATCTTCACTGTAATATGTGCTGCCAGAAAGATCCTCTTGCACTGCTAGATTTCATTTCTTTCTAAAGTGCATAATTATTAAAGAAAGTTTTTAGGTCTTTCTATAGTTTTGTTTGTGGCCAGATTTCCATATTTCTACATACTCAGTCCCAGGAGCTTCATCCTCTGAAAACCCATTTACCATTTTGAGAAAATGGAAAGAGTGGAAAAATTTTAAGTGAAGTCGTTCTGTTGATCACCTTGAGGCAATTTTAATAATAAATTACTTCAAATGCTACGATTCAGATAGTAATTAGAATAAACAAACTAAGTTAATGAAAAGAATTTAGCTGTATAAACTCTCTGAAATACTTAGGGTAATAATAAACTCTGATTAAATTTTTAAAAAGCTTTCTTATATACAGTATTAAATAAAGATAAGCTGTACTTAAATGAAGAGGCTCTTTGAATGTTAGTCAAGGTAGAAAAATCTGGATTTACAGCAGCAGATGTTTGTCAGTCCCAATGCCCATATAGCATCCTGAGGACTGGGCAGGAAGCCCAGGAGGCAGACAGTTACCCTGCAGCTCCAAAGGCTGGATGCTCTTTCTCTCTCTAAGGTCAGTCTGAGTAAAGGCTTCTATGTAAAATTTATTCGAGTCTCCAGCCTTGTGTCTTATGTGCATAGCCACTCTGTCTGCTGAAATTATTCTTGTTCTGATAATTAATTTGTACAGATGAAAATTAAGCCAGGCACAGGCCATTTCAGATGGTTTAGTGGGAGCATCACATCTAAGGATTACATCTGGCTTTTAGTGCTACATTGACAGTACACTAACTTCTAGTTTTCTGGCTGTTTCTCTTCTTAGTCTTCATGTCAATCACAAACTGCACCTCACATATTGATTTGTACTGCTGGCTGCCAGCACCACAAGTTCCCTGACCTATGCTAGCGATCCTAGGACATGAGGGGAGGTAACTCTGTGGACCAAGAATGAAGGATACGCAGGTTTCAACAGCAAGCGAGACTCTGACTAAGACGTGTGTATGTATGTTGTGCCATACTAATTTTTCTGTAGAGGAATAAACTGCTTCTGGCAAAGGAAAACACATTTTTGTAACTAAATATTCAAATAGATAGTTTTATAAAACACATATTAGTGACTCAAGTAAATTTGTAATGAGATGTATTTTGCGAATATAGGGAGATCAAATTCTCCTTCCTAAAGCAATGCAAACTTACACTGGAGTTATTATGATAATACAGACATTTAGCATGTTTTCACAGTCTTACATCATGTCAAGATAATGACTATCAAGGAATCACATGCTGAAAGGTAAAAGACTGACTATTCATATTAGTTAAATAAGCAACAAGGAAGCTAGCTTTGATGCTGGAAACAGCCTCATTTTCCATGCACTTGTGGTTTTGTTGCCAGACAGTGGCAGGTACTTGATCTACCATTTTCCTTCAGTTCTATGGCATTTCTGCAATAGAGCTGCACCTCATTAAGACTAACTGACCCAGCCGAGGTGGAGACTTCTGTGTTTTGGCTGTTTTAGCTGCCTGGGTCAGCTCATTAGCTCAGATATCTCCATGCAAGTAGTTTCTTTGTCATTGAGGCAGAGGGAGTGTACTGGACCTGGCTAGGGTGGAGTTAATTTTCTTCATAGGATCACAGATAGTGTGGCATTTTGGATTTGTGGCTAAATCATTGCTGATAACACACCAGTGTTTTGGCTATTGATAAACTGTACTTGCATAGTGTTAAGTCTTTCTTTGGTTATGACTAGTCCCCCCAGCAAGTAGACTATGGGTAGGCAAGGGGTTGGGAACAGACACAGCCTGACACCTAATCCAAATTGACCAAAGGTGTATTCCATGCCGTATAACATCATGCTCAGCAATAAAAGTTGTGAGGGGTGAATCTTTCCAAGGTAGATGTTGCTCAGAGACTGTTTGAGCATTGGTCTGCTTGTGGGAGGTGGTGAGTGATTGCCTTTGCATCACTTGTTTGTTTGACCTTTCCCTTTTCCTTCAGTTATTAAACTGTCTTGAGCTCACTCCACAAGTTTTTCTCATTTTTGCTGTTCTGATTCTCTCCCCACCCTCCTGGGGCTGGGGTAGGGAAGAGTGAATGAGCAATGGGGTGAATGCTTAGTTGCTTGCCAGGTTCAAGCCATCACAGGATGTGTGAGCACAATCTGGCTCAGGGATGATGTGGACCCTGAGGCGGGCCAGTGCTGTCTTTGAGGGGTGTGTGGTAGCACGAAACGTGGCTGATATTCTCAGATGGAGCATGACTGGAAAATAAGTTTGGCTGTCGATGCTCTACACTATACAACGGAGATCCATCCTTGGACATGATTTGTTAGTCAAAGTCAAGAGAAAAAATTATTCCAAAACTCTTGATAGTACCTACTTTACTGTGGTAAAATAAGTAAGCAAACAGACAAACCACACAACTCTCCCCTCAAAACCCAAATCCGTGTCATATAACTGATACAAATTTTGAATACATATATTGTTTGACTAGCCGTTCCAAACTAGAATTTATATAAGACCCAGTGAGTCAGCTGAGCTGTAGATAGAAGTGTTGCATCTTGGGGAAAAGACAATTTGTCTTCCTGCCTGAGAAGGGCCATGAACATCTGAGGGCTGAAAACACATTCCCAGATATTATGAAACATTAATTGCTTCTCCAAGAAGATCTGTTTTATTTCTGTTCCAGCTCTGCACAGCAGAGTGTTAGAGTGAACTGTGGAGCCATTCCCGTTAGGAGCTGTTGATTTGGGTTTGTTTTTCTATTTGAGAGCTTATACAATGTCAGAGTGACCCTGAACAGTGTGTACTAGCAGGTGTTTGTGTAAGATTGCATGAAATGAACATAAATGCTGTGAAATTTCTGAATAATTACTGCCTAAATGAGTAAAACTGCCTGCCTGAATTGCTTCTCACAGTG
This sequence comes from Steatornis caripensis, assembly GCA_013398225.1. Taxonomy (NCBI): domain Eukaryota; kingdom Metazoa; phylum Chordata; class Aves; order Caprimulgiformes; family Steatornithidae; genus Steatornis; species Steatornis caripensis. Next base: position 314,670 of record VZSC01002425.1, read on the forward strand.
AGAGTGGAAAGAAAACTTCAGGGAGCATCAAGAAAAAGAATGAAATCAGCTCTTAACATCACGAAATGTGCACATAAATCTTACTTGGATTTTCCAAATACGCAGATGAGTCATTGGGGAGATATTGCTGTCTCCAATTTTCACACAGTTTCCTGGAGGCGAAGAGCCCCACTCTCGGTTTCTTCCAAGAAGGAGGTGGGCAGTCCAGCAGAGTGTGATCAATAATTCAGGTGTGTGAGATTCTACCTGCTGCATGGACTTCCTCCAAAGAGAGATGAGTAATTATAATAAGTTCAGCTTCTCTTTTAAAGGGAAAGATCCTTCCCTCCTAAACAGAAAGATCAGAATTGCAAACCAGATCAAAACGTTAGGAGATGAAATAACACTGTACTGTAATATCTGCTACACCTACGCATCTATGTAAGAGCACTAGCATCCTCAGTTTTCTTTATTCATTGTTTAAAAATTTGGATGTTCGCGATTCTACAGAGCTAAGAGGCTTTCATCATGTGTGCTTATTTGCACTAATATATAAAATTCCTCATAACCTGGGGCTCTGTCTTTGAAATTCCAGAAAAACTCAGCAATTTCTAGCAGTGAAATAAAAGCAACTGGTAGAATTTATTCATTACATGTGGAAGATGTGGAGCAATGACAAGTGAGGAACTGAAAATACCTTTGTCTTCCAAACAGGTGGGGATAAAAATTTGTTTCCTGTAGTAAAGCCATCGTTATCCTGGAGCTCACACTTGTTGCCCCAAACTCACCATGACCATATGCAGGAAAAATTACGGAAGTGTTTATAAACAATGATGATGCTTATTTTACTTGTTCAGTCTTTTTTCACGTTACGGTGCCACTGAGGGGCAGGCAGGCTGGGGACAGAATTTTTTCAGGATTTTTCTGTGAAGAAGGTAAAAAAAAAAAAAATATTAACAGTATGAAGAAGGAAGGGAGTGAAGCCACGGGATCGAGGACTTGAGGGTGACCTGCATTCCTCGTATTATAGATTTATTCACAACTACAAGATGGACAGGACCCTGTGGGATTTTGCATCTGGCAAAGACTGCTGGATGTAAATTAGCACTCCCCAATCTAGCAAACTGAGGAACAGAGAAAACATATTTTCTCTTTTTTGTCTGTCTGTACTGTTGCACAAACAGAAACCTTTTTTTCCTCTTCCTCCTCCCTTCATATCTTGCAGAGTGTGACTCAGTTGTGAAATTCCTCCAGGCAGTAAGAATTTTATGAAGGATACATGTTTTATCTACCAGCCTCTGTTCTGCTGTCACGCAGCCTGCGCTCTGGGAAGAAAATGTGCCTTGCTTCTGCAGGCAGTGCTGCAGGCATCTGTGGTTTGGTGGTCACCTGGATCAGTTTAAATGAGTATTTGTCAATGGAGAAACCAGGCTGCAAGATAAATGGTCCAAGCTCTTCAACATTATTGAATACTGCTTGCTTCTTAGTCAACATTGATACAGCTTTTTGTTGTTTTTGTGTTAGAAAGATCTGCTTTCTGTCTGTAATTGCTGTCTTCTAGATAGCCGTGTCAATGAATGTTTTCCCTTTCCTCAAGCGCTGCTTGAAGCTGGTCCACCTGCTGGTAACTTATATATGTTTCTTTCTTCTGAAAAGTGCCAAGGATACACCTTGTCCCTCGTCTAATGTTAGCAATTGTGCTTTGATTTGCTGATCAAAAATATTGGCACTGGGTACGTGCAAGATCTACATTAAAAGAAGTTTCATACCACTTCCACTCACTTAATCAGGATGCAGTTCACCTTAACTGAGTCTTGCACACAGCAATGCTGAGGATGCAAGGACGCAATTTTCTCCTTATCTCTTCGTTGTTTTCAGATTTCCGTGGCTATTCTTTTCTTTCACTTGATTTTCCTCCTCACTGACTTAGTGTTTAGAACTTACATTTCAGATACATCCTTATCCAAATTTACACTGCAAAATGCTTACTAAATCTGCTTACCTTCCTACTGTGCAGAACTGGTGTTTTTATTAACAGTTATAGAAAATCTAATACATTTATATTCAAAAAGAAGCTAAGTGGACTAAAAAGGCCATTAGTTCATGTTTTGAATGGTAGATAAGACCTTTGATATGAAATGTGATCACTTAATCCTTTTATGGAAAGACTTGCTTAAAGTCTGTTCTGGAAATAGCTCCCATGTGATAGATGCTTTATGTATTTCTCATGATTTATGATTAAGCTCCAGTTTGCAAAAGTATTGTGTGATTATTTGTCTGTGTGAAATACTCAGTTTCACATTTTTTAGCCAAGATATGTGGGGTGCCGTGGGAATGAGATCTCAAAGGAACATGTATTTGGAAAAGTGCAATTTTTCAATTGTTGCACATACTCTGCTATAGTGAAAAGCAAAATAGCATTTGTGGCTTACCTGTTCCAGTATGCGGTACACTTAAAAAATGGAGCCATCCCATTATATGGAATCTGGAGGGGGGTGTGTTTGTGCGCAGAACATCCCCTGTGGATGGATATCTGAAACAAGAAAATACTGATGCCTCACTGCATCACTGACGTTTGCACAAGGCAGGAACACAGAGCATAGCTGTGCCAACAGCGGCTTTATGCAGCTGAAATCACACCCTTCTCAGTGGTGCAGGGTGAAAGCGTTTGCACTCAGAAATTAATCTGAAATTTCAGAGCACCAAGCAGGTGCCCCAAAATAATTTTCTGTTTAGAAAACTCTGGAAAAGGGGCAAAGCTTTAGGAAACCCACTATGTGGGCCGTAAGTAGTTTGATTGATGGACTCTGATGTACTGTGTCTTCATTGTTGGTTGTTGTGTGAAACTTCCATAACTCCAGAGGAATGAGTATCGTTGCTACAGGCTCTTGCTACATAAAAGACCATTCAGTTGAACTCTGCACACTTCATATGTTTTGATTTATGACAAATCCAAGAGATTATTTTCTTTTTTGCAAGGATGTACACATATGTCATAAATGGCTGATTTTTTTCAGAACAGGACGCCCTTCTGCACTTTAAAAATCTCCATCCTCCCAGTTCTCAAAACACAGGCAAAATAAATACAAGCAAAACAAAGCATTTTTTACTCTGCTTTCCCACTTGGTGAGTTCTTCTTTCATATATCTGATGGGAGAGGAAGATTTCTCATGTGCAGCTGTCTTGAATCGGTAAAATCTTGTTGCAAATAAGACGTCATGCTATCAAAGTTTAAATACCTTAAAATGTAAACAATCCATCCAATGTGCAGTTTTTAATGACACGGAAATTTCTGTACTTTTTTTTCCCCATGTGTCTTTAGTTTCTGGTTTTATTTTAATAAATTGCATTATTTTTAGGTACCTTAAGGTCCTGCAGACATTTAGATTATTAACTTTTGGCATTTGTAGATTGCTGTTATTACCTGGTTAATACCCATGTGGTTGATTTTTAAAGTGTTTCTTAAACTTTAGGCTGATTTAATTCTTCTCAAGAGGAAACAGAATAGAAATATTTTGTCAGCATAGTTGCAGCAAGGTATACACATGGAAGGGATTCATATTATTAATGAATAGATTAAAGTGATAGTCATAAACACAACAGCAACATAATACTGTTCACAGAGGCTTAGTCTCTATAATGAAGATAGCTGTGATACTGTAAAATTTTATGGCTGAGATGAGTGTTTGATGGTGATGTGAGTGTGGGGCGTTTGAATGTCTACATTTTTTGCATGGAAAATTGCTGTTTGTTGATTAGACGAATTCAGAGACCCAGTGACCACAGAGCTGTGGTGCATTACAGGCTATATACTAACCCCCATTTTGCCTTTAATCTGCCATCAGAGTGAGCCCCCTAGCAACAAGGGATGGGAGAAAGAGGCAGAAGCGACAGCTGGGCACTGTGCCCATGCTCAGGCTGCGCTCCTTGCGGTGCGGCCCAAACAATGCATCCAGAAACCCCCTTGACCTCACACAGTTAATGAGCCTCCCATCTAGGAGCCCACCTCTACCCCGAAGTAGCCATAAACAGGGTTTGGTCGGGTCTGAGGGTGTACTGGCAGCCAGGAGAGCTGGGGTGTGACTATTTGCCTCCCTTTTCCTTCCAGACGTGCTTGTTTAATTAGCGGTCTCTTCCGTTCACGCTCCTCACAGCTACTTAGCACCAATGGTAAGAGAAATCCAAGACTATTGTCTTTTCCTTAAATTTGAGAACAAATATCACAATTCAGGGACCTCTGTTTGATGTAATACTGAAATGGTTCTAACAAAACCAGATTCACTTTCGTTTCCCTCCGACACAATTACCTTTTCCTGTGAATGCCTAAGCTCTTTGTTTTTCCTTAGCCTTCAGAGCTTTTTACTCGGTTGAAAGATTAGTTATGCTTTGGACTATGTCAAAGTCTCAAAATGTCAGCTTGCAGACCACCTAGCCAGAGGGAGGCAAGGCATTGCCAACGAGCCTCCAGCACTTGGCCTTCCGTTGCGAGTGCCGTTTTCACTTGGTGTCTCAGGAAAGCAGCAGAACATAGTTAGCTTTGTGTCATCTTTTATTTTACGTCTTGACCATATCTCCTTTAATCATCTTCCTTTCATACAAAGTGCTGCTTTTCTCTAACATCCCCTCAAGCTACTGCATCAAGCTTGTTGCACTTCCACGAATTTATGTTTGTGTTTATTTTTGTTTATGTTTATTTTTGCCCATTTTTTTGTTCATAGTGAGAAAGATGTAGTAGGCTAAAGTGGAATAGACTATGTTAGGAAAACAGATGAATATAAAGGTGATATATTGTGGGTTTTAAAAATGGTATTTATTTATCTGTGATGAATTTGACTACATTTAACATGACACTCTTCAAATCACAATGTAAATATAAGAATAGTAGAGCCAAAAGTTTCAGATGCACATGCATAAAATTGAAAACACCTAAATCTTTGTTTGTATGTGGAACTTCATAACCCCAGCTTCCACCAAAGTCAGATCACAAAGTCAGGTTAGTCATTTGTTATTTGTACACAGGGTCACTGGGGACAGGAACGTTGTTTTTCTTTACACCAAAATAGGTACAAAAAGGTACAAAGCTGTTGTATAACTGTGTCTCTTTGAAAATACAGTAATAGGTGACGTTAATGGGAACAAAGACATCTACCTCCTCAGAAAATGAGGTCTACTGTGCTTACTTGCCTAAATTTGGACACACAGGAGACTAACTCAGGTACACAGTATTACAAAATCTTACCGCATCCTTCAGTAAGCTGAATGGAGAAAATAGTCCTGAACAAATGGTATATTTCCCAGGGCAAAGCTATTTCCTTGCAGTCTACTCACACAGCCTGCACATGTTCTCTAGGTGAAGAAGGCTAACCATCTTCCTATCTCCTCTTATTATGGATAGGACTAATAATGACATCTTAGCTGATACTTACCCAGTAAGAGGAATGAGGCATTCCGGGAACAGGGTTGTGAGCAAACCTTAGTGCTATGGTGATGCTTGCAGGAGGTGAAGTTTGCTCTGCAGCATTGAGTGAAACTTGCTTGGGCAGCAGTATGTGGTGTCAACAAAGGTGCTGCAGAGAAACAATGTTCTTGGAGGGATATTTTGGGTGGCCACCAACAGAAGGCAGAGCTTGACCATGCTCACCTGCTCCTCTTGTCAATACCAGGGTAGTGTTTCACTGGAGGAAGAGATGTCTTTCTCCATTGGGTTAATAGTCAAAGCATGGACAGCTCAAGGAGCATGGCCTATTTTACTGACAACAGCCGTTTATTATGGGCTGGCCGGTAGACACAGATAAATTATGTGAGGTTGAATCAGAAGCAGTGAGTCCACTCCAATCCACATCAGGCATCTACAGATGAAACAAATTCATTCAAATTGTGCCCCCACAGAAGGCCTGTAGAGTGCAGGATTAATGTGATTAATGGTCTCTGGTATACAAAAACTGGAGCAGATGAAGGAGTGAAATATGGTTGATTATTACACAGTTCAGAAATCAGGAAGTTCACTCCAAGGTCAGACCTGAGACAAACAGAAAGAGAATTAAGCACCATTTGATACACCATAACAAAAGCTGTTCTGACTTCTTGAAAGCCAGTTCTGCCAATTAGCAGGTAGTATGTGTTCATCTCTTAGAAAATACGATTGGAGATTACAATAATAGCCTTGAGTGACTTCATAAAAGTGCATCCCATGGAGCAGCTGGATGAGTTCAAAGGGCAAATAACATTTCTTATGAAGACAAAAATCTGTGTCCTGATTATATAAATTTTCTTAATTGGTGAGGAAAAAAAAAAAAAAAGAAGGAAATAAAAGCTGTAACACAAGCAAATTAGTTTTATTGTTTGTCTAGTGGTCAAAATAGGATTTGAGGAAGAAACTGTATGGTCCTCTACTGTTGTGTGACAATGCAACAAAATATGCTCTTTCTCTGAGGCTGAAATGCTCTGCAAAAGTGTATCAAAAGTATACAGTCCAAATTTACACCAGAAATGTTTTTGCTTTCGAAGCAATGAAAGTGACTGAAATTTATATTCAGTTGACATATTTTCCACCTAATTTATTTGACTAGGTATAGCCATGAAGCACTCAGAACCAGCCAATAAGCTTACACGGATTTTAGGACCTTGATCTGATCTCCTGTCAGAGATGTAGCGGACACTGTGAACAGGACTGAACCGCTCTGCAATCAAAAGAGTGAAGGACAGGCTTGAATGTCCATCATGCACACTCTAGGCAACCCTGATAGAGAGAGACATGGCATGGTTGTACTTTACGATAAAATATTCAAAATATTTTATTCCTGTATTAAATAAAGAACAAAATTATTTTCAAATTCTAAAAGCTAGTCTCCATGCACATTATTCCTCCTTCATCTTTAGTAAATAAACTTCAACCATTGTGGCATTTTCCTGTTTCAAATTAAATGTCAGGCTAATAATTAGTTTATGTTTGGCCATGCCCTTCTGCTAGAATGCAAGAGTACTTTTTTAATGTCAGAATTTTAATCTTTATGGGTCCTTTTGGTCACTGATTCACTTAATCATAACAGACTCCAATAAATTTAATGAATGAAAACCTTTATGATGGGTCTTAGCCAAACCAAACTTCCGAATCCTTTGAACTGACAGTGAAATCTGGGTTTAGATTTGTACAAGGAACTTTCCTTATTCGTAAAATGTTTCCTAGGCAAAACTGCCATAGGTCTTATCCTGTCACAATTAACAGCTTTATCTTCTATAGAAAACATGCAAATTTTATCAGAATTGTTTGATGTACAAGGATTCGGTGATATAATAGGGAAAACAACAGTCATAACATTAAGACTTGTCTTTGTTTGTTGTCAGTGAAAGTATGTTCTCCAGTCACTTCTACTTAGGTGCCACAGACACTATAATCCCCAAAATCTGCTGGGGATAAGTGACACATTTGGCAGTCTATTACAGGAGAGAAAAATGCAAACAGCTGCAGAATTAGTATGGAAGGGAAAGGCATTTCTCCTGCCCAGACTAGGTTTTTGCAGGTGGAAGAGTGAGGTGCAAGTTAATGCTCAGAGGGGGAAACCGATCAGAGGTCTGTTCTGCACTTGTGGGTGCAGACCTGTTAACGGAGCAGTAAACTAACTTGTGGTTAGGATTTCCAGCTCTTCCATGGATGTGTGGAGCAAAAGGGGCTGTTACATGTAATTGCTTCAAGTAATTTAACGTACCTGAAGGATTTTGAGAAAAATGATGCTGAAATAATGTGTCAATTCATAAACTCTTGCTTGTGGGAGAAATGGCACTTCACAGAGCAGTGAGGCATTTTCCTCCTCTTTCTGGATTTCAGCACAGCTGTCATTACTGTATGCTTCCCCTGAAACTATACTCTGTCTCACTTACAAAGGGACCACCAAGCAAGAAAAAGCACAGAGAAGATGAATGAAAGTGCGAGACCTCTGGGGAGAGATTAAAGACCAAATATTCAAGAAGTGCACATGCATTTTATGTCTACACCCAAAAGAGGTGAGCAGATGCCCCCAGCCATCTTTGCCAGCCGTGACTGCGTGTCCCCATTGTCCTTGCATCATGACTTGCAAACACAGACTGAAACAGTTGTGCAGCTGGATCACATATGAACTTCACAAAACATGTATTTCCTTAATGGAAGAGTTACCTCTACATAGATAAAAGGATAAACATTGGTAATGAAGAGCTGTTATTTAGAACACTAAAAGGAAAAAAATGTTAATGCAGGGTGAACAGAACACCAGATAAGGTAAGTTTACCACATGGGTTGCATGATCAGTATGTGATCATAAAAAACCTCTGTGAACTCTGTATTGCTTGAAACACTGAAACATTCTCCAGATAAATTGCATGAAAGCAGTACTACAGAAAGTAATCCCTGATGTGAAAAGAGATTGAACAAATCACCCCTTCTTTCTATTTCTTGCTTACACAGGGTATACACTGTTCTTCTCCCCTGTGTAATTCACACAAGCTCAGTAGTGAAACTCACTTCCCTTTATAAACCAGTCACAGGTCTGCAGAAGAAAATTGCTGCATAAGAGTTGGGTGGTGTGATTTATCAGAGTGAAATTGCTTTTCATGTGGAATTGGTAAATTGTAGATCGGAGATTGTTGTGGTTTAGGGCCAGCCGGCAACACAGCACCATGCAGCCGCTCGCTCACTCCTCCTCCCCACGCTGGGATGAGGAGAAACTGTAAGGAAACCTGGTGGGTCGAGACAAGGACAGGGAGGGTTCACTCACCAGCTATGGTCACAAGCAGAAAACCGCTCAACTTGGGGAAAAAAATTAAATTTAATCAATCATTAATCAAAACAGAGTAGGATAAGGAGATGGGAAAGCCAGATCTTAGAAACAAACCCCTGCCCCCTCCCCTCCCTCCTTCCCAGGCTTGGGTCCCCTCACTCCCTATGTCTCTCCCTCCTACCTACTCAGTGGCGCAGGGGGACAGGGAATAGGGGGTGCAGTCAGTTCATCACATGCTGTCTCTGTGCAGCCACCTCCCCTGGCGTGGGGTCCTCCACTGGCTGCAGGTCCCTCTGCTCCTCCATGGTCCTTCACGGGCTGCAGGTCCATCCCTGCCTTGCCGTGGTCCTTCACAGGTTGCTCCACCGCGATCCTCCGTGGGCTGCAGGCGCACAGCCTGCCCTCTCCCTGCAGGCTGCAGGGGAATCTCTGCTCCAGCCGCCTCCTCCTCCGCTCCTTCCTCACTGACTCCTGGTATCCGCATAGGTGTTTCTCTCACATCCCCCTCCTTCCTCTGCTACAGGTCTCCACAACCACACCTTTGTCCCCTTCTTAAATCCGTTATCGCAGAGGTGCTCCTATTGTCTTCTCTAAATGGCCCGGCCTCAGCCTGACGTGGGGGTGACTTGGAGCTGGGGGAGCTTCAGGCAGCTTCTGACAGAGCCTCTGCCCCTGCTACCAAAGCACCGCCACACACGCACAACATAGAGATGAAGGAAATAAGGAGATGGAAAATGAAATGTTAACAATTAAATAAATAGAAAATTGGAACTACTTTTGTAAAAGAAGTAGCAGACAAGACTATCAAGGGGATAGTTAGAGTCCTAGAATAATCTCTGAGTTTTATTTGGTTTTGCCCAGAATGAACACATTACTCTTCATAATCTTGTTGTTACACAGATTAGATAAAAAATTGTCAGGAAAAAGGAAACCCTGCTTTTCCCTATTATGGGCTTGAGCACCAGGCTTACTTCATTATCCCCTCCTCTACTATTTTAGCCAAACCATAAGTCCATTGTGTCTAAAGTAAAAAAACACTTGTAATTTTGCTTGGAGTCCATTTCCCATATCCTCTTATACAGTGGGCAGTGCATGGGGTGATAATGTCATTTCAAGTTGACCCCAACTTTAGGTGATGAATTTAGAGAAATCCTTCAGGCCGAACTGTTAAATACAGTAGGTTATTCCTTCAAAAGGCTTGGTTTGGAATAAAAAAATGGACAAGAGTTCCCCTTTCTGAAAAATGCAATGCTACGCCTCCAGAAAGGATAACATCAGAAGAGGTAATTTTATGACTGTGGTCTGAAAAAAGTATGAAGGAGGTAATTATCACCCAAACGGCAACTCATGACTGTGCAGTGAAAGGGCCTGCTTTCTTACAGGATCTGTGCTGTGATTAACAGTGCAAGCTTAGGTAGAGAACCACCCCAGACAGTAAGAAAAATGAGGGATTTCTACTTTCCCTGGTTTGAAATTCTTGGTAACTGCAAAGCCAAGTGCAGCCCCTCAGCCTCAATGTGTGGTTGCACAGGGACAGATTTGTTAGTTTTGTACAGATGTTCTTTTGCTAAACTCCCTGCAACCAGGATATGCAACTATGCAGAGAAACACCTCTAGCAAAAGCAAACAACCATCAGTGGCGGTAGAAAGTAAGTAGGCCTGCAATTGGACCAACCTCCAGCCAAGCAGAAACAGGAATTTTTAGCATTGCCTTTCTTCTTTGGTAAGGTGATCAATGAAAGAAGTTAGCACAACTATACCTTGAAGGTGTTTCAGCTTACAAACATTTTTGATTAACCGTAAGGGGCCAACACAGGAAAGAAGAAAGTGTATTTTTACTAATGAAGGCAAGAGGAAAAAAAATCCATTATTAAATGTGTTGCAAAAACATTATTTGTCACAGCTCCTGAAGGCAGTGGGAGTATTTTTTGGTTCTATTTGTTGGTAATCTATTGCAGGGTTATGATAGCATATGAAATGACTCAGGTTTTATTCCAATTTCCTAAATGTCCTGTTAATTTCCATTGATTATTATTAGTTTTATCCTTATTCAAATGTATAGATTCCAGACCTTTTTTTACACCATTTGAAGACATTCTCTCATCTTTGGCCTTTCAAGTGTTGGAAGTGGTGTTTTCCTGTGTTAGTAGCTCTTAAAGTATCAACGAAATACTTAGATGCATTACAGCTACCAAAGTCCCATTGGGATGAATATTTTAGAGTGAAAAGTCTGTTCTTCTCAGTCATAGCTATGTATGTGAAAAGTATCACAGATATAAGATAAAAATGCTGTGTGGCACTCCAAAGTTCAAAAGTAGCTCTGTACTAGCACCTTTTTTCCTTAATTTGAATTTCTTCATATTTTCTTTTGCATGGCTCTTCTAATGACCTTGTTATTGTAGCAGTGCTAGTTTTGTGTACCCTGTTGGCTTGCTATGAGAACCTCAAATTTTGTCTTGCCTTTAGTCTATGTCTTTTGGTAAGGTGGCATGAACGTAGGGCTCACATTTAGTTGTGCTATATGTCAGTATTATTTTCTAAACCCTAGATTTCTGTTTTCACGAGTGCTAAATAGAAATGGAAGCAGTAAAGGATTATATACCAATCAATAAAATAGCATGGGTGCCTGCTGTATGGAGATTTGAAAAACTCATTTCAGAATCCTTGAGCAGGCGTCTCATAAGGGCTTTCAACAACAAATAAATATTTCTGGCTTTCTAATTTCTGTCAAGCTGGATACTGTACCACCCTGTGAAGTCTATGCAACTGCATTAACTGATAGGATGTTAGTGAAGGATTTTGTCACTAAGCAAATGTTAAAATATTTTGATTAAATACTGATTATTCCAATGGGCTGGGTTGAGGTCCCTGGTAAAAGTGTTTCTGCACCTGTGAATTGTTTGGAAAACATGAACATTTAAAGATCTGGGGGTGAGCATGTGTTCAAACGTGATACAGCTGGCTTTAGTACATAGTTTCAGTGTTCTAACTTTGAACATTGTTATTTTAATATTATTAATATTGAACAGAGTTATTTAATATTATTAATATCTAATTTCAGTTTTAATTGTATCAACTTGGTGATTTCTCCACAGTATCCATAAAACAAAAAAAATTCCATTTGTAAAGTGATGTTGGTATGAAATTTCATTTAAAAACCCAACTTAATCCTCAAATGTGTAAATATCTCTCTGTGTATATACACATCTGTCTGTGTGTGTGTTTGTGTGTATTTGTCTGCATATAAATGAAATTACTGTAGTTTCTGATTAGGAATAAACTGCCTAGTTTGGGAAAGGGAAGATTTCAGTCTATTCTTTCCACCAAGTTATAGCGGATATGAGGAATGGGTGGGCTGATAAGAAATGAGGAAGCATGAGGCTGAGCCAGCTGGATGAGTCTTGGGCAGGAAGAATAAGATCAGATGGGTCTGGTGTTATAAACGATTGCAGCAGATTTCTGGAGTGATCTAGCAGCAGTGTGGATTTGTTACAGCTGCAGTAGGTCACAGCACACCTAGGAGCTTCTGTCTAATTGTAGGCTGGTATTATCACTTGCCTTTGCCCCTTAGTGAATGCGTGGGTCTCTTCATGGTCTTGTGATGCATCTGGTTGAAATGCTAAGGAGCACTTAGAAAACACTCACCCCTGTGGGTGGCTCTGTAGTGGTCTCAGACCCTCATGGGGTCTGTTTCTGTTTTGAAACTATTCCAAAGCACAGGGGTAACTATGAACAAGACCATAAAGTACGTTGGAGGATTGTAGCAAACAAGGGTTAAAAAAATCTCCTCAGAAAGGGAGAGAAAAGTTTGAGAGACACCACCATATAGCAGAGGGACAAGATGTTCTCTTTTTCTGTCCAGATGTAGAGAAGGTGAAGAAAACATGTATCTCTATTTCTTCCTCCTCTTCATTCTGAAAGAGAATTCTTCCCTTTGAGTGTTAAATCATTTATATTTCTTTTGGTTGTAGTGGATAATGAGTAAATATTTTGACAACGTCTGTAGATAGATATACGGGTTGGGTATTTTTACGCTAATAGACTAGATGTTAGAGGGAATGCTTAACTTTAATTTATTGCACAATAATACTTTAACATATGCTTATCTTGACGAAGCCTGAACGTAGCAAATACAATGAGAATATAAATCAGTGGGATAGAAGAAAGTAACTCCTGGAGACGGTGAACAAAAGTGCTGTATCAAACACAGAACACTAGGCAATTTGCAACCTCTGTAAAAGACAAACAGATTTTTATTATTTTTTTTACTTGTGATTTGTTTAAAGTGCCCAGTCAAATGTCAAGGTGCTCAGTGTACCCAGCCAAGAAAGACTGTGGTTTATGTTCTTACCTTAAAAAAAAAATAGGGGCAATAGAGATGAAAAATTACGGCGATTCATGAAATTCAGCAGAAAAATAAAAAATCTGTCATCAGCTGTGAATACATATTGGGAAGCATTAACATTTGCATTGCACTATTTCTTAGAGAAAGACATGTCTAAGCTACATCATTTAATTAATATTTAGGCCTAATCTGTATAAAGAATAATTGGCTTATTTAAAAGCTGATTAGATTAATGTTATTATGGTGACAATAGAGCAGTTCTAAGCACATCCTATTTAAAAAAGAGAAGTGTTACAGTGCGTGGGGATGCTGGCATAAAGGGAAGTGGGTGGAGTTTTATTTAGGTTATAGCAAACAAGGATATTTGAATCACAGAGCTGGCATGATATGATATGGCACTTCCTGAGTATGGTGAATATGTAAACTGTACCTTTTTAGGTACCCTGATGCTGAGCTGGGGCATGCACATCTCAATGCCTTTGTGCTAGGAGGGGAGAGATTTCAAAGTTTCTCTTACGTGGCAGTTGAAGGAGCAGACTGGGAACAGTCTGTCTAAGTTCAGTTTCAGGGTAAGAGGTCCACGGAGTGAAGTTTAGAAGCATGGAGATTTGTGAGACCTGGCAAGTGGTAAGGAGAAAGGGAGGCTGTACTAATCCAGGATCTGATGTTACTCAAAACTCAGTGGTGGTTTTTTCACAAGGCAGATCACCACTACTCCTTCCCAACCTAGCTAAGACTAAATAAAAATGGTACTTCAAGAGTAATATCTGGTATTTCTTACTGTTTGGTGTTTTGTTTGTTTTTTTTTTCAATTTAGCTGCAAGTCCAATTTCTGAGCTGTCTCCAAAACCACAGCGGCAAAAAACCCGCATTCCCTCAGTAGATGCTAAGGAATAAACAACGAATTTGCTTTTACTGGATGTTAAGAAAAACACCTAGTATTTAAAGAGCTGTGACAGAACTGCAGTGGTGTTGCTGCAATTCATAGGGTCATCTCCTGTGAGGAAGGAGACAACATTCTCTGTGAAGCAGCTCTCTGTGTGCCAGAAGTACCTGCGTGACTTTGGTTTTGTGTGTTGTGGTCAGACGGCTTTAGCATCTAGAGAAATTGTTCGTTTCTCCTCATGTGGAGTCGCTAGTCCATGCTGTAGCCTTTCCACTCGATACAAGGAACATACAGCTTCTCAATTCTCAATGGGACAGCTATTTTTGCAAAACCTGTGGGGGTTTAATGACCTTCAACATCTGTGTTAACTTGATTGAAACTGGTGACCGGGATAAAGAAGTTAATGGGAACATTCACAGAAACAGGATGGTTTCGTGCATCTTGTTTACATATGAAAACAAACTGAAACCAGACAGAAGCTGAGTGACCTATGTAAAAATGAGGTATTTCGTTATGCTACTAGATCTTCTCTGGGAGCTGGAGGATCAAAGTTTTTTGTTAGTACTAACGCCAGAGACCTAGGCGTACCTTTTTTGTTTTCTACGCGTATTTGTGCCTCCTTCCCTGAGAAAACTCAGTGCAAACAGTTCTTAAGTCAAGTGAAATTCATTAGTTATATAAGTCCACTTAGATCGAAGTGAAATTCATTAGTTATATAAGTCCACTTAGATCGACAGGGTAAAAACCCACAGCCTTTGTAGGCAAGGTGAACCAGCTTCTGCTATGGCTTGCTTTGTCTGCTGAAAACAGCAGAAATGAATCCGATCCCTGTTGCTTTAGCTAATGCTTCTCTGGAAGTGGCAGTCATGCACAAATGTCACAGCAGCACCACTGGGCATGGGAAATTGTATTTCCAAATGAATTGTCATCAGCCACGGTTTGTTCCTGAGGGATCCTTCGTGTCCCTCTGCTACTGCTGCGGCTGCTGAAGCTGCTAAGGGGGAAGGCAAGTCTGACCTGGGGATGGGGTGTGCACAGTGCCACTGCACTGCTCTCCGGTTCCTGGGGATGCAGCACCTCTCCCACCACCTCAGGGGGTTCAGCCCCATCCTGGCCATGGCCGAGGGGACTGCTCACTGCCCACAGTGTGCCTGAGGCTTTGCTCTTCCACCTGCAGCGTCTGCCCACAGGAGACCTAGCGGGCAGGCAGAACATGGCATGCTGGTGGCACTGGTCTCATCGCTCTGCTCTGGCAGTCTTGCAAATGGAATGGCCATATTTTTTATGGATTCTGCTGCCATATTAATATTAGATGCTGAGCCCTAGTTTCAAATTTCTTGTCTGTGTTTAACACGTCAGTCAGGAGACTGAAATCCCACAGGGGGAGGGGGTGCTCGTATTCCAGTTGATCAAGTACGTCTATTATGAATTATGCTAACAAGCTACTTGTTTCAGACACTTACTTCATTTCATGGGTGTAACAGAATGGATGCTTGCAGTACTGTCACCAGTTGAAAGTAACGAAATGCACTGATTTTGTCTGCATCTTGCTCTCAGACTGCTGTACATGTTTTTCAACTGGTTTTCCCACCGGACACAGTTAGCCCCCTTAAGTTGCGCAGGCATCTTGTGACTGGGACTGAATAAGACCAGCATTTCTTTGTCTCTGTGTGTGCTGCTCTCCAGCCAGAATTTACACTGGCTCATGTGATTGCTTTTACTTCACATTTTCAGTCATTCTAGAAAAATACTCTTGCTGGCTACGTTTTGAATGGTCGGTGTGCTTGATGGCTCTGGTTAGTGAGGTCTCTTTGTGAAAACTAACAAATGCAGAAGAAATAAAGAAAGAAGCAGGAAAAGAAAGTAAACAAAAACTTGCCTATTCCAAGGTATACTTCAGAAATGACTGAGTTCTATCGTTCTATTGTCACCTGTTACCATGCACAGAAATACTGTGCAACAGGCTGGTGAAGGATGCCAAAATGAATCTTTTGTTTTCTAGAAATAGAGAGCAGCACTCCATATGCTGTCAGCTACCAGTATTAGCTGTAAATTGCAGTGTATATTTTCCTCTATGTGTGACTTTTTATACATTTGTAAGTTTTACATGCATGCATATGGGTACAGTTACATACTCAAGTACACTCATGTACACACACAAAATCCACGAACAGGTCAGTATCACACTCCTGGTAAGAGATATTTCCAGTTTCCAAACCATATAGTGTGCGTGAATTAGCTAAATACACTCTGCATGTGTGGAGTTAGGGAGGAAGAGACAGTTTTTGTCTTCTGATAGACAAAAATATACTTGAATTTCACAAAGTGCCATTACAGGACACCAGCACCAAAACCAGTAATGGAAGCAATGTGCTAAGTATTTCCTTAAAAGTAAGGAATCTTATACTATCTACAGAAATATTTTGTTCTCATTTAAGAAGGCCCTTAATAAACGTCAGAAATAAATCCTTAGGAGAGAAATCAGTCTGAGTGTGTACTTTGATGCGGTTTATCTTATTGATTCAAAAAGCAGTTGCTAACCCTGTAGAAAGGCAGAAATGGAAACTGAATGACTCTGAACTAGCAAAAAAGATGTGCAATACTTAATCTACACTGCAGCTGGCTGCTGACGGATTCTCGGTAACAAAAAAATGTAATTCCCCAGCTATCATTTCCTTCTTGAGGGAATATAGTGTAATCACTGACAATCTCTGTACCCATGTTCTCCAACTGGAAGAAGGGAATAATAACCTCTCCTTTGTCTAGAGGGTTTGATGAGGGACAGTTGAGCTAAAAAAGACAGATGCTTAAAAACTCCAAGTCCAAAATGCATTTGTATTTGCAAAACAAAGCCAGAAAACCTCTGTTCTCTAAAATGAAAAAGCAAACTAAATTTCTCCATTTCGAGAAGGTCTGTGTTTTTTATCTCTCTTTAGCTAAACCTACAATGTATGACAGTATTCCGAGGGCTTGAAAACCAAACACACATCTCTGATCTTCGTGAGAAACAGAACATCTAAATTGTGAAATGAAAATGAACACAGCGCAGTGCCTTGCTTGTAACCACACCACTGCCTTCAATATATACATAAGCAAAAAAACCCAGAAAAATAAATATAGCAAGGGGAAACCTCTAACTCCTTCCTGCAAACTTTATCTCCTTTCTTTAAAACTTATTGCAATTACTCAAAAAAATGCCGATGAATATGAAGCTTGCTAGCCTGGGGACCTGCAAAACTTTAAGCTAGCCATAGTCACAATTTGCCTTTTGATTCACGTGAAAGTGATTGTCACTCTTCATACAGGCCCTTCAGAGATGCCTTCATCCAGGAGGAACACAGCTATTCTGAGATAAAAACATCCTAACTTAAAAAAGCTTATTTCACAACCCGTACAGGACCAGAGATTACAAATTCAGCCCCTAACTCTCTGTTCTCACAGAATGTGAAACCACCTCTGCTTTTCTTCTCTGTAGTCATGTTTTATTCCTTGCTTCATTGACTACGTCAGATAGACAGGAGGTGCAGTTAGACAGCATTGTTCCCTTCAAGTAATAAGGTGTTACGATGTTTCTTTGGGTCTTCGTTTTAGCTTTCCTGCTGTCATGCATTATTCTATAATATGGTATATTTCTGCCTTCATATTTGGGGAAGCACTGTTTGCAGCAAATCAGATGCCATCACGAAATATTGTGGAATAGTTTTTACTTTAGCATAGTGCCAATGCAAATGGTCACAGTTTCCAAGGCACTGCTTTCTCCCTGTAAGGAGTTAGGCTGTTCCTGTGACGACTCTTTGTTGCCTGCAAGCGCAGACGTAATTTCAGAGTGGCGAGGGGCGGAGAGGTGATGAAAAGGGGCATGTCATTAGCAGTGCATTAAAACAAGTCCATATATTCATGTGCTGTGTAGATGTACCTGGAGATTTAGAGCATCCTCTACCAGCAGGAATTTGGTTGCAGCTAGGGCTCACCTTAGCCAGTTCAGGAGTATGGCTCTTTTAGTACGTGACATATTAAATGTGTTTGGTGCTGGAAGAATGAAGACGTGAAATGTGGTTACAACTGTGACAATGTGATACTTGCAAGTAAAGCAAGAGCTATAGAATTATTTCAGGTTAGGAGGCAGGGAATATTGACCCCCTGTTTTATTTCTCTACATGTTGCATAAAGTTTCCAGATAGAAAGTGGATAGGTCATACACTCTCCATTATGGAGTGAGTAAAATCTGAACTTTATTCAGCTGAAAGAACAGAATCACATGTTTTTAAAACAGAGCTACGTTCCAAGAGCTGATCTTTGTTGAGAACTGCCCGTGTGCAGTGTTTCAGTTGCAGCTTTTCTCTGATCAGCCTGAGTAATTACGTGCCTGAGCCTCTGGATAGCTAACTGAGTGGAAAAATGGCACAGGAAACATGGGCATCATGCACATATATATTTCCGACAAAAATATATAACTCTTTTTCAGAGACTAGATACTACACAATCACATTTTATTGTGGAGATATTTCCACTGACCTGAGTGGAGATACTCCCAACCTCACTGGTGTAATAAACCAGTGAAGCTGGTTATCATCAGATACATGCTTTCTTGTAAAAAGACTACTTCATCCTTGTAAGCAGGGGAAGGACAGGTAGGCAGTCTGGAGGGAGGATGAGCTTTTCATCCTATCGGAATGTCTCACAGTTTAGTGACAATTATAATTTTATTCAGTACAGGATTGCTGTGAAGAAATGCAGATGCTCAACAGGTATTTATCTCTGGCTGTTAGCCAAGATAAAATTGCAAATGGAAAAGAAAATATTTTGTTATTTTATTATACATCTAATTAAACATTAAGACTACAACAACATTTTTAAGAAAGGGTGTATTTGAGAGACATTTTTTGGAATTGCTGTAGTAACAACATTTACCCTGTGTGGTAAATAGAAGCCTTTTGGCAGTGGGATGCTTTAGTTTTGAAAACTGCCAAAAATTATTTGCTTATGTACAGAACTGCAACTACTCATTGTGCTTGTGAGTCATACGGAAGCAGGACCAGGGTAAACATGGTGCTGTAGTAAAAAGGTAGGTGTGCAGGAAATGTGTATTATTATGCTGGCAAGTTAAGCTACAGGCAGTACCCTATCATTAAGAGGAAAGAAGCGGCAGGGGGTGGGGGTGGAGGGGAAGAGTTGAAGTCACGCCTGGATATTCTAATGTAATTTAGAAGGGACTGCAGAGTAGTCTAAATGATAATGGTTTTTGACAGTTTGATATGTATTTATAGCTGTTGCAAGCCCTGCCTGAATATTATATAGGATTATCTGGGATTTTCTGGGTTTATCACCACAGGCATGCAGGATTAACAGCCTGATGAAGTCAAAAAGAATTACTCATCCAATCCAATCCCGATACTTATATAGCGCCTTTCACACAAGGTCCTAGAGTGCTGCACGAGAAATACAATAACTCCTGGAAGGGACAGTGAAATAAAAATCTGCCATCTAGACTTGAAAACCACTGTGGAGCTGGGCTGCAGGGTATCTCCTAATGAAAGCTTCCAAAGAGTCAGTTCCCAGCAAAGCAGAGAGGGAGGACCCCTCATCAGGCTCACCACTGGTAGCATTAGAGTAATTTAGGACTTTTTTAGTGCTCAGTGCTTTCACATTAGGAGTATACAGGATGATACAAATTCCCAGAGGCAGCTAGCAGCTAGGTGAAGGGAGCTTCAAGTAAAAGTGGATATCATTTACACAGGATTTCCCTGTGACACAAAACCACTGGTCTGTCTTACCTGCAGCTTTTATCCAGTGTTGTCCAATCGTTGTTATTTTCTCATGTGAAGTGTTCCTACAAATTTTATCTTCAAACTGTGCTGTAGCATCCATGATGCAGACACGTGAGGTTTTTCTGATTTTACGTGTATCACAGTAATCTCGGCTCTGCTGCGTTAAAACATTTGCTAACCCTTCAAATACACCTAATTTCTTCAAACAGAAAAAACATCTGAACAACAATGAAGCAAATAAAATTGAGCCAAAGTACAGATTAAAGGCTTATCACTCCGGACAGGGCAGTGGTGGAAACCCTGCCCACATTTCCCAGCACAGGCCTTGTATCCCACACTTGCCATATACCAGTGTTTGTCTTTTCTAAGATTAAGTTTCTGACATGGTTGGCCATAAATTTTAAGGCTTAGGGGTAAGGTAAAGGGCTGCTTCTGTTGCAGCTAAAGGTGAGAGCTAACTGAAAGCCAGCAGCTTCTTTCTGCTGTTATCGATACTTTAGCTCATTGACTTGAAATTAATTGGGGCCCATCTGCACAGGCTTCAGCCATACAGAGAACCAGATAAAGCTCCAGGCTGCC
This sequence comes from Steatornis caripensis, assembly GCA_013398225.1. Classification (NCBI taxonomy): domain Eukaryota; kingdom Metazoa; phylum Chordata; class Aves; order Caprimulgiformes; family Steatornithidae; genus Steatornis; species Steatornis caripensis. Next base: position 334,980 of record VZSC01002425.1, read on the forward strand.
TGAGGTGAAGAGGAACAGGCTTCAAGAAACAATATTAAACACTGTATGGTTTGGAGGACGATGTCTTGGAGGCGATCCAAAGGGGTAAGGGTACCTGTAAAACTGGATTAAATCATGTGCTTGGCTTAATGTTTGGAGCTTTTCCAGTCACACGGAACAGGAGCTGCTGGTAGGTATGCAAAGTCTGAAGTGTTTGCCCTGGGGTTTGCAAGATGGAAGACAGGTGTATTAACAAGGTGATCTCAGCTCTATAATCAGAACGTGTGTTTTACAGAGAGCAATGGGAACTACTTTTACTCTTTACTGAAAAATCATGTTAGGACACTTAATGCTCGTCAGTGTCACTCTTGCCACAGCAGTCTGTCTTTAACTTTTGAACTTTTTACCTAGACAGAGTTTGATAAGTTTCTAAGGTCAGTAGTACAGAACAAAACAAAATGAGACAATAGTTGTATACAATACATGTGTTATGGGATGAAATATGGATGTCACAGTAGATTCAAGGCTTGAGAAAGGATATCAATCGTGGCATTATTGCTAACACAAGAAAGCAGTATCTTTGCTGCTCAATAATTACCAAGATTACTGCATTTGGAGGTGAAGGCTGGCTGGCCAATTGTTCCTGTAAAATAAATTAATTTTTTTTAACATGAAAGTTTTGACCTACACTTTAACAGAATAATGGATTAAATGTTTTCCTTAAGGCTTATTTGTCACTCCTTTCAATAAAGATTTTTCTTTTAGTTGTGCTTTAGTGACTGTAATCATGAAACAGCATCGTAAACATGCCTATTTACAGGAAGAAATTCATAAGAAAGTTTTCACCAGGCTGCCAGATAACGATGTTCTGGGGGTGAAGCATGGTTGTGCTGACACACAGAGATGTGAAAAATCTTCTATTGAGTACATTGGATAACTGATTTGAGTCACTCTCTTTGTGCCTGCCCTACATGGTATGCTGAGAGGGATTTGCAAACGCTTATGTTGGCCGACAGGACAGTATCTGAGGATCTGTATCTGATTTTGTGTCTGTAGATACTAGGGAAGACCACATTAGGAATTTTAACTCTAAATATACATCTATTGAGCTAAATAAAGACTTACTAATGGCATAAGTTCAATAAGTATAATCTACTTGCAAAGGGTAAAAAATAGCTATGAAGTTGGGGGGTTGAGAAAGTTCCTGTAAAATGAAATAGTAGGGAAAAAATCACTTCCATTTAATCAAAATGTTTCATTTAAGCAGTATTAAAACATTGCATTCTGATTCTTTCCAACTTCATAAGGTCACATGAAACACAAAAGTTCAAAGCATCCAGTTCGATCACATTTAGTCTTTTCCATTTCTCTTGCAAAACAGAAGGTTTTTACAAATGAATTATTTCAGCAAGAGGCTTTGGTTTTGACAGATTGCCATTTTTTATAGAAAAATATTAGTTGGATACTGACTAGGTTGTCCACTGTTGTCCCTATGAGGCAACTGGCTTGTATTTCTGCTCAGGACTATTTTTCTAAAGTTTTCAATGCTTTAAGAACTTTCAGGAAAATTTTCTCTAACAACAATTCCTCTTTTGCCTCATTGTCACCATTTTAGTAGACACAACCCAGGGAAGGACTGAGCAATATCCATCTTCCATCCACTGTCTTTCAGGAAGGCATTTGTTGGATTTGTTCCCGTATTTACGCTAGAATGAGCAAGGATAAGTAGGTGGCTTTTGTGCTTAGAGCAGGATGGTCTGGGGCAGAGCTGCTCCTTAGTGCCCGTGTAAAAATGCCAGTCCCTGAGAAAACTTGTCTCATACTGATGAGCTTTGGTGTTGTGGTCCTCACTACTGATCTAAGCGTGAGCTCTTCTATCCGCAAGGCAGCTTTCTGTATGTACTGTGCAGTAAAAATTATTGGATAGCCTTTTTTTTAATCTGAGTATGCATACACAAACATATGCTGAGATACATTAACACAAAAAACCACATGCGCAATGCATACACATGCACATAGTTCTCCAGTGCCTTGTGGAAAAAAAAAAATGTATCCTTATTTTTATGAGGCCAGCAATAGGGGTACCAGGTTAATAAATGAAGCATGAATTATTCATCAGTCTGCATGTCATATGGATCTTTTAAATTACAGCCAAAGAAATGGTAAAACTGTAAGCTTCTACCATTCTTACAAAACCAATTTAATTACAAACACAGAATAAAGTTTTTACCCCTCTTTTAACCATTTGCTATTTTAATGAAACTAGAGGTAGCAGCTTAGGTAAATTTCCACAATATACAGATAATGAGATACAGGCTACATTAATAATTTAGAGATCTGAAGTGTGCTGGACCTTCGTGAAAGAATCGTTTGCAAAGAATATTACTAAACAAAAGTGATCTCATATTTCCTGCACACTTTAACAAAAGCATTGCCTGTATTTATGAATTTTGTATATTAGTGGACAAATTTTATATATTTGCAGATGAATTTTGTGAATATTCTGGAGCATACTAAGCCAAGCCAAGGATATACTTTTGTAATACTTCTAGGAAATTTATTTTATTCAAGGCAAACAAAGGGAGATAGAAGAATCACGTTTAGAGGTATGAGATCTGTTTAGGAAGAAAGCGTTTGGAAGTGTCTGCTGTCACCGTGTGATTCATACACTTCAACTTTCTATGTCAGGATATGTATTTTCCTTAATTTTTTTGAAAGTGTTTATACAATCACATGAAAGGCTGTATAAACACTTCTTATACAACTGTGTGAAGAACTATTTACACAGTTGTTTATTTCAATGTATATAGTAACTTGTTAATTATTTTTCTACCCTTTTCCCCACTCAGCAATGAGATGAAGGGACAAGGCTAAATTGAAAAAGGAGATTAATAAAGCAAATCTCAAATTAAGTAACCAATTTTTTTGTAACAGAGTGAAAGAATTACATTTGTTTATGCCAACAGAGTATAAGAATTTGTAATGGAGGAAACATAATTAGGACAAAATTGTGGTGTAAATAAATACTCTGTTCTACCCTCTTTCCTCCTTCTGTAAGATCATATTAAGACTTATATTTATTTTATCTCAGCTTTTCTGCTTTATCAGAGGCATTAAAATCATTTTCACAACTGGATGTACCTAAGGGAACTATACAAAAACATACAGAGCAGAAAAAGTCTTGTTACATTAATTACTCTTAATGGTCAAGTCCAATACTTGCTCAGAAAACATGCTACATTTCCAAACATGTGCCTAAACCCACCCTTTTCTCAGAGTTACTACTGGTGTCTGGGATTTTCCAGGGGTGAATTCTTGGTACATCTCAGTACTATCAGCCAAATCTATGTATTCTGGGAACTCTGGATCAGCAGTAAAAGTATACTCTATTAGGAGGCTCAGCTTCTTTTCTGGGTTTATTGCTGTCCTAGTTAGGCTTCCTTCCTTATGCCTTTAAGCTTCTGCAACACAAGATGGACTCTCCATAAGGAAGCACCAACCTGCATGTTCTCCCTGAATTGGTCCACTTTAACTGTGCATCTAGCACACCATGAATTACTTTCCAGAACTAGTGGTATAGCTGATAAAACACAAACATTTTACCTATTCTACCATTTTTACATAATATTCAAACTCCCAACCATACACAATTTCGTAGCCATGTCTGAAATGGAAAAAAAATAATCATATCATACACATAGCTTGAGATGGCAAAAAAAAAAAATGTGCTAAATGATCCCCCATTGATCGTAACCGATGGAAATTACATCTGCTTTTACGTTGCTTACAAGGCCGTTTGGTCCCAGTGGCCATGCTGGGCACTTTCAGACGGAGCTGAAGCATCCAGCATGCACAGTAAAACAACAGGGATGTGGGGTATGAACGAGTAGAAGCCATCTGACTTCAAAAACTTGCCATGATATCAAACCACTGCAAGCACAAGCGGTACTGTCCTGGTTTGGGCCAGGACAGAACTGATTTTCTTTTAGTAACTTTCCTTTTTAGTTAAGTCTCTTCTGAGAAGCTGCACTCTCTGAAATTAACTGCATGTTTTTTCCAGACAGTAGCTGCTTCTAGCAGTGATAAGGCTCGGTGTTTATAGTTAGTGCTGGAACATCAGAAGCAATGGTATGCAGAAAGGCCCTTGCTTATAGTTATCCCTATGGAGACCAAGGTCGATGCTTGCTTCTGCTGACTTTCTTGTGGGCCGGAACAGAAAGAGCAGAGAAGGGGTCACACCTGCGACCCTGCGGTGGGGAGGAGCGGGTCGGACAGGTGACCCAGAACTGACCAAAGGGAGTATTCCATCCCATACGCGTCATACTCGGTATAAAGCTGAGGGATCACGAGGGTCTCGCCCTCTTCTTCTATGGCCAGCGTCCAAGGAGGACTCTGTCGGTTCTTCTGCCTTTGATCCCGATCCGTGCATTCCTGAATCCAGCTCCTGCCTGCTGCTGCTGAGTACAGTCCGGGACTTTCCTGGGGTGTCCCCCGCAGCGTCCGGGTGATGTATTGGTCATCAGTGGGGGGGGAGCTCAATACCACTTTTGTACATATTTGTATATTTGTATATATTTCATTATTATTATTATTCATTATTATTGTAGTTAGATTAAAGCTGTTTTAACTTTCCTAACCCATAAGTGTCTTTCCCTTTTCTCTTTTCCCCTCCACTTTGGGGAGGGAGGGGTTTAACAAAGAGCGTCTGTCGTTCGCTTAATAGCCAGCCCAGCTTTAAACCGTGACAGGTACCATCAGTATTGTCACACAATTTGTGCTTTCGCAGCAGTTTGCTTACCTCTAAACACAAAACCTAAAAAGATATTCTCCAATCAGCTTAAATTGATTACCAAGAAGTACACAAGGAACTGTCATTGGAAGCTACTGGTTTAGGATAAAAAGAAAAACTGCATTTTCATAGCTGCCAATCTCTTCAGTTTGCTAGTGCAAAAATTTCACGAGAAGCACAAATTAATGAGCTGGATGTCACCCCACCTTACACATCATCAACCAAATTGTCAGTTGCATTCAAGCTGCCAAGCGTTTGTAGAAGCAGACAACTTAAGAGGCAAAAAGATCTCAGCTTGATTTTTCAGTTCCTTGGCTGAGTTTGCTGTCTGGCAGCAGGAAAATGCATCTCCTAGCTTTTAAATTGAGCAAATTAGATATGAAAGAACATTGAAGTAGAACAAATATGGAAGCTGTCACACACAATCATTTTTAGGAAGTTATTTTTGTGACAGTTAGTGAACTGAAATCAAGGCCAAAACCACCATAAAAGCATCACTCTTTCATTTCATAATTTTTTGAAGTTGCTTGTCTCTAGAAAAGATAAGCAAGCAATTCCAAGGCCTACAAAAATCTGTGGGGAAGTTTTAAAAGGCAGCACAATACTGCAGTGAAAGCAGCTGTACTGAAATGGATCATACTAGATGTCTGTCAGCTGAATTGCTGCTTCATGGAACTAAGAATTAATACCACCAGTGGTATTTACCGTGGCTTTTTGCCTGATATTTCTTTTTCCCCCTTGGAATATGTCTTCAGCAAAGCAGAGGAATCAAGAAGCACTTCTTTCTCCACTTTGCATCCCCACATTTCGAGACCTGACACAATGATAGTCCACTTGTTGCTTCAGCAGAATACAGTGCTTTTGTGGTATTGTGCACCTAAGGGGGTGTGATGCCATGCCGTTCTCAGGGGAGAATTTGAGACACTAAACTAATCCTGATGCTACCCAGGTATGTCTACATGGCCACAGGTAAGTATATCTGCACAAACTTTAATCTAGATACGATAATGGAGATAAGTGCAGAATAGCGGGGGCTTTGATACAATTTAGAAACCACAGTATTTCTGCATATTTAGTGTCCTCAGGGATTTTGTAGGCTGACAGTTGATACATAGCCCTGTGTTGGTGTTTTCATTACTTTTGTTATCTTGTTCTCTAGATTAAGGAAAGAGTTGCTATGCTTATGTTTGCTGTGATTTTGCCTTCATGTTGCTGCTCAGGAACATGTAGCAGACAATCTGTTTTACGTAATTCGCTCATCTCTCATCTGCAGGCTGTGCATCTGGAGGACCAGTGCCAAAACCAGCATGCACAAATACCAAAATGTGAAAATGACATTTGTTGCAGTTCTTTGATAGGTACCCCTTTATCCTGGAGCCTTGCTCATTTAACACCTTTTAAAAGCCATCACGCTGCTCTGAAAACATAGTTAAACTGACTTTTAATTAGGATAGCCCATTCTGCTTGCTGGGATTTAGGTGGCAAGTGGAGTACAGGCAGCCCTTCTAACATGTAGTGTTTGAATTCTGCCTTTAAAACAACACAAACCAGAAATCTCGGTGGAGCTGATTACACTAGTTTTGGTAAGGAAAGATTCGTCTTTTAAGAGAAGAGAAATTGTTCAGAAAATCAAGATGGAAATGAAAAAAGAATTATTGAAAATTAACTTTGAGAAGACACAACCCTTTCAATAGAAGTTTTCAGTAAATTAGCAATCCCTTTCCCAATAAGCAATTCAAGCTTATTTAATTGAAATTTTTAGCAACTATTAAATAGATCAAAAATTCTGCCTTATGTTCCTCTGCTGCAACATTATTCCTTTTCTTCCCCCTTTCCCCTTTATATATGTTTCTAGACTTCTTATTCCCATCTAAAATTAAAAAGCTTATCAAAAGAGCTTACCTCAGAAGACTTCTTGAGGCAAATGGTCAAGTAAGACAAATATTCCTGCAACTACAGGGGCAAAGGCATCTTTGGCCGCTCACAATGTCTTGAAATACATGTGTCAAAGCAGCTGAAGAAGGCCAGATTTCATCCTTGAAGATATCCCCAATCTGCTTCTGGGCTTGTTGGTTTTATCAACACAAAAGCATGTACAAGGGAAAGAAACACTTTCCCAGGAGAGGTGGGTGCTTCACACACACAGCTCGATTTGTGCTGGTCATTTGGTGGGAATTCCTGGTCTGACCCTGTGACTGAGCCTGGTTTGGGCAGGAGGTTGGACTAGAGGCGCACAGAGATTGCCTGCAGAGTGAACGTTCCTATGACGCTGTGAAAGTGAAACAGTGGGAAATTTTACAAGAAACTCCCTCCAGGAATATGAGAAATGTGGCAGATGACATCCCTAAATTCTCCCTTCCTGTTTCTCCACAGTGTCCTCACCTGGTAATCCCCATTACTGTTGTGGCCTCTCAAATTTTCCTTCATAGCTGCACTAAGCATCTCTTCCTCCTCTTCCCCTTTCCTCACAAAAAAGGTAGACAGGTGAAGCTAGAAGACACTTTTAGACTGATTAGGTCTAGAGAATTCAAGATGATAAAATTGTGCCTTTAGCTATCTGGGAAAACGTTTTTTTAAAAAAAACATAGTAGTATCAATGCACTAACATTTAGTTTGCTTTCATATTATACTTGGGTTTATTCAGACATTTGTGCTGCTTTTCACATACCTGTTAAAAAATGTCATGTTACTGCTTCACATTATTTATGTCACTCTTGTTACTAACATGAGGCCGTTATCTCACCACTCAGCAGTGGTAGGCAATTTATCCAGGATTCCCTGTGACATTGGATGGATGTGGGATAAAGCCGATCTGTTCCCTGTTTCTTCTCCAATATACATGCAGATGGCAGCGGGGAGGAGAAGCTTTGTTCTCCATTTCTTCTGCAGTGTGCATGCAGGTGACGTTGCCTTGCCTTGCCTTGAATTTTCCCTCAGTGCAGTATTTGCTTGCACAGCTTTGCATCTGCGCCCCATCTCAGCTAGGAGTTGTGTGCAATATGCCAGGGGAGCTGAAGAAAAGAAAGCCTCTCTTCAGTTGGGGGAAGCCATCTGTATTATTTTCCAGCAGATGATGTTGAAAAGTTGCCATATGTATATTACCTTTATGTGTCAGATGCCAGGGGGAGGAATCTTATTAGAAATACGTTCCTCCTTCAGGTGATATCTCTCTCCTATTTTCAGCTGTCCCTCTGATCTGCTCCTTGCCCCTCTATACCTCACCCAACCCAAAATGAAGGGTAAAAGTTAAACCTCCCTCCAAAGGTGCCTCTTGCTTGTCAGCCTGCCCACTGATCCCCAAAAATGCATAGAATGGACCTGGCCCTGCAGTTTGTGGTGTGAATCCCACGTCCCACACCAAAGAGGACTTTGCTTTGAGGAGCTTCCAGACAGAATCACGCAGAATCACACAGCCAGTGTGAAGCCCGAGTTTCTAGCCCACATCCATCAGTCGTATTTTCTTCTTTTGATCCTCTCCTTTTGAATCACATGACTGGCTTCTCAGAGCCACTAGCCGTCACGCAACAGGCAGCCCTTTCCTAGGAGATTGCCTGCCCCTCTGTCTGCTCCATCCCACTCTTTGCTCACCTTGTCCACCTTACTTGCGTCATTTTATCACATCCCTAGAGCTGGAACACTACATCCTGGCTGAGCTATGCAGCATATTTTCTTTCTTTCCCACATCAATTGCAGGCAACCAGCTCCCTGCTTGTGTGTTTGATCTCTGACCAAATACTGATGCTGTAAAGCTGATGTTTGCAAAGTTGGTGTTGTAAAGGTGATGTTCGTGGGATAGTAAATTCTTTGTAATACACATGCAATTTACTTTACATAATGTTTATATTATATTATATTTTAAAATTTTAAAAATATATTTATCATTACTTTTGTCACTATCCTTACCCTTTAGAGACATTTTCCTGACCTTTAAGATTCACCTCTTTAGGTCGTTCCTCTGATCTGTTTGGAAAATCATCTTGCTTAGGTATTACTACCAGCATTTGGATTATGAACTTTCAGCAGCTGTGAGTGTCTGCCTGCTTGCAGCTTTTTCAAAGCAAAGGTGGTGTGAAAATTCAGGGTGGACCTTTGCAGCACCAGGAAAGAGTAATTCTAAAGTTTTCTGAGTATTTTAATCTCAATAATGTTGCCAGTATTACTGGCATGCTTCTGCCACTGCCATTGGGGGCATGTGCGGAATTTGGACGGAGAAGGGAGAATGAAGAAGAAAGTGGACATACTGAAGAGCTGGGCAAAATTCCACCCTTAGCATTCTTGGCCTTCAGCCACACAAAATGCTATGTTTGCATTGTAACTGTCTTGAAGGAAAATGTGCTATCTTCATAAAATCAGTCTGCAGTCAAGTTCTGTAAATTCTTTATTTGCTTGCTTCCTTGGGAGTAGCAATTACTGGAAATAAAGAGTAATTTGGAATATGGACTGATCCTTTCTCAAGCTTGCAAATGCAAAGTCATGCATTTCTTTTTATTCCTATCTGACCTGGAGAGGAGACATTGAGAAAGTACTGAAGCAGATGTGTCTTTTTCTTACTTGTGAAAGAGCTGTTGGTTCTTTTTAGGAAGGTGCATAGTAAAAAGGGAAATCAAAGTATTAGTTGAAAAATAGCCTAAGAAGTTTCCAGCTTTAATGGATGTTTCTGGATATTGATGAACATTACTAGTAAAAGCTAAATGGACAAGGAAATATTGTGCAATACTAAAGTGGAGAATCAGACAGGTTTTTCTTCCCTTTTACTGAGAACCTTACTAGAACAAGTGACTGTATACTCTCCCTCTCACCATTGCAAATACTAGCAAAGGGCAAATACTGTTAAGAGCTTGGTGTATGAAAGAGAACATGGGAATATTTATAGTTAAGTAGTTGATTTCATTTGCAAATTCTTGCTTTCTGTAATTTTTCTTGAAGTTTTGGGGCCAAGCAGGATCTCAAGAGGTCATTTAGTTTATGCCCGTGGCTGCATCTACCTTCTTCCTTTTCTTCTTGTATCTTTCAAGACTGATACTCATAAAGAACTAAGTTACAACTCTGCAAATATTTCAGGCAGTCAACAGCAGTGCTTCCTTGTTCTTACCTTTCAAATGTGGTTACAATACTCTTACATATATTCTCGTATACGGTATTCCTATACTTATCCTAAATTGTGCTTCATTTACATTCCACTTGTTTTTTGCCCTACGTACTATAGGAATGAAAAAAGACACTTTTTCCTCCTTTTCCTAAGAGGCTCTACTAAGCAATATGTAGGACATTTCACAATAAACAAAACTGTTAAGGTCAGCACATGCATTTTCTAAGCACACACATGACAGAGCACACAAAAATTCCAGCAGACACATAGTAATGCATAGATTATTTCATTCATATTCACATAAATATTTCTTTCTTGATAAATTGAACATATATGAACATTGAATATTCCTGAACATATAAAACACCAAAACTTTTATAACACTGCTAAATAGTTAAGAGGATGTAAGTGAAAGATTTAAATCTTCTAATGCACCATTACAATTCAATCTCAGCATTAGCAGGAAGTTTCTATACACTCTTAGCCAGAAACTTGCAGACTATATATTTCTTCCCCCTTCACTCTGTGGCAATTAAAAACTACCAGGCATTCTTGCTGAGCTGTTATTTATTAGAAGCTGCAAATAGCTGGATGAAGATTTTTTCGCAAATCACAATTATTTCATTGTATAGATTTAAAAGAAATAATAATTCTCAGTTGAATATTGGAGGAGGTCCAAAAATGAAACTCAATAATTTTCCCATCTTAATTTCAATTTTTGCTGCTTGTTTCCTTCATCATTTTTTCCTACATTAACATAGCGAGAAAACAGAGGAAATGGAGGAAAAGCTGAAACTAAGAAAATTTTGTTGTATGCAATGACATTTTCAACACATCAGGCAAAATTCCTGTGGGTCTTTTCTTGTAGGAAGACTGTTTTTAACCTCTCACCTTTCATTTAAATAAAAACACTTTATCCAAAGCTATTATTTATACTTGCATCCACAAGATGTTTTCAGGTAAAAAGGATCATCTCTGCTCCAGTTTTGAGTATTTTAAAAAGACCAGCAAGTGGATGGGGGAGAAAGATAATAACTGGTCATATATAAATCATCTTGATTCACTGTACATATCTCAGAAAAAGTGGACTTTTGAGGAAGGCAAGCAATCTGGACAAGGAGGGGAATATGCAGGTGAGCACAGGAAAATTATAGCCATGAAGAATGAAAGTGATTATGTGAAAAATTGATCAATTTATCTTACTTTCCCAGGCTGATGGGAACGAATACTTAAATTTCTTCAAAAGTGCCATGTCCATATTTTGCTAAAGCAGTTTGTACTGTCTGAAAACTAGATCACTGCACTGGTTTTAAAAATACTCAGTTTTGTCAAGAAATTCGTGATCACTTTCAAAGTTTCCTTTTTCCACACAGATCATCAATGTTACTTTGTTCTCGATTGTCACACAGACAATCTTAGTTATATGTAAGAACAACAAGCCTGTGCACATTGTGAAATTGCCTGTTATGGTATGTATACACACTATTTTAAGAAAAACTGAAGACATATCAACTGTACATGAAAATGCAACCTTGGCTAGCTTTTTGTGCATTTCTTTTTCCTGTTGGACCTGAAACCTCTTCAGATGATAGCTGGAGGTTGAAGTAGGTAGTGACTTGCAAAAAAAAAACTTGCGTCACGTATTAGTGGTGCACCAGTCAAGCCCATATGTCTTCTAATTTAGATTCAGAGAAGTTTCTTAACTTTTGAGGCTGAAAAGAGAGTCTGCAGGAATGTATGGCTCACTCTGGAGACAAATTGGTTTTAATATATGTCAGTATGGAAGTTTGAGCATTTTCTCACTCCAAGATTTTGATTAAATTCATAAGAAACAAAATACAGAGATCTATGAAGAGGTCTAGCAGAAGCACATAACGTTCCTGCAAAAATACTTTCATAAAACTACTCATTTTCTGCTGTGATAATTGTTTTTTGCTTAGTCCTTTCACCTGGATAGACAGTCTCACAGACTGTAAAATAATATTAAATAGCCTCTCAGTTTACTTATGTGCAACTGGCAGAGATTTTAAGCAGTATAGTTGAAAAATCCATTAATACTTCAGCAAAAGCTTAAGAATATGATTTCCAAGTCCCAAATTTTGGGAGTTTAGTACCATTTAAAAAAAAAGAAGATTGTAAAAATTGTCTATAATGTAAGTTTTTATGATTTCACCTATTTGTGGACTCCTTCATAAAGAAATGAAACATTGTTCCTATAGGTCACTGGTAACAAAATTCCCTTTGGCTTAATGGGGAAATCTACTGCTAAAAAGCTAGAAGTCATGTGGAATTACCCATCATAAAGTAATTTACTGAGAAGTTGTTGGGATTTAAATATATTGCAGTTCTTTCCTGTGTTTAACATGATCCATGAATTGACTGCTGAATCTGTGTTATGCCTTGGGAAAGAGCACAGTAGGATAACAAACAATGTGGAAATCGTACACAGATTGTTAAAATTTCCAGACTTCCTGGTAAGGCTGTCATATTCTCTGTGACTGAAGAGGGACATTAGCTACCCCATAGAATACATAGATAGCATCCTCTTTGTATATGCAAAAAGAAAGTGGACAGAAATTTCTCACAGAGTATTAGTTCCTACTGTTGCGTGACAGGAGTTTGTGTGCTTGTTTCTGTAGCCTTTAAATATATTTATGATTACAGTGTTATTTTAACTCTGTCAGTGATTAATATAATATTACGGATGCTTTTGTTCTACCTGCAAAATAAATGTTAGGCTCTCTCTGGATTTGTTTTGAGTGCGGTGAGAAAGCTCTGCTCACTCCGTTTTCTCCTTTGCTCTGCATCAGCTTTTGTTCATAATCAACATATTTCTGCCAGCTCAAGGAGTCTTTTAATCTCTTGGGAGATTACTAAGAATGTGCTGGATGCTACTACAGCCTTAGAGAGAGGCACATCAGTAAGTCACTCTTTTCAGAAATGCTCAAAATATGCTGTGTACCTAAGTGTGAAGTCACTGAAAAACCCAGGCTGAATTATTAGTGATCTTTTATGATGGTTCTTTCCATGTAGTTGGCAATGTCTCCAGGAAGCAGCCTGGCTCTTGCTCATGTCGCTGTCTGTAGCTGCTCTACTGAATACTTCAAAGAAGGCAGAACTACTCTATGGATCACCATTAAGCCTGGTCATCCAAGTTTAAGGCACTCATGAGGTCCTTTCTAACATTGCTTTATTTATTTACTTCCTTTTCTGTTTAGATGTGGAAGTTTGTACTGACAGACATGCCACTTCTCTGTTTAACCCCAGGGAAAAGTAGATGAGGCTGTGCCATGGGGGTCAGAAGTTCCTTGCCTTTTAACTGAAAAATGCCAGAAACGAGAAGAGAATGAAAGCTGCAAAGAAAGACATGGTTCACCTGGAAGCTGCACAAAACAAGTCATTTCAAAATATGAGAAGAAATTCAACTTTCTGGCCTACACATTATACTCCCTAAGGTTTGGGAAAGAAAATTATCAAAACACCAAAAAGTAGAAAACCCCAAGACCTCAATCTCCCAGTATTTAGGAAACATTATTTTTAAAAAGCATGAAGATAAAGAGGTGGCAAAATAAGCTATCTACATAATTTTCTTGAGCATAGCCTTAGGAGTGATGGATACATGGAATTATCTGACAGTCAATGTTGCACATAAATTTTGTGGGTACTGTTTGAAAAGCTAAGCTTCAGTTCAGTTCTGCTCTCGTTTCTTTTTCTAAAACTTTCATTTTGTTCATACTGTTGACCACGTGTGCTTATTAGAGCTGGACTTGAAAAGTTAAACAAAAATGATTGTTGAAGCCAAAACCATGTATTTTATATGCTTGGCGAATCTAGTTATGATTTTTTTATATTATAATGGTTTTTTGTGTAATTTTTATTTCTGATTCACAAATAACTTTACTGGACACTTGCTTTATTTATTGGAAAGATCAAAGAAATGAGAAAAATCTCTTGTGTGGACTATAAAAGTGCTTGTAAGATTTCCAGGCAAAAGATTTCCACAACAGAAATTCTACAAGTAAACAGTATTACTGACAAATTTCCTTACATCTAATTTACTGCTTAGGGTAAAGCAATTGAGGTTGCATCCCTCTTATTAAGTCCTGAGTCTATTCTTCGCTTTGATATTGCCTATTTTGCCAGGACACTGAGATGTTCAACATATTCATCAACGACCTGAACAAATGCTGACGATACAAAGCTGAGGGGAGTAGCTGACTGACGGGAAGGCTGTGCTGCCATTCAGCGTGATCTGGACAGGCTGGA
>VZSC01002425.1:349320-359561 GCA_013398225.1 Steatornis caripensis
CTGGAGAAGAGAAGGCTGAGAGGAGATCTGATCAATGCTTATAAATATCTAAAGGGCAGGTGTCAAGAGGATGGGGCCAGACTCTTTTCAGTGGTGCCCAGCGACAGGACAAGGGTCAACAGGCACAAACTGGAACACAGGCAGTTCCACCTGAACATCAGGAGGAACTTCTTTACTGTGAGGGTGACAGAGCACTGGAACAGGCTGCCCAGAGAGGCTGTGGAGTCTCCTTCTCTGGAGATATTCAAAACCTGCCTGGATGCATTCCTGTGCAGCCTGCTCTGGGGGCACCTGCTTTAGCAGGGGGGTTGGACTAGATGATCTCCAGAGGTCCCTTCCAGCCCCTACCCTTCTCTGATCTGTGATTCTGTGATTGTTGAAATAGCCACATTTTTACATATTGGAAAATAACCCAATCACAGATGGGAGAGCAGTGAAAGAGGAAAGCACATTGAATAGCATGTGGTGGTTGTTTTGATCATACCCATAAACAAGTCTCAGCCACTAGGATGATGTTATGTGTGAAGAAATAGAAACCCCAAATTTCCTTAGCTAGCCTCTGAAAAAATGAAAGATAGAAACACTAGATTGCATACCAATACCAGGTTCTACTACTACACCTTCCCAGGCTGGTACTACTCTTTACTTCAAGATTCTGTCAAAACAGACACAAGAATGGTAAAGAAAAGGAGTAGGAAACTCCTAGATATATAATTAGATTCATATTATAATTAGATTCATTTTCTAGTCTATATATGCATAAATGCCAGTTTCCTCTTCCAGGGGCATGCGTATATATAATATATATATAATATATAAGTACGTGTGTGTGTGTGCACGTGAGTGTGTGCACGCACATGTTTGTATGTCTATGCACATCTTCTCAAAGAATTATTTCCGCAAATGTAGAGACCATTTTGAAAAGTACCCTGCTGACTGATTTTCAGAAAATCTGCATCTAGTTAAGGGAGCTATGGCCCTTAATCGGTCTGTGTTTCAGCCCTCCATTCCTACTCACATAAATCTTTGATTTTTAGCATAATTGTTGGAAAACCATGGGTCTTGAGCACATGCTAAAATTGACCCATAAGCTTAAATATTTTGCTGAATAGGGAGGAATATCATCTATAAATTATATTAATGTAATGAAAAAGAAACACAAAATGGACTGTTATTAAAAACAAACAGATTAGATCTATTTACTCAGTGGAATTTACTGTTGCAGAACACATGAAAAAAGAAGAAAAGTCCACAGGCCATTTTTTTCTGTTATAATTGGACACTTTGCAAGTAGCTTAACAATATCAAAGGGATTGTTCAGTAATTAAATATCATACCCAGCTGGATACTGAAATACCATCAAAACTGCTAGGGTAATCAGCAAGCTAGATTTAGTACATTAAAATACATTGGGCATGTGTTTAAACCTGAAAGAGAAGAGCAAAAATATGTGGTTATTTTTCAGAAAATACCTATAGCAATAAGACGCTTTGGGAGTAGCCCATTGTTAAAAGTGGCTGGTTAAACATTTTATGACAATATACACATTGCTCATTTGATAAAGCCCTCCTTGTGGTACACCACCATGCATGTGAAATAGCTGCCAGAGCTGAAAGTCAGAGAGAGCCAGAGCAAAACTTGGCCTGACACTGGAACAGTGAGTCTGCCGAGCACCTGCCTGCTTCCCTGCCTGCTGCTGCCTGTGTAGGCAGAGTCCCACCCAGCAAGGCACATGTAAAACATAGTCAAGCCAAAGAATGGATCTAGCTTTCAAGATATATTAGTTTTTCCTTTGAGACTCAAAGAATTCCCGCTTTTATGACCATAGACAGATCACACTTCCCCTGTTTTCAGAATTGTTGTCTGTAAGTCTGTAGTCATGAAGTACAAAAATTTTGCTCAACTTCCAATTTTCAATATATGAATGTTTGGTTTAGAAAAGAGTTTGAACACATTGATTGGCTCTCATTACTGTAAGTACAATAGTGTGCAAACAACAGATAAAAGGACATTAAGCAGCAGTTCATGACCCCTTACATGTAGTGGCTTCTCCACACACCAGCCCCTGGGGACAAATAGCACTTTGGCTCCACCGTCCAATACATGTTGACTGTCAGGATTTTTTCACTTCTTTCACCAGCTGATGTATAGCATTATGCAGACTGCCAGCTTGCGTTGCACTCTGTGGAACAGATGAACTTGAAAGATGTCATATTTTGTCTTGGTTTTGGGGTTTTTGGGTTTTTTCACTTTTTTTTTACATTAGTTTTAATTCATTTTGCTCTTTTAACACCAAGAGAACTCAGAAAATTGATTGTGTTCTAGGAATTTTAAATTAAGGAGGTAGTCATTGCTCACTAAGAAACCATACAGAAAACACCTTTGGTCTGAGTGATGTAAAGAGAATTGAAGGACAATGAGCCTAAAGACTGGGCAGTATATACTGATTAAAAATGTAATTTCAAATGCCGGGGGAGAATACACATTCATTTCTGTTTAGTTAAGTTTCAGGTACTGAAGAAGATATTGTCCAAGATTTTCAAAATTTAATAATGAATCAGGTCTCCTAATTAAAAAGAATATGACAATATTTCTATACCAAAAATGCTAATCCTCAAATTTTTGGTAGAAATACATTGATTTTAGTAAGATGTTGCCAAACTACTGAAATTATTTTATTTCCCAAAAAAAATCAGTTATAACTTTTAAGTCTTATAAGGTTTGATGCAATATAGGAGTACTTTGATTAGTCATTCCAGTAATTTTTAAAGGAAAAGTTTCAAGAAGTCATTCACAGAAATATCAGCATTTTACTTTATATGCTAATTTGGGAGGAAAGAAAAATGTTAAATGTCAGAATTATAGCATAAGTGAAATATAATATTTTGAGCAGGCTTACATTTTACTATCCAACTTGAAGTGTCTTACTGAGGCCTAATTACAGATACTGAATTCTCAAAGTCTGGCCTCTTAGTTACAAAACATGAAGATCCCTGTTTTGCCCTGGAATGCCATGTTCTCCACGCGGAAATGCACCAGTGGTAGAAACCAGCATCAGCAGCCTGATCCTGTTCCACATTTAAATTCACAGAGTCGCCTGTGCTCACACAAATCATATCTCAAGACAAGCCAGCCAGAGACAGCCTTGTGCCAGCTTCTTTTTGAATGACTTTGTCTTGGCTGACCACTGAAGAGTAAAGGAGTGTCGTGATTTCTTCTCCTCTGTCATTGTCAGCCAGATTTTGACCATTTCCCTACAGTGGGACCCGTGTTCAAGTCTCTTTAGTCATGCTGGTTTTGTGGTTTCTTTTTCTGCTAAGCTGTAGATACTCCGAGCTTTTAAGTCACAAGCAACCATCATTTCTTGTTCAGGTCTTTCCCGTGCTTTGTGATTACCAGGTCTTGTGATGAAGAACAAACATTAGTATCCCCATTATAGGAGTTTCCAGAGTGACATACTTTGATTTAAAAATACAGCAGCAGCAGTATTGTATCAGTACTATTTAATGAAAAGAGGCACTGTTAAATATTCTGCAAAGG
The DNA here is from genome assembly GCA_013398225.1 of Steatornis caripensis. Lineage (NCBI taxonomy): Eukaryota > Metazoa > Chordata > Aves > Caprimulgiformes > Steatornithidae > Steatornis > Steatornis caripensis. Next base: position 352,861 of record VZSC01002425.1, read on the forward strand.
AAGAATATGACATGAAGACTGAATTGTATTTGCTTCCCAGATTCAAGTAAGAATTGAATTAGTTCTGTCATGTAGACTTGCCTTTTTTGTATCTTATGTTGTATGTGCTTGTGTGTACACATCCGTCTTACACCCGAGGCATCTCAGATTTTGACATGCAACATTATGCAAAACATACAAAAATACTGTATTAATCTTTCTTCGGCCCAAGAAATAGCTGTTCACAAACCAAACTAATCAATTAAAAGCAGAAGTGAAAACAAGCTCCCAAAATGCCAGCCCTCATCCTGCGCACTTCTCTCCAAGTAAGATAACACAACAGGACAGTAAATATGAATGCTGCCCATCCAAAGTGCTGGATTTGTCTGCTGCCCAGCGTAGGAGCCTAGGTCTTCCACAAAGGCTGAGCAGAAACTTCTGCTCTTCCTGGCAAACTGCGGTGAACTGGCAGGAGGGTATCTCTTCATAGCATATAGCACGGGTGCCACCCCGAGGCAGAGCAGAGCCCGCTCAGCGTGTCACACCATGGCTCCAGACTGACCTGAAGGCCGATGTAAAGGAAAAAAAAAAAGATGTCTGTAACAGCTTAGGCTCTTGTTGGAAACAACATCTTTTTTTGCCATCAAGACTGGGCATGTTTGGATGAAGCAACATAATACAGTCTTGTACATTTCATACGGTATTTCTCGACAATCTCTGTTTGCACCTCTTGAGAATTTCACTCCATTTCAACGGCATGATGGACAGTGACTATCTCAAATAAATGAATATCCACCTTCTTAAGGATCATAGTATGCAACAATTGTTAGTCTCCTCGCTGTGTAAAGCCCTCTGGGTCAGGAATAAATAAATGTTTCAGTAGCAAGCAGGAGTTGTGTCTTGTACTGTGTAATAGTAAAAGGCAACTGTGGGTTTGTTATTACTTTTAATTAAAATTAACAGGAAGCAATGAGTTTGTTGCTTGGTAGCTAGTCAGTGTGCAGCAAACCAGGAAAAGATCGACAAAATCATATGCTGTAAGAAAAAATATGTATGTTTGAAGTATTCTACTGTTGCCGACTTCATTAATTTCTCTAGTCTTCATTGATAACAGATGTTCACTGGCAGCAAAAATTTTAAAATGGCAAGAATTTTACAAAATTGTGAACTTGAGTGTTACTTCATGGAAATAACCTGCTTAGACTGGGTGCCAACAAATTCCTGAAAATGAAGAGGTGCAATTTCTTGTTGAAAATCAACTTCTTTAACTTCAGTTTTGTGACTCTTTAGCAGCAGAAGAAAATATCCATTCTCTAAAATGCTGTAACTTCACTGACCTTCACAGAATGGTAAAAGATCAGAATTTATACCAGGTTGTTAGCCCAGTTTCAAGAACATTCTGGTGATTTCTTTGGTCAAAATTTTCACATGTTGAGTGCAAGTGGCTAACATACTCTGATAGAGCTTCAGCTTGCTCATAATTCCTGAAGCCTCCAGCAACAATCAGTGTGTACTCATGTGGCAAAGCCTCAGCCTTTTTATCAACTCTCTTGACAGAAATGCTGTCACATCATATTGGTTCTTTTCGTAATCCCACAAATTTATTTCAAGAGGCTGGTGTTTATACCTCACATTTGTCTATGCCGTGGCATATCAGCCTAAAGGCACCACACCTTCTCCTTGCTTTCACACAGTGTAGAAGATATGTGCCAGTCCCCAGGTCAAGTCATATAGGCAAAGCAGGAGGATGAGATGACTGAAAACAGCTTGTAACCGCAAATTATCTGGAACACCATCAAGTGCCCTGGCACTCCTTGGGCTTTCAGTACAGGAATCAAGAGGCATCTGTTGGCCTAGGCTTTCCTTGGCTCATCAAGAGGGCAGTGTCACTTGCTGTGTGCCCTGTGCAACTTAGATCTATTTCTGAAATTCCACAAGAACCAGTGGAAAGAAACAGTGAGAAAGGCAAATACAATGAACTTGCATGAGATCCTGCTGAAGATCATCTCTCCCTACTAATGTGATTTACATGCTAACCAAATGCTTTTCATCGCACCTTAATACCTTCTGTTCCTCCAACAAATTGATATTTTTTAATCTGACAGCTACAATGTCTATTGGTTCCTAGTATCTATAAGGACCTTGATTTGGACCACTCCATCTAAATAAGTTTTCTCCTAAAAAGAAAGATGAGTTTGATCAGAAGCCAGCTAGCAGGTGTATAGCTTCAGAGTCCACAGTAGTGAGCTGAGTCCGGACTGAGGGACAAAGCAAACTTACAGCAACATGAGAAAGGAGCTGATATCCAGACACACAGGAATTAAGAATCAGAAGTTCAAAGCGATGATCCAAGATCGAAGGCATTTTGGAAATTGCTGTGCTGAGTAAGCCCCTAGGTGTGACAGAAGAGCTGGTCCTCAGACTGATGTGAGACAGGCCTGTGTTGGCTTGGTGATTATGTGCTTCCTGTTAATGTTTGGAAACAGAAGTTTCAGTACATTGGTCAGACTATGAGATATTTCAAGATAACAGCAATTTTTAAAAGAAGGAAAGATGCAGAATGGCTTGATTAATAGTAAAACTTGAGAAATATCCAAGGGTGGGAGTTGGGTTTTTTCTTTCGAGACAGACACTGTGGTAAGAGTGTGGAATTCCTTTTTGGTTGTTTAAAACTCTGATGTTGCTCAATGTAGATGATTGTTGAAACACCAAGCGGAAATCCTGCTTGACCAATCTGATAGCTTTCTATGATGGCACAACTGGTTGGGTAGAGGAGGGGAGAGCAGTGGAAGTTGTCTACCCTGACTTCAGCAAAGTTTTTGACACTGTCTCCTACAACATCCTCATAGATAAGCTTAGGAATTGTGGGCTAGATGAGTGGACAGTGAGGTGGATCAAGAGCTGCCTGAATGGCAGAGCTCAGCAGATTGTAATCAGTGGGATTGAGTTCAGTTGGAGGCTTGTGACCAGCAGTGTTCCCCAGGGGTTGGTGCTGGGTCCAGCCCTGTTCAACAAATGCATGAACGACCTGGATGAAGGGACAGAGCAGACCCTCAGCAAGTTTGCTGATGATACAAAGCTGGGGGGAGCGGCTGACTCACAGGAACGCTGTGCTGCCATTCAGCGTGACCTGGACAGGCTGAAGAGTTGGGCAGAGAGGAACCTGATGAAGTTCAACAAGGGCAAGTGTAGGGTCCCGCACCTAGGGAGGAACAACTCCATGCATGAGTGCACTTTGGAGACTGACCTGCTGGAGATCAGCTCTGTGGACAAGGACCTGGGAGTGCTGGTGGACAACAAGCTCACCATGAGCCACCAATGTGCCCTTGTACCCAGGAAGGCCAATGGCATCCTAGGGTGCATTAAGAAGAATGTGGCCAGCAGGTTGAGGGAGGTGATCCTACCCCTCTACTCTGCCCTGGGGAGGCCACATCTGGAGTACTGTGTCCAGTTCTGGGCTTCCCGTTCAAGAGAGACAGGGAATGACTGGAGAGTCCAACAGAGGGCTACAAAGATGCTGAGGGGGCTGGAGCACCTCTCTTAACAAGGAAAGGCTGAGACACCTGGGTCTGTTTAGCCTGGAGAAGAGAAGAGTGAGAGGGGATGTGATCAATGCTTACAAATATCTAAAGGGCAGGTGTCAAGAGGATGGGGCCAGACTTTTTTCAGTGGTACCCAGCAACAGGACAAGGGTCAACAGGCACATACCGGACACATGGGAAGTTCCACCTGAACATGAGGAGGAACTTCTTTACTGTGAGGGTGCAAGAGCTGCCCAGAGAGGCTGTGGAGTCTCCTTCTCTGGAGATATTCAAAACCCGCCTGGATGCATTCCTGTGCAACCTGCTCTAGGCTAACCTGCTTATAGCAGGAAGGTTGGACTAGATGATCTTCAGAGGTCCCTTCCATTCTGTGGTTCTGTCATTCTGTGATTCTGTGAAATGTAGAATACCAATATGAAAAAGCAAGTATCTTTGTAAAAAATGTAGGATTTTTCATTAAGAAAGCGTTCATCTACAAGTACAGCTCTGAAATATTCAGTTATACATATTTAGGTGTTCATAGACTCAAAAATGATCAGATGATCAGATTATTTTTGACCAAGTGATCTTTGAGGTCCCTTCCAACCTGATGTTCTATGATTCTACAGTAATAGCAGAACTGCTGTATAACAGTATGGTTTGACCACTGGTTGAAATCACAGGAAGCTTGATTGTCTGCATGCATTGTCTGCTTGATTTGGCTTTTTTCTTTTTTTTTTTATTTTTCTCCTAGGTATCTGGAAGTATTCCTGCAGAATTTAGAACTTTGCCTCTAGAAGTTTCTTCTAGTAGTGGATTTTGTTTGTTAGACCCTGGGAGTAACTAATGTAAATTTACTTGCTCTTTGTGTTGGTGTCATGCTAATAATCTAAACTGGAGAAGTTTGGAATAAAGTGAAGTTAAAATTTTCTTCACAGAATAAGATTACTTACACAACAATTCCTTCCTTACTTTTGGGGCAGTATCCTTTTTCTGTCTTCTGTATTTTATTCAGATTAGTTCCCATGTTTTTAGTATTATGTTGCTTTTACTATTTCATGATTTGCACTATTATATTGGTTTCAGTGTTACATTTCATAGTACTTTTAACATACATGTTAAGCAATTCTGTCTTTCTCACTGCTTCCATGACAGGTTTTATTCACATTTGCATGTTGTATCCTATTTCATCTATACATAAGCAAGAACTATTCTATTTATATTTATTTATTTTATTTCCCTTCCTTTGGGAAAGTAGCAGTGGTGAAATCCTGTATCCAATGAATTCAGTAAGAGGCTAATAACAAGCGTCAAATTTTTGAGGAATCCAATGCACACACCATTGCTGAAACACAGTAAGTAAACCATTTACTGCACACAAATGTAAGTTCATTTCATGAAGACATAGTTTCTGCCGCCTTTCCTTCTTGCATATCTTAAAAATATGTGAGACACTTAATTCACTTTTTAGACTTTGATGGCTACCCGCAGCCTTAAGAACATCATCACATGCACTCTGCAGTCCTCCTTGATGCCTGACATGGTAAGTCAATTTCGAGATTGTGATCACATGGCTGATTTAGTATTTAGATACCGGTCTGTGACAAACACCATCTGTTTTCTTTTCTGTTTTCACTTTCTGCTTTACTTTGGAAAGAGGAAGTAAGATTGACTGTGTGTTGCAAGAAGGGGTGGTCCTTCAGCTAGACCTCTTCAGAGGAGAGAATTTGGAGGAAGGAAGGCAAAAGTGTCTTTCTGTAATTGACAGAGAAGACAAGATATGGTTGCAGAGGTTCAAAGAGCAGCTGTCTGAGAGATGATGGAAGGGGCTTCCCAACAGTCAATGTCTATTGCAATCCAGAAAATACTACAGCTAGGTGGAAATGAACCTAGTAACAAGGACTTGCCCTACAAAGGCACAGTGAGCAGGGAAAGCTTTTTTTTACAGTTTTACTCTTGAGCTAGTTGATTTTTCATTTCATCTATGATATTTTGTGCTTGTAGATATATTATTTCCTAGCTCCATAATTATCATTCACAGTGTGCAGAGCTCTTTATGAAGGCCTTGAACCAACAGAACATGGTACAGTAAATACATTTCATGTGTCACACACCCATACTGAAGGATGTATGTTTCCTGTCTGTCAGTGTATTATGAAGGAAGTTTATATGCTTTTTTTTAAAAGAATGGAAGGGTCAAGATTAGCTTACTGCCTTTTCCTATTCCAAATTATTTCTTAGTGTGATAAAAATAGGTAGAAATAGTAGTTTAGTTGAAACTGGACTAATAATATGCCATAATCTTAGGCCATTCCTATACTCTTTATTGTTCTTTTTTCACCATGGCTATCTAGCTGTCTTTCTCTAGTGTGATAATCCCTTGAGTAACTGAAAAATATGTACAATTTCAAAACTGGAGAGTCTGCATGTGATTTTTGCAGGGATCTTATTAACTCACATGTTAAATTTTCCTGTGTTATCACAGCATTTTTATAACAATTTTTTTCTTCCTTTAGTGTATGCACACCCAAAGATAGCATAGTGGTGTATACCGATGGTGGCAACTTCCTTATAATTATTAGGTAAAATATAAAATAATTTACTGGAATATGTATGCTAGCATGGTCAGTAGAACAAACCAAATAACAGCCATGTATCTTGTATAGTATCTTGCCATGTGTAGTTGTTGTGGTGTAGGCCCCGCTTCCCCCTACTAACAAGCCGCATTGCAATATCAGATCATCCATCACCATATAAGAACAAAGAGCTGGGATATTCGGGCACTCTCCGACCCTGCCTGTTGATGCAGTGAGCCAAGATATGAAGTAATACGGTACCTCTCTGTCCTGGGATGAGCACAGCGAGTTGGGACAATTAGGCACTGCCTAAGTGCACCTGGAACTCCTGATGCAATCACAGTGAGTTGAAGTGATTAGGTGCTCCCTGACCATCTCCGGAACTCCTGTTGCCCAGGAAATGTACCTAAATCTTCTCCTGCATGGGTCGCAGCCCACATCTGAGAGATGCCAAGACTAGTTATCTGATAAGGATTGTGGCTACAAAATGATAACATTGACCAAAGTCAATCATCTTGTGATTCTATAAATAATGATTCTAAAGCGAGACCCATTGAGCTCTCCGTGATCACAGCAGGCTGTGACCGTGTATCTCCCTCTGAGCTGGGACGCCTCTCAGAGCAGT
>VZSC01002425.1:360471-419396 GCA_013398225.1 Steatornis caripensis
ACGGGAGGCTTTCCTTACCCCTTTATTAGACAAAAACCATTGACCAAGTCTGGGACTAGGATTGGATTCAGCCACACCTAGACTCCTCTGGGAAGGAGTTTAGAAAGCAAGGCGGTCCTTTCTGAACCTCATGACTCAACAGGAGGGCACTCCTTATGCCTTTTTCCCTAAACCCTGTACACATCACTCCAACTCGACCCTGACTCGGTTTCCCCTATCCAACCACTGTATAATCACTTCTCTCTGCACCCCCCACCCCGCCATTCACTGTCACAGTTGCACCTAAGCACCACTCTGACCCAATTCGCTTTCACAATCCCTTCACACAGTAAGTAATAGAGTGAATCTTGCCACCGAATTCTGTAAAGTTGCGCTTTTTACAAACTTATATTAAAAATCACCTTTCCCCTCATATCTTTGGTGGTGATTCTTTGAGTGACCGTTAAACCTTAACCACTCTCCCCCACGACAGTAGTTCCCATCGTTGCTGTATCTTTAGCATCTAATGATCTCCAGTACATAGGCCTTTGTGACACCATCCTTTAGCACTGAAGTATTATAATTTTACTAATAGAAGAAGAAGAAAACATATATCAAATAGAAAATATTTTGTTGGAAACTAGCAAATGTGAGTATCCTGAGTATCGGATTAATAGTTTAATTATGGGTTTAATATTCTTTGCTGATACAGATCACCAGACTTACAGTTTAAAAAATTTCTTCTGTGCTATTGAGTATTACAGACACTTTTTCATGTTTTATGTTTGTTGGGTTTTTTATTCTAAAAGATGGCATTTTTCTGAAGACAGCAAAGGGTGTGTTAACAGAATTGTATTGAAGTGTCAAGTAAAAGGACAACTACTATGGTTAAGGAAATGGATTAAACTTCTGACTGCTCAGCAGACTTTGTGCATCACTTGATAATAGGCACCTTCATCTTCTGCAAGTTGATAAGTCAAAGAAACAAGTTACTCCTTTCCAGAAGCGATTTTGTCAAAAATTCAGCAAATAATTTGTAAGTGTATCCTTACTCCTACTCAGTACCTCTTGTGTGTGCATTACGTTGTTTAGGCATTGATTATGTACTGACTACAGTCTGGGGAGATGTGGGATAGTAGAGTAAGATAAATGCTAACATAGTCTTGTTTTTTTCCCTGCAAATCTTTTATTGGTAGTGCATTTTGTTAGTTCAGCTCTGTTACCTCTAGGAAATGCAAATGATGGCTGTTGCTCTCACTGCCATACTATGTGCCACAGAAATCTGCCTTGACCTTGAAAAAAATGCTAAAATCCCAGCTTCTTCAGAATGGAAGAAACAGGATCACTTAAACAAAAGAGGAGAAGAAGCAAATATTTTGAAAGTGAGCTCCAGGAAAGCAGACCTCTTCATTAAGGACCTAGTGACTTCTCAGTGGTGTAACTTAGGTAACTCCAAGCAGTGTTAATTTAAGTTGTAAACACACAGCTAGAGGAAGGATAGGCAAACTAAGTGAGGACTCTGTCCTTACTGTCATTTTGCTGTTACAGTGTAAAAACAGGCTGTGTAGCCTGGTGAATTAATCTGCTTGGGATCTTCAATTAGACTTTACCAATGACATGTCCAGAGGTGTAACAGGAGGAAATGCTTAATTTTTCCCAGCAGGCAAACAAAATCTATATAAGGAGAATTTGATTATTTACATTGTGTGAAGAGGACACTTACTGCAGAATAAGACCTAAATGTGAAAATCTAATAGCACTTTGTTTCCTAAAGGAAGAATAACTTTGCTAGCACTGCTATAATTACTATGCTTTGAAGAGCTTAGGCATGTTGTATCTAAACATGGATTAATAACATTCTTCCTCAGTCACAGACATTTGCATACAAACAAAACCATAAAAACTTGCTCACAACTAAGGGAATAATCACCAGCAAATAAAATAAAAGCTGTAGTTTTAGCACACATTTCATTAACTCTAAGCAGATTTGGTTCCCAAAGCTGTGGATGTTGGTGCATTAAAGCAGCATATGCCATAGACAGTCTAAAACATGCCAACACTGCTGATGATTTGAAACCAGACAGTGTCCTTTGCTGGTGAGCGACACAGCATTTGTACAGAGGTGGTGGAAGGCGAACTTGTCAGCAAACATGTAGAAAAATCAGTGGGACTTACCTTCGGTTTGCAAGAGTAGTAGCACGTTGCAAAGAGGCATTTGGGAGTAGTTCTATTATCTAGTTTTGGTTTATTTGTGACCAGTGGAGTATCCTTGAGGAAGTTTGTAACTTTGCCCCTGGTTCCAGTGGCTGCAGATGACACTGGCTGCACTCTACGGGTGAAGAGTGGGGGGGTTTCACATGGGGGAGCTTCACGAAGAAGTAACCCAAACATTTCTCTACTGTGAGAAATGTTCCAGCTCTCACCAAGCACTAGGAGGCAGAGCTTCAAGAGAGGAGAGAAAGCATAAATGCTTACAAACTTGATTTTGAGCTTTGATTTTCTGAGGTGGAAAAAAAATTGCAGAAAAGTTGACCAGACCTCATTGCCAAGGCTTAACTTCTTCCTTTCTCTTTTTTCCACTCCCCCCTCCCCGCCAAGGACAGACTCGTCCGAGCAAGCAAATATCTGGGAAAGAGCTAATACTGAATGTATCACATCATTCCAGCTCTTTCATCTCTCTTAACCGTGATGCAGCTTGCGTTTTTCTTGCAGCTATCAATGAGAAACATCAGATGAGACAGTAGAACAGGCTTATTTGAGACCACACTAACCTGTGCATATTACCCTGCACTATCTATCTGTCGATTTCTATTTGCAAATAAAGGTAGGACTAATAACCTACAAAGTCCTAACAGGTCTGTGCTATACTTATCTTTCCCTCTCCAGGCCCACACCAGTGGCAACAAAAAGAAGAGTTCTTGATACTGATTCCTAGATCTGAATTCTCAAGAGAAAAAACAGAAGCAAAATTGTTTGTTTGTTTGTTGCTTAGGATATTGTCCCCATATTCCCCACTTTTAGCAAGGAGTAAAGTCTGCCTTTCTTGTAAGGACGAGTTAACCCTTAACAGACCTAAGGATCTGTCTTAACAGAACTAAGCCTTCTAAATCAGTGATTCTTTTCTCATCCTTCTCACTAATGTCTCGCACTGTGCAAAAGAAGAAACATGGTGCAATTCCATCATCTCAGAGCCTTGGAGTTTAGAATATTTATGTCTGATGGTAGTTAAGTTGAGGTAGTTAACAACATTTGCAAGGGAAAAAGATGTACGCTTCATAGTAACAGCACTCTAGCTTATGTGCCAAAAGCACTCTCTTTCCTCATGACTCTGGAAGCTCATACCCTGTAAATGCCCACAGTAGTGCTGTACTACACTTTTGGAAATCTTCAGAGATCTACCAAAAGAAATCTTAGCTTCAACATTCGTAGAATCATGCAACCACAGAAACATTGAGGATGTCAGACACCTCTGGAGATCATCTACTCCAACACCTGCTCAGAGCAGGGTCACCTAGACCAGGTTGACTAGGACCATGTCCAATCGAGTTTGTAATGCCTGCAGGGATAGAGATTCCACAATGCTCTGGCAACCTGCTCCACTGCTTGACCACCCTCATGGTAAAAAAAAGGGAGAGTTTCTGTTTATGTGGAATTTCCTGTATTTCTGTTTGTTCTCTTTGCCTTTCATCTTGTCACTGAATACCACTGAAAACTTTTTGCGCTGTTATCTTTACGCCCCCCCCCCTCAGATATTTATGGATAGGATCCCTCTGAGCCTTCTCTTCTCCATGCTAAACAGTCCCATCCCTCTTAGCCTTTCCTCATACTAGAGATTCTCCAGTTCCTTCATCAATTTTCTATCCCTTCACTAGACTCCAGGAAGTCCACATCTGTCTCATAGTGGGGAGCGGCAGGACTGGGCTCAGCAGTTCAGATACATCTCACCAGGGCTGAGTAGAGGGGAAGGATCACCTTCATTGACCTGCTGGCAACATTCCTTCTAATGCAGCCCAAAAGAATGTTGAACTTTGCCTCAAAGGCACATTGCTGGCTCATGTTCAAATTGTTTTTCATAAGCACTCACATGGCATTTTCTGCAAGAAAAATTGCTCCCCAGCACGTGTGGGTGCCTGGGGTTATTTCTGAAGGTACACGGCTCCGCACTTGGTTGAGCTTCATGAAGTTCCTGTCAACCTATTTTTCCAGCCTGTCCAGGCCTTTTGGATGGCAGCATAGTCTTCTGGCCATCAACATTTCCTTGCAGTTTTGTACAACCTGTGGACTTGCTGAAAGTGCAATCTGTCCCTTTGTCCAGGTCTTTAATGAGAATGTTAAACAGTATTGGCCCTGGTATCAGCTCTTGGGGTACACAAGTAGTGACTGATTATCCAGCTAGCGCTATGTGCCCCAACCTTTTGAGCCCAGAAGTTCGGCAGCTCACATCACTGCCCACATATCTAGCCTATCTATCATCATATCTCTATCATCAGTTTGTCTGTGAGGATGTTATGATCGACAGTTTTAAAAGCCTTACTAAAGATAAGCAAAATCCACTGCACTTCCTTCAAACACCAGGCCAGTCACCTCATTGTAGAAGGCTATCAGATTAAGTATGATTTCCTCTTCACCTTTTTTTCATTTATTATTCTTTTTTTTTTTTTCTTCTCATTCATGTTGACTATTACAAATTGCTTTCTTGTCCTTCTTTTGTCTGGAAAAAGTTTCCACGATTAGTTGTTCCACCACTTGCCCAGGGACTGAGGTGAGACTAAATAGCCTGTGGATCTCCATTCTTTCCTTTTTGCTCTTCTTGAACATGGAATTGACACTTGCTTTTCCCCAGTCTTCAGCAACTTCTCCCAGTCACCATGACCTTTCAAAGATAATCAAGAGCGGCCTCACAATGCCATCATCCAGCTCCCTCAGCATTTGTGGGTGAACCACATCAGGCCTCATGGACTTATGCATGTCCAGTTTGTTTAAGTGCTCCCTAACCTGGTCCTCCATTACTAAGGGAATGTCTTCCTTGCTGCAGACTTTCTCAGTGATCTCAGGACTTGGGATATTTACCAGCAGGCTGGTAAAGACTGTGGTGAAGAAGACAATGAGAACCTTGGCCTTTTTCCTTAGTCATTCTTCTACTGTTCATGTACTTGTAGAAACCGTCTTTGTTGCCTTTGACATTCCTTGCCAGATTCAACTCCAAGTGGATCTTGGCTTTCCTAATCCCATTCCTGCACAATCAGTGTTTCCATAGTCCTCCTAGCTCACATGCCCTGCTGCCACCTTTAGTACACTTTGTTTTTGTGTCTGAGTTAGTCAGGAACCATTTGGGCCTCCTGCCACCTTTGCTTCATTTTCAGCTCACTGAGACTGACCACTCTTGAGCTTGGGGGAGATGTTTCTTAAGTATGAATCAGCTTTCCTGCATCTCCCTTCTTTCCAAGGATATGTCTCATGAAGAGTGATTAGGGGTCAACCTGACCAAAATGTAAGGCATACTACAAGTAACCTTTGGTTCTTTGATTACCAGAAGTTTCCAGAAGTACCACTCTGATTCGATATTTTCATTAGTGATAGACTTTCAAGGCACACATTCTCCTGAACTTGTTGATGCTGGAGAAGGAAAAAACAAGGGGAATCACTGAATTTGGGCACTAATTTGCATTCATAGCTTTGTAAATCTGTTCTGAGATAACTATTGCTGAGGTGGAAATGCTAAAAAAGGATCCCTTTAGAGTCATCTCACTGCTGTGCTCTGAATATAGCACATGTAAAAAGACCAAACTTAGAAGACTGTTTACCGGTTAGACGGATTATATTTGTTGAAGCTGGAATTATACTCTGTAAGTGCATACACCTGATGCATATTCATGTGGGCTGCCTTGCAATTAAACTTTCCAAATTCATTATTCAAATGGTAGTTTTGCTAAAATATACTCCTTTTTTTTGGACTGTACTTCTAAAAATCTCATATATCCTCACCCATCAGGAAAGCTTTCAGCTAATAAACAGACTCTGCAACCTACAATAACAGATCTTCTGTGCTGTAGAACATTCAAATGAAAAGCATTATCCTTACAGTTTTGAGAAGGTCACATCTGTCAGGATAAATCGTTTCTTTCCTCTGGTCTCCAAAGATTTCAATATACTTTCAGGTATAAAACAAGAATAGCCCTACATGAACATATTATAAATATAACTCAAATCTAATAAATAAAAAATGTCCTTTTACTATAAAGCATGACACCTAGTTTGAAAAAGATTTAATAGAAGATTAACTAATTTTTTTTCTTTTTAATTTTATCTGGCATGAAATGTTTGCTAGACTCAAAGAGATCTTTTATTTTTTCAGTGATGGGCTTTCAAGAGTGATATTTAGAACAGGCAATTTACATTGAAGAACTTACGAAGAATTCTTTTCTTAATCAGTCTCAAGGCATCATGTCATTAATGGCAATGGCAAATACAGACAAGATTTCTATTTTTCTTTTTTTGGGTATGCCGGTAACCACAAAAATATAGCAATGAAAGTGTCTTTCTGAACTGTAAATGCTGTTCTGAAGACACTGTATTTTTTAATTTTATTTTTAAGGGCTTAAAGTTCTGTAAAAAATTTTACCTGAAGGGAGAGTCTATTGAGCAAAGGTGAGGGATTTGGATGTTCTCTTTTCAATAACATTAATAAAAGTGAGATATGCAAATCCCTTGCCTGCCAATTGTAGTTTTCCAACTCAGGCTCTCACACAGTGCTGTTAGGTTTGGCAATGCAGTAAGAGAAACAAGCAAAAGTACAAATTTCTGAACTTTAATAAATAGCATGGATCAGTATGCAGACTGAATGCCACCGGGGTTAATTTATCTGTTATCCTAGCAACTACTGGATGTATTAATAACACTAGGTTTTTTGCTCCATTCAATCAGCAGGGTAGCTGATACTGAGATTATATAAATTTATATAGGAGAACTAGTTTTAAAGAAAACAATAATAATGACATTTTAAATCCAGACCAATAATCCATTACTATCTGTGCCATATCTTGAACACATCTGATGAAATGAGTGTCTCATTGCCAGTTTTCTAGGATGGCATGAATATTCAATTGTGGTTTTACCATTTATGAGTCACGTAAACTGCTGCAAATTACATTAGTAAAATCATTAACCTCTCTATTACACTAGGCTGGAATTTGTTACCATTTTGCCTGTATAATGCAATAGCAATGAGCCTGTCACCATCAGTGGACATAGAATCATAGAATGGTAGGGGTTGGAAGGGACCTCTAGAGATCATCTAGTCCAGCCATATTACAGTAAAGAGTGAAAATATATATTACCAAGATTTCCATTGCTTTATCTGAGACTTTAAGTAAGCATGCTAATGCCAATAGCTTACACGAAATCCAGAGGAAAGGCAGACTGAATGTTGTGCTTTTTCAGTTAGGACACATTTCTGGAAGCTTCACTCCACATCCACAGCTCATGAGTGTTGGCTCTGGGAGATCCCCGGCAGAGCGAGTGTGAGCCCTGAGGAGACATAAGGCAAGGGAATGTTTTTCAGCATGGAGACAGTCCTCTCAAGACTCCTGTTTGTTGCTTCTTCTCTCAAACTTGATTACTCATGTGAGTATGTGTGTAAGTACAGTAGATTAAAAGAAAGACAGTTAATACACATGCGTGTTCTATACATTTCCCTTTAAAGTAGATAACTGACAAACTTGTGCCTTGTGCCACTGGGTCTCTGTTTGCTTCATTTACCTGCTTGCTTCTGAAGGCAAACAGACATCCCTGTGTCTTTGTTGCCGAGCATGTTGTGTCCCTCATTTTTCCCTACATTGCCATAACCCAGTTTTATATTGTTTCTTCTACTTCCATAGCCTTTTTTCCAGGCATAGAAAAGGTGTTTCTCTAGAACAGGGTAGTATTTCCTGGGCTGGCAAAAGCAGCAAGGCATCACTGCATGTGTAATTACACACTGCTTCTATGTTTTATTGCATGCACACACAGCAATATTTGTGTTTGCAAATCCAGAATATTAAAGAGTTGTATTTCTAGTATCTTCATATAAGCTTAGTATTTTTTGGCACCCTGTGGATGGTTTCCATCTAACATGTTAGAGAAAGAACAGCTACTTCTGACATGGAAGATGCAGCCCCAAGGGAGCTGGTAATGCTTCCTTCTTTTCCTTAGAAATTCCCAGTGGGGCATTCATTATTCATGCTTGAGATTGCAACAGCATGAGGGCTTCGTTTTCTTTACTCTTTTTCTTTTTGTTCCCACTGCAGTACTTGTTGGGGCTGGCAGCAAGATTGCTCCAGTAGGGATTAAATAGAGTCTTTAGAGTGATCTCTTCTCTGTGGCACAGTAACAGTGAGTAAAAGGCTGTAAAGGAAGATCGGCATGAGTTGGAAGTGTAGACAAAATTTCTTCCCTGTTCCAGGACTAACAGAACTAAAAAAAGGGCTTCATTCTCAGACATGGGGCCAGGTGTTGGGGTGAGGAGTTGGCATGTTCACAGCAGCTGGGAACAGCCTTGAGCTTGAGCACTGGAGAACAGTGTGTTGCTCTCAGGTGGGTCTCCCTTCTCAGCAAGGGTGGGACCCTCTTGGGCATTCCAATGGCAGACACAAATTACAAGCTGGCTTCCTAAGGTGATTTTGAGGTCTTCTGATTCCTGCCACTTGCACCTGTGAGTCTTCATGGAAAAGGGTAGACAACGAAAAACCATTCTTCTGGCATTCCCATCGTTCTTCCGGTTTGCTTTTTGTTGCCCCCATTCTGATTGTTTGACCTAGCCAAAGCAACAGCATCTACACTTAATGGTGGTACCTGCAGTTTCCTCATCTCCTTTCCCATTGCTTCCCATCTGGGCACAACAGGCTTCCTCTTCACTGTCCTGGTTTCTCCATGACTAAGAAAGCCAGCATTACCTCCCTGGTCGCATTTGGTTGCTTCTGTTTTCTTCAGTAAAACTACTTGCAACTCCCTTTGCAGTACTGGTGACCCTGGGACTGTTGGTTGTTGTGCACTTCTAGCATCTGGCTGGCAGCTCAGGATCCTGAGTCCCTCTCTTGATGACATCATGCAGCCTACTAGAGGTGGAAGGTGTGGCGAGAGGTGTTCAGGACTTGGGAAACAAGCCACCAAGATGCCATCATTAACTTGGCACAGCCCCAAATGATCAAATTGTTCACCACAGTGATAGATTGATGGTGTGGGCACTGCTGTGATCCCTGGCTAAGACTGGTCATTTCTCTGTGTTTCCCTTCCCACCTGGCCACCTCTCTCAACCTGGGTTTTAATTTGCTTTTACTGTGACAGCTTGTAGCCATGATTGTGTTATTGAAAGTGTCCACTCTGCAAGAGGGCCAGGTGCTGGTCTCGAGCGGTGTGCACAGCAGGATGTCAGCAACAGGAAGAAAAAATGAGAGTACAAATAATTAAAAGACTAACGCTGTTATTGTAACTGCTGAATTTCTACCTGTCTGAGGTTGGAGCATCTTTTCCCCTGCTACTTCTGGGTCTGGTTTTCCACACCCATGAGCTGTGGTCACAGTTATGTGCAGTACCATTACAGCCTTCACACATTCATCTAACTTGTTCAAAAGCCAGGTTTGGCTGGAGAGTAGGAAGATACAGCAGTTCTTTTTATGACATATTTTTGTTCATTTCTGGGACAGCACCATTCAAAGAAAAGACAGCAAAGTTCAAAGAAGGCAAAAAAATCCCCAAGTCTGAAGATGCCAGACAGGCAACCCCTCTCACACTTGCCTGATACCTTATTAAAGACTCTTCAACCAAAAGCTAAACTGACTGTCTGAGCTAGAGGGTGTTAATAGCTCTGTCTATGCTGGATTGCCTGTTGAAAAAGATTGACAGTGTTCCTGGAGTGGTGGGGATATTTGATAGCATAAACTCACTTTTTGAAGCAGCTACAAGACAAAGAGTTGATGTGAACAGAAAGCAGGGAGGGCAATGAGGCTTGGACAGATGATGCTTACGCCTTATGGAAGTTATGAAAGTACCTTCAGAGAAACAAAATAATTGTGTGAGAAGTGGATGCTCAAAGGCAGCGCGATTTTGTGGATATAGAACACTTTTCCAAACAAAATGATGGCAGTAAAAACATCTTCACAGTAATAAATGTATTATCCAAACACATCTGGGTGGTATATCTGATGGGCAGAATGAGTTCTGTAATACCTTTGGCCATTAGAAGCAGTTTTAGAAGGAGGTACAGACAATGGAAATTACAGCAGACTGGGGCTAAAAGGTTTTTTAAAATAGCCTTCACATAAGCAGTTAAAGAAGAAGAGAAGACTGAGAGGGGATCTTATCGATGCTTATAAGTATCTAAAGGGTGGGCATCAAGAGGATGGGGCCAGGCCCTTTTCAGTGGTGCCCAGCGACAGGACAAGGGGCAATGGGCACAAACTGGAACACAAGCAGTTCCACCTGAACATGAGGAGGAACTGTGAGGGTGTCAGAGCCCTGGAACAGGCTGCCCAGAGAAGCTGTAGTGTCTCCTTCTCAAAACTTGCCTGGATGTGTTCACATGCAACCTGCTCTAGGAGAACCTGCTTTAGCAGGGGGGTTGGACTAGATGATCTCCAGAGGGCCCTTCCATTCTGTGATTCTGTGATTCTGTGATGATTCTGTGATTCTGTAAAGCAGGATAACGTTCAACACTTTTCTCTTCATAATGAAAGAAGATCTCCTTTATAGAATGTTTCACCAGTACGCTACAATGAGAGATGTGGAGGTGTTTCAAAGGTACACATCTTGGTGTGCATTATTGGGAGTTTATAAAGAGCTATAACCACAGTTTCCTTTGAACTGACAGAGGCAGACCTGCTGATGTGAATCCCTTTGACACTGTGGGCTTTGGAAAACTGTGTATGAAGATTGGCTTAAAAGTAAAGACACGAGGCCACTGCCGAGAAAGGGAGAGCACAACTTGGTATCTAAAAGAGATATATCTAAGAAGGTCAGGAGCAGACTTTTATGGGAAAATTTTCACAGCTGAGGAAACCACAGAACAGTTCAGATGTTTGTACATGGCTTAAAAAGCTACAGTCTTCATTACTTGATATTGTGATCCCTGTGGAATATCAACGAAGAGAAATAAAAAGAGCGCAAGGGAAAGACAGAGGCCAGTCTCAGGGTCTCTTTTTTAGAGAAAGTGTTGAGCAAATCCTAGCATGTGTGGGATGGGAATGCGCTGCAGAGGATGGGAGCAAACTGATGAATGGCAGCTATTAAAATTTGGGACAAAGAGGGGATAACATGTAAACCAGGATAAAGAGACAGGCAAGAACAACAAGTTAAGCCAAGCCAAAATCAAGCTAAAAGGTCTCCAGTCCATGCAGAAATGGTGAGCCTGAGCAGAAATTCGAATTCACAGTAACATGTGCATGGTGATCCTGAGGAGAAGCCTCAAAGGAATGTCCAAAAAGGACAACGAACAGCAGAAGACATGAAGTTTGGTCTGGCAAATAAGAAACAGACTGAGCACAAAGCAATGTTGATTTGTTAGACGATGTTTATTGTGGAAGTGACAAGACAGAGTCTTTGGGATGCACCCTCATTGTGCATGCTCACAGTGACCACAGATATTGCAAAACCAGCACAGGCAGGGTCTCAGTGCTCAAAGATAATAATTATGATCTTATACAGAGTAATGGCAGTCAGGATTGAGTTCATAAAAGCAATGAATGTGTTGGTAAGTTTTGAGTTGATCCGGTTCTCAAGCTGCAGGGCAGTGCAGATAGCATGTGTGAGAGTTTATGATGCCCTAAACGCATTGTAGGCCTGGGAAACATTTAGACAAAGAAAAAAGCCATTACTTTTAAAAGGTAAATGGATTGTCCATTTGTAATTTTGTGTGAGAGGTGTAAAGCCTATGTACAAAAGCCTACCAAATGTAAAAGCTGGAAATGCAGTTAATATCATGGAGATACCTGGAATATAAAACTAAATTAGTGCCTCATGGCCAAGATAAAAAGGCACAAAACAGGGAAAGGCTTTATTCTTATAACAGGGAATGTATTCAGGAAACTGGGACACCTTTCATCTCAGCAGTTAGCACCAAGAGATACGTGACAGGGTAGAAAGAGAAGTCAAATAAGACAGAATTTTGAAGAGACTGTTGTCTCCTGGACAGTGCTCAGCTCTTTGTGGACACAAAGCTTCTGCGCTGTTTACAGAGTATTATGTGAGAGACTGAGGGCTACTGTTTTGTTAATCAGCTTCTGAAGGAAAAAATGGACATTCAGTTACTCACCCAACGTGGCAGAGTCATGTGTATAGACGTCCGCAGCCTGAGTATACATTTCATACAGTCTTTAATTTTTTTTACCTATGAAACTAAGCAGCCTTCTCCAAGCATATGGATCTGAGGCTTGCAAAGATTCGTTTCCTCATTTTCTTCACACTACTAAAAAACAAAATTCTGCAGGCTTTCTACCATTATTACATGGACGACATGCTGCTAGAGGAGGAAAAGCAGCTGTTGGCATGGCATAGAGCAAACCAAAGGATGATCTTTGCAATGCAGAAATAACTATTTCTTCTAACAAACTGAGAAAATGTTAAGGGATACCTCTTGGTTACACCGGACTGAGGTTGTGATGAGCTGTTGTAGGTCCCATGGGGAAGATCATGATGAAATAAGAACATGGATCAATGTATAGTTCTCTTTCAGGCTATTACACTGGCCAGCACTTGCATGGCTATGCACCTATTTATGTTCCTCAGGCCTAAGACTGTTAGTCACCTACCACTAAAAGACTACCAACAGAAGAAAAGGATTTTAAACCCCTTTACTCAGTTGGATAACCATCATACATGTGTGTGGTGTGTGGTCCCCGGGCCACTTTATGATTTCAGGGTAAGCCAGCATTTTGTCCTTGTTCTGGTTACAAGTGCAATGGGTTGGGACAATCTGGCACTCCTTGACCATATCTTAAACTCCTGCTACACAAATTGTAGCCCAATCTGGTAGGTACCAGAACCGTACAATCTAGAAAGTATTGGAATTGTACAATTGCTGAGATACCAGAATCACCTAAAAAAAGTCGTGGCCAAAACAAAAAAAAATGGTACTGACCAAAGTCAATCTGCTTGCAATCCTACAAATAGGAATCCTCAATGAGACTCTTTGAGCTCTCTGAGATCACAGTGGGCTGTGATCCAGTACCTCCCCCTGAGCTAGGACATCTCTCAGAGTAGATTTCACGATGTTCACAGATCATCTGCTGATAGATGCCGATGAAGGAGATGAGAAATCCACTATAAATGGGTTTTGCAAAGTTTAGTGATCATTTGATACCAGTAATTCATTACAATTTACAAAGGAGAAGAATCTAAATCATATATTAACATCTGTATTTGTGTGAGAGTGTGTGTGTGTTTGTGCGTGTGTAGTTTAAGAAACTCTGTCGTTAAGTCTTGTGTGAACCTTGCCATTCTTGAATCTTTAACTAAGTTGCTGTTTGATTACAACAACTTGTTAAATCACTGTGTTAATTGGCTGATGATCAAGTGTCATTAAATGTTACACTATCTAATTCTGTGATTTACCTAACAATAAATCTGAAATTGATGCTACCTCAAAGTTGTGTAAAATCTCAATTTGCAATAAACTACCTTCCACTTTCTCATCAGTGAAAAAATGTTGTGAAAAAGGAAAATATCCAAATCCATCAAGCATCTCAAGGTGCTAGATCTCAAATGCTTAGATGATTGATGATCAAATACTTGTCTAATGACTGTGTGGTGTTTGGTAACATACCAGGGTGACCCTTGAGAAAGTTTTCCAAATCCTCAGAAAGCCTGAAGGGCTATCTATTTAGGACAGTTCAAGGGTATCTCTGGATCTAGCCCTTTTTAAACTTCAGTGACACAATGATATAGCAGTTGCTCTCTTCCCGGTCATCTAGATATGATGCTACTGCTCTTCCCCATTCTCAAATCCAACCAGTGGTGAAACTTGGTGCAAATTCCCAGTAGACATGTACTCTCTGTACAGACACAGATGGCCACAGATCAGCATAGATCGGAGAAGAGTGGGTTTGCAGGTACCCACATAAACACAAACAGAACTAATGTAAACATGAACAATACAAATAGCTTGACTTTTCTCCTACTCACCAGCTAATAAGGCCCAAAATTCACTAGCTGGATCTCATAGATACACGTTTACCTACATGTACACACATACAAGCTCATGTGAGTGTCTCCAGGCTCTCAGACCTGTGGTGTCTCCATTGCCTGGGTCCTCGATTCCTGGTCTCTCTGGTAACTTGCTCCTAAGCCTACATTCTACCCCATAACCATACCCCAACTCCCAGACCTACTAGCCAACGACTTCAACTCCAAGCCCATTAGCAGATCACACCTGCACATGCTCACATGCATGCAGAGTATAGGAAATGTACACACCAAATAGTTCAAAAGAAAAGTTAGTGAGATAGTAAGAGCTGTGGTGATCAAGTGCAGGACTTGACTGACCCTTTCTATCTCCCTTTTCTCTTTTCCCAGTGTTACTCCTCCCTGCTCCATCCTGATCCTTTAGTTCCTTTAACTTTAATCTCTCTTCAAAAAGTCCCATAATGCTTTGTACATTCTCACACTCCCCTTAAGACATAGAACAGTAAGCTTTATATAGTACTAGAATCTCCCAAAATATCCCATAAATTTGTTCTTTCTTATAAGACCCATAACAATAGCCTATAATAATATTGTTTCCTTCTTCCCACCAGTTAACAAGCATTGGTTGAAAGTCTTCAAAGTTGCGCATGAGTGATTCCTGCAACAGAGAATTGATCAATGCCTTCTGGTCCTCTTATAGTCTTCACTACCCACTGTCAGTTAGGGTCTATGTATCTGAGCATTTAAATATTTGTGTTTGTTGTCTTTGTCTTTTATGCTGCACAGCATTTAGCCAGATACACTTACCGTTAGCTCATCTCAAAGAACAGAGTCTGGGTTCCCTTGCAAAATATGCAGCTGCCAAAACTGTAGCCAATGTCACAGACTGCCTCTTGGGAAACACAAACCAGAACTGGGGTCCATAGTGGCCAAGGCCCCTCTGTTTCCCCTTCCCATTTCCCTTTCCCTTTTCCTGCCAAGTCTCCAGCAACTTGGTCAGGGAGAGGAAAGAAGGCTGAGGATAGGTGCACAAGCTCCACCTTCCCCTTCTCAGCTTTTTCCCAGGCCAGAGGAAACCGCTGGCAGGGCCATCAGGTTTGCCAGACTGACCCAGAAGCATGTGTTGGGCAGCTGACAAGCACACTGGGACCAGGGACTGGTGAGTGATGTTCCTCAAGTGACTGGGGTCTAAGAGGCTGATGGTGGCCCTGCTGTCCCTGCCCTCCTACCAGGCAATGGCAGAAGGTGAAGGGGAAAAACATGCCATGGAGACAGAAACCCATTGCCATGCTAATTTCTAGGCTCCTCCTTTGGCTGAGGCTTCTGCTGCTGTCTCTGCCCATCCGTGTGCTCTGAGCTGTGGAGCTTGCCACAGGTGCAGACTAGAGCTGTGTTTCCTGCAAAAGATGTGTGTATAATAATACGAATTAAAAGAGAAGGAACCCAGCAGAAGAGGGTAGAGTGGCATGTGAACTGACATTGTTTGTGGCTGTCCTGGTTTGGGCCTCCTTATCTCACAACCATTCTCACCAGAAAGTCTTCTTCTATTCAGCCAGGTATCTGAGGCACTTACTACATCCTCCTTGTAGCTGAGGCCTTAACCCTCTCACAAGCTACGCTGAGGGTTTATCATTAGCCTTTGGTTTATCAGGGCTGATTCATAGATTTGTTTTTTATGAATATGAAAGTCTGTATCTTCCAATTCTGTTCCAGCTGCAGAAGACAGGGTCTCGCTGCTCATTGTCCTGGTTTGGGCTAGAAAAGAACCAATTTTCTTTTAGTAATTTTGCTTTTTAGTTAAGCCTCTTCTGAGAAGCTGCATTCTCTGAAATCAACTGCATGTTTTTACAGACAATGTCTGCCTCTAGTAGTGCTAAGGCTCAATGTTTATAATTAGTGCTGGAACATCAGGAGGAGTGGTATGCAGAAAGGCTCTTGCTTATAGTTATCCCTATGGAGACCACTGTTGATGCTTGCTTCTGCTGACTTTCTTATGCGCTGGAACTGAAAGAGCAGAGAAATGGTGACACCTGCGACCCTGCAATGGGGAGGAGCGGGTAGAACAGGTGACCCAGAATTGACCAAAGGGAGTATTCCATCCCATATGCCTCATACTCGGTATAAAGCTGAGGGAACACGAGGGTCTCGCTCTCTTCTCCTATGGCCGGTATCTGAGGAGGACTCTGTCCGATTCTTCTGCCTTTGAACCTGATCCATGCATTCCTGAATCCAGCTCCTGCCTGCTGCTGAGTACAGTCCAGGACTTTCCTGGGGCGTGCCCCTCAGCGTCCGGGTGACGTATTGGTCATCGGTGAGGGGGGGCTCAATATTGGTTTTGTACATATTTGTATATATTTCATTATTATTTTTCCTATTATTGGAATACATTATTATTGTAGTTAGATTAAAGCTGTTTTAACTTTTCCAACCCATAAGTCTCTTTCCCTTTTCTCTTTCCCTCCTTTTGGGGAGGGAGGGGTTTAACAAAGAGCGTCTGTCATTTGTTTAATAGCCAGCCCAGCTTTAAACCGTGACAGTGGCCACTATGTGTTTTGAATGAGCAACGATTAGAATGAAGTTTTCTTCAAAAGGAAACAATAGCATAAAATCAGCTGTGGGCCATTGAGCTTTTCTATCTGTTTAGAGAAACAGCCCATGGTTTGGAAGGGGACCTTTGGTGCATCACTATGGACTATATTTTTTGTTCATTGTTTGTATGTCAATTGTTTCATATTCCACGTGGCTGCAAATCATACTTTTCACATTACAGCTGTCTTCATGTAAAGTGGTTAGCGCTAGCAAAGACTCTAATTTTCTTCTTCCAGTGATCTGCTCTTTCATCAGTTCCTTTCCTGAAAATTTTTCTATATTTTTCTTCATGTCCCCCTTTTATTCTCCCTCTCCAGTATTTTCACAGCTTTTCTGTGCTTTGTTGTTGGCCATAAGCTCAAAAAAAATTTTTATTTCCTTAATAATTAATTCTAAAATACCAGAAAAAATTATATTGGACTGTCCATTAAGAGAATAGTTCTGCCCTCTTCATGAATCTGGAACATCAGCTGAGGTCAAGAGTCAATGCAGGTGTTGCACGAATTCAAGCTTTTCCATCTGAATGTACGCATATGCCCTAAATCTGCTTTCAAATACTAGCCATACATCAAGTTGCAGCCAACGGGTTCTTATACAAGACAATTGTCTAAATCACAATTTTGCTTCTTATGTAAAATAAGTGCCTTATCTCTGCTTGCCGTGGATCAATGAATGGGAGAAGGCTTAGAGGAGAAGACAAAGGCAAAGTGCTTATGAAACTTAGGGAAGGGGTGGGTCTGACTATAGAAGATGCTAAGAAAGCTGAACTTAGAAAGGAAGCTCTTCATAGATGTGTAATGATGGCCCTTTTTTAGGTAAACAGCCTTACCTGTTGAGTGGATCTGCTGGCTATGTCAGTTGACTCAATTGCCAATTATATAACTTGAATGATTCAACCAGCTGTGACATTAAGTGTCTTATAGAAATCTGCAATAAGAATCACATTTGCATTGTGATTCAGCTGCATTTTGCAGTTACTACACTCTGCTAAGAGCAATTTGTATTTATATTGTGATCTATGTTCATAGCTCTATCAGTCAGCTAAATAAAAATCCTGCTTAACATAACTTCAGATAAGTAAGTCTGATATTGAAGATTAAAACCCTCATATGTGTAACATTGAAAAGAATCTGAGAGTGTTGGACTTCAGCATTAGTTGGTGTCATGGACAGCATATTCCTGAGGTTTAATGTTATCAGTTATTATTCTAAGAATTTGGCAATAACAAGGTTTCTGATTTGGCATTATAGCTTAAAAAAAAGGGGGGAGACACACCTAATAGAGGTTACTTTTGTTGTGATTAAGGAAGGCTAGTGACAAGACTATTTAAAAGCAAGGATAAATATTTGCAGATGTTAATAAAGACTGGAAAAATCTAGCCCATAACTTTGAAAAGGAGGGATGGAAAAATCCCGAGTGGGAATTTTCTTGGATAGAAGATTATACTGATCACAGAGATATTTAGGAGAAATTAAAGAAATGAAAAGGTTCTAACAAGTTGAAGTAGGTAAAGGGAAAACCAGGCTTGAACAGGCTGCTAGGAAGTTGCTTGCAGCAGTAGTGGAGAAGCTAGAAGAGTAAGATTATGTAAGATTAATATGCTAGAATCATAAAAGAAACAGTAATAAATGATAATATCATTAATATGTTATATAAAATGTGAGGTACACAACTAGAAAATCAGAACAGGTTGTTAAAATGAAAACTGCAGCACTAGAGCAGAGCCCGTGCCCACATACACAGGGGTCACCTACGATGGTCTAGGCAAATAGAGCCTGTTAAAGAGATAGATGGCTGCTACATATGCTGAGAACGATAAACAGTGAGGAGGTATCTGGTTTTATGCAAGTTCTCCCAATCATCCCAGTGATGATTCAGATTACTAGTGAGAATAAAATAAGGTGAAACTCATTGCTTCCATGATAAAAATCAAACAAATACTGAATGCCTACCCTCAAACAACTGCAAAAGGTTTTACTCCCTTAGAGATAACTGACCTCCAAACAGTTTTCAACTAACCCCTAGAATAGATGGCTAGTTTATGGGGAAAAGGAGCAAATCAGATACTCTTACTGTGGATGAGGATCAAGATTTAGCACTTCTACAGACCCCTACCCACAGCAGGTTACCTCACTGTGGCGCTCTGCTGTCCACCAGGCTAGGCAACTCCCCCCAGCAAGGGGATGAGGAGAATTATTACCTTCAAAATCTTGTTTATTGACAAATATTAAACATCTATATCATATTACTTTCTTCTTTTTCACTGCTTTCTTGGCAAGCTGTTGGTCTTCCATGTAGGATGAATACATTTTTATTATTTTCACCTTAAACTACAGCCCACAGTCCCTAAGATTTTTAGGTACCTGTAAGAAGGTCTGGAAGAACGTTTCTTAGTGTCTGTTGAGAGTTGAGGCCAATGTGATCATGTTGTCTGTGTGTATAGATGCCTGTTTGTCCCTACTAAATGATTTTAACAGAGAGATCATCAAAGGCATCAGGTTTGGGCGCATATCTTGGAAACAGATGAGTAGAGAGAAGAGAAAGAGCACCCCCTCAGAGTGAAAGGTTAGGAAATTTTTCTTTAGTAAATGTCAGAGAGTCTACATAGGCAACTGCCATCAGAAAACAAATTTCAAGAAACTGCTGCTTAAAGAACTCCATTCTGATTTTTTTTTCTTTTAGCATAAAATTAAATTATTTTGAATTTTCCTGATATTTTTTGCCTCCCTCCATTGTAAGCCTACTTCTGCAGAACTAATAATGTCTTCTTATTTTTGTTGCTCTGTCCTGTTCCTTAACGCTTGTTATAGGGTTACCAAGCAATCAAAGACACAGGTATTTGGATTTTCTTTCTCAGGAGAAAAGAGTTACATTATTTTGTCTTTAACAATCCCTCATACTCCTCCTTCCACAGAAGTCAAACCAGAAGCGCAGGGGTGCTGTACTGGGTGAGTTCTTCTTTCTCTTCATGGCTCCAGGCATTGTTTGTTTCTGCTGGCAGTACAAGGCTTAGCACGTCCTGGTGAGGATTTATTCCTGCTAACATTCAGAAACTGTTACTGGGTTCCTCTGCTTCATTTCCAGGACAAATTTCTGGGCAAGGACTCTCCATTCTCAGCACACTCATGTTGAAGTCCAGCCTGGGAAAAGAGGAGCAAATCAATCCTCAGCTATGTAATTTTGTCTTTGCACTTCCCCACTGATTGCTTTTTCCTTGGTTTGTGCTGAACTTTCTGGAAATCTGATTTGTTTTAAAATGTGCTTAAGCACAGAAAGTTTGTCTTCAGATTCCCTAGCTCTTTGTTTTACTTCATTTACTGGTCCTTAATTTCATTATTAGTCAGTTCAGGACTTGAACTTTCAGTCTATCAGCTAGTGATGAAGCTCCATATACTTTATTTACTGTTTTCTTTACCTGAGGATGCTCCACCATTAAAACTTTTTGAAGAAGACTATATGAATGTTTTGGAATCTAGTTCTTTCCTTGAGGAGAATGGAGATTTTTCATAGCCTTTTATTTGACTGACTTGAATTTGAAGTGCTTTCTTGTGAATTAATCTCATTCCTTTCCATATTATCTTCAATTTCATATGTAAAGTACCTTATTTGATACCAAGGCACGCTAACTCATTTTGCAGTGTACCTTGTCAGCTGATATAGGAGACGTATACGCTAACATTTCATCAGGTTTTTTGCTTTGCTGTGAAATGACAAATAGTTTTATAGGAAATATTTGTCCTTTTTTGATTGTAAAGGACATGAAATTGAATGTCTTATTGGTAGTGAGTGAATGCATTTGCTCTTCTACTTCTTAAATGTCAGCGTTCCAATACCACTGGGACTGGAAGGAATTTGTGTATTTTGAAGAATTAGTTTAAGGAAGGCAAATGGCCTAATTACTGTTGTGCATGTGCAAAACTACAGCCCAAAACAACTGCATTTTACTTACTTTTTCAGCAGCTAAATTTGTTTCAGTGGGAAAATAATATATAAAAAATGATGTCACTATATACTAATCATAGATGTAGGCATACGCAGAAACAGAAACCTAAACTGAAGGGCAAAAAGGAAAACACTTTCTAGATGTGCTGTTTCTATAATTCAAGTGCGTGGGTCCAGAACTGGAGTCAGTAATACTGGTTTTTGCTGCACACTTGCATCACAGTTGTTGTATATTTCCAGATATCATTTTTCAAAGTAATCTGTGCAGAGTAATTTTCAAGCTATCAAGTGTATTTTTACGGGAGTCAGAAATAACAGTAAAAGAAAACTTGGTCAAATCCTTGATAGCTTGTTCAGAATATCCACCAGTAACTTGGGAAACTGAACCTGGTGATGTGCATCAAGTTCCATGTATGAGGCTTTCAGATTTCAAACATTTCTCAGACAGAAGGCTTGAGAGTAGATGGGCAGGAGAGAAAATTGGCCACGCAGTACTCCTCTGGCAGTTATCATGCCAAAGTTTTTTCCCTCTTGTCTGTGTATGATTTTGCCCAGGGATTAACCTGTGAGGCTGAGTACCACTCTTTAAAGCTGGCCATGCAGAAACCAGCTGGAATATTGCCATCACCTTCAGTGCAGCCAGACGTTCACACCCATTGTTTTATTGCAAAAGCCAACATATGCACAAGAAAGAGATCTCACTAGTCTCTTGGCCCCTTGGGGAGGAATGTGATAATAAAGACTGAGACAAGCCAAGATACGCATCACTGAAGCATCCAAGTACAAAGTACAACATAACACCAGTCAAGGAAGTCCTTTTAGGCATGTCTTCTGATCTGAAAGGAGAAGAGTTCAGCTGCACTCATTTAATGTCTTTGAAGTGTGCATCTGGCCCACTCGAAGCAGACAGGTACATCCTTTAGTGTCTGTCTTTGAGATTTGCTTCAGGCTCCTTTCAAATATGAGAAAGGTGAAAACTCTAGGTTGTGATCTCACTTCTGAATGTGAGCACATCACACTATAACACTGATGGCCCTGACACAGGCATGGCTAACACTGCAACATTTCACTGCTGGTTGCATCCGTCAGAAGCTCTAAACTAAAATGACACTGGATGGAGACTGCTGCTTTTTATCCTTCCTGTTGTGGTAAGAGAGAATAAAAGGACATGGTCTCTGTAGCAAGAGCGTGCACTCTACCCAGCAGCAAGCAGTGTAAATCACAGAAGCTACGGGGGTCTTTGGTGGGATGCTAAGTCATATGTATACATCAGAGACTGTAAGGGGGAAAAAAAAGACCCAAAACAAGCAACCAGTTGAAAATAAAAACAAAATAGATAATATATAGGACAGCAGTTCTGATGAAGAGGCAGCTGTCTTGTTCAACAACAAAAACATTAGAATTTTGTATCTGATCTCAAATTTTGTTGGAGGTCTAATAAAGCCCTAGCCAGTTACCCACATTGCAGTAATTGCCTTGTCTTCATCTGAGCTTTTCCAGTGGTTATGTGAAATTACTAATTTTCAGGTCTGCCCTTGTTTTTATTTTCTAGTAACCCCCACCCGCTCTGCAGATTGTCTATTTGCCAAAGAAAATGGAGGAGTTAATTACAAGGATGATCAACAAAGTCAAGCAGGACTGACAAAATCTGTGTTGCCTGTTAGAAGTGGAAATTATCCCATGATAACCTGTGATTGATAGGCTATGTGATTTTCATTTCCATCTGCTTGTGGCCAAGTCAAAGCAGGAACAAAGCAACTAGATGTGTATGAGGACTTGAGAGGAGAGTGGGTCTTCCCAGGATACATGCTGACATGCTGCACATGATACCCTGTGGAAGACTCAATAACAAACAGATTCTTACAGCATTTGTGCATATTATTTATAGATAGAATAGAACAATTTTTATTTGGAAGGGACCTACAAAGATTATTGAATCAAACTGAATTTTGTTTAGGAACTGGAAGATGTATGCAGCTTTAAGAGCCTTCAAAAATTGCATGGCTATATGCCCTATATAAAAACTTTGGAAACTCTTTTTTTTTTTTTTTCTGTTGGTATTATTCACCAGAGCAATTAATTATTCATCCATTTTCCAATGCCAATGTCTACTAACATTTAAAAAATTAAGAGCAATGAATACAGCTGTTTTCTGTGAATGCAAGTTAAGTTTATTATAGTGGAAAATCTTGTGTCTTTTTAACAACTGACTGAGCAAAAGAGCAGAAAACTCATGAATTTCAGAGCTGTCAACTGTTATTCCACTGGCCCAATTTCCTCTGTCCTTCAGGTATGTGCTGCCTTTCCACAGAGTCACTTGATTCTACTGTGGCAATGACCTGAGTCTGAGCTCACATCAGATGATGGTAGTTAACAGTACAATCATACGTGGTGGTCTCAGGTGAGGTCTGGTATCTACAAAATGTTTCCTAAGTCTGGTGTGTTCCATGTCTGGAATGAATGATATAAAAACATTTTGTAAAAGTACTGTTTGGGAGTTTAGTTAATCTGTAATAGAGCGTGTAACTGTTATCATATATGTATCATATATCATTACATGCTATTATATTATTAGTCTCTTTTTTTCTTTTTATTGAATTAATATACTCTACTTCCCTACAGGTATTCAGCACAAGGCCAAAGTGTTCAAGATCCTATCCATTTGCTGCTAAAATCTAATAGATTAAAAGGTAAAAAGACCAGAAAAGCAACCAGAATATTAGTGTGGGGAATTCAATAAAAAAGTCTTTTACCTGCTGATTTGGGACTGCTGGTTGGCTCTAAAACAATCAGCTAATAAATCCTTCCCAATCCTTCCTAGTAAATTCTTCCCAATATGCTTACATGGTCCCAGGAAAGGAAACGCTGCACAACTACTCAAGAGAACAAGAACGTGTTTACCACACATAAGTATAAGCATATAAAATAAGTATATATCAAACCTACATTTTAGTAGGTTTTAGTATTTACTAAAGAGAGGCAATGGACTCTTGGCAATGACAATTAAATAAATTATATTTCAGCATTTGATGTCTGGCTCTGTCTGACTGGCTGAAGGATCAGATGTAGAACTAACATGCGTAAGTTTCTCTCCCTCATTTTTGTCAAGTAAAGACAGACTTGTTCCAAATGGATTATCACCCTCGAAAGTTGACGAAGCATCTCTGACCATTGCAGGCTTCAGAGTAAAGAAATTGCTAAACTGTGGACCACTGGGCAAAACACACAACTATAGTCCAAATGGTGTTACCCTGGGAAGGATCTGCCTTTGTTTGCTATTAGATGCAGTGGCATCCTTACAAAGCTAGGTGATAGTCTTCCCATCTGTTTCAGAACTTTCTTCAGTGGCACCAGAGCTACACATTTCTTCTACCTTTTTTATTACTGAACAAGAGGTAATTTTATAGCACTGTCCAGTTTTATCCACTTAGTTTTAGTGTGATTTTATAGTCAATATCCACTGCTGCTTGCACTGACAGCCTCACTGGTGGAGCTCAGGAAAACAGGAGGATGACACTGCTTTAACTGACTTTCAGTATTGCTGTTGGTTTTGACTGTCCTTTTCCATTGTGTATTTCTAGTACACAGGATGTTTTGCACTCTGTGTGTCTGCAAGACAGAATAACTTTCCAGAAGTTAGAAAAATGAGTTGCACTCTTTTTTTTTTTTTATGGACTTCATGAAAGTAAATACATGGGTGGTTTGCAATGCTGATTAGAAATCAGCAAGTTTTGTGCAGTGATGTCTATTTCCTTAAGACATTAAAATAGCTTAGGAGTAACTCTTTCATTTTGTCCATTAGTGAGGAGCAGAGATGCACTGCTGTGGTCTCTGAATGCCCTGTGCAGTGTTTCAGTGCCCACCACCAGACCCCAGCTGTAGGTTCAAGGGCTGGATAAAAAAAAAAGAAACGAGTATGACTTTGTGTTGAGCTGGATGTCACTGTAATGGACTCAGGACTGAGGACCCTGGTGGTGACAGTATAAGACAGGGGAGCAGCAGGGAGCTGAGCATTGCTTTCTACTGTGGCCACTTTGAAAACAGTGTACAGAAGATGAACATGCATGGAAGAGAAGAGACATCCACAGGGAAAGGGAGTTGCAAAGATACTAGCCGGGTACTCAAACAAAAGATGAAATTCACATGTGAAATATTTAAGGGGCTTTTTCGTACAGCTCTGTTCTGTCGACAGTACAAGCTGGTATTGCTGATCACTCCAGCTTTTAGTCAAGTTGCTCAGTGCACTTTGCAATTACTTAAAGCTCTCAAAAATTCACTGGGTGGGGTGGATATGTAGATGAGGCTTAGCTACACTTTACGAAGTGGAAAACTTGGGTGTTTTGAGTCAATGACTCACTGAGAACATAACCCTGAACTCCATCTTTTCTAGACCTGAGCATGCTTTCTCGTTATTACTGCCTTATCAAATACAAATCACCAAACTTCTTCAAAAGAAAGCACCAATCCCTATACTCATGGGGAAATAAACAACATGTTTTTCTAAAACACAGAAGTACAAGAGAGGAGAATTAGAAAATGTCAATGCCAGGGTACCGCAGGGACCAGGGGCTGGTGGGCGCCAGGAGTGTTGGGGATCACCCCCAGAGTGGCAGAGCAGGACCTGGCAGCCAGGACCATCCCACTGCCCCATCGAGGGAGCAGGACAGGTGGGGAGACAGAAGCAGCAGCAGCTCCAGGCACCAGGCATCTCCATGCCAGGCATTTCACAGCAGTTCAGGAGGACGATAGGCTGGGACATCTATGGGTGCCCATCAAATAGTCACCCTGGCATGTTGATGCTGCTTTAAAGAAATTTTTTTTTAAATGAATGCTCCATTTTTACTTTTGTTTCAAAGTGATGAAGGCATTAAGAGACATGATCTAGTACCATAACTTGAAAATGAAAAATGATGGGTTTTGTCTGGTCAAATGAAACATTTCATTTGGCCTGAAATGGAATAAAACATTTTGTCTTGAGTCAACAAAATATTTTGTGTTGACACAAATCAATTTTTTATTTTCAATTTTTTGGTTCAACTAAAATACAAAAAAAAATTCCATAATTCATAATGCTCTAGTCTTTCTCCTCTGCCTGCCAAACTACAGAGTTGGTGACATTTGTAATAATTTAAATGAAATTATATAACACATTCTGACATACTGGAGCTCTGCCATTTATTTATGGCTTGCTTTCGTTACTGACCTTGGCCGGACTGCAATTACCAACTGGAAGCACAGTGTTTACTGTCTCTTGATTTATCCAGGCTTCAAATCAGAAGTTTTGTGATGAGCTGTTGAATCATCTGAATAAAACAGAAAAACTCAAAACCAAATGAACTTAACATTTGGGGGGTTTTTAGTATTTTTATTTGTATTTTGATTATGTTTAGGAGTCCAAATAATGAACCAAGTATCCATAATACCTGCCACTGGCAGCATAGCCCCCAACGCTAGTACTTCCCACTCAAACGAGTGCTCCAGATCTTTTCAAGTCATTTACAAAAGAACAGGAGATAATTTTGTGGTTATTTATATCGTTCCCAGCATTGCTGCAGAAATTGTACTGAGTGGTTTTGAAATTTGCTGTCCAGACTATCAGACTGAAGAATACTTATCTTTAAAGTCATGCATTCTTTATTACGTTTATATTATATTTAAGTCTAAATACGTATATATGAGTATTAACCATTTCCAAAGTTTTCTGAGTTAACTCTGAGTTATCCCAGAGTTTAAATATGATTAAGTAGTGTTAAGGCTACAGTATGTGAAAAATATTCACAAGCTCTTTTTCTGCTAGCATCAGGCCAGCTAACTTGGGATCTATTGCGCTGCCATTTAAAATCTATTTAAGCGCTGTCACCAGGCAGAATCAGAGCAGAATAAAGCCTTCCAAAAGCCCTGTCATGAATTAAGATTCAGTTTCTCAGGCTTTGCATATGAGATTAAATCAAGGGCTTTTTTCCTTCTGATTAGAAGCAGAAGTCTTGAGGCTTTGACCCCAACTTCTAAGAACAAGATGATTAGAAAGATTTCTACCATGTTGAAAAAAAGCATGCACATCAACATCCCTTGGTTTTGGGCATAAACACACCAACCGAATGAAGAGCTCAAGGGAATTAGAAGATTGCTCTTTGGCAATCTTTGGTTTGATTTGAAGTTTCAAATGAAACATTTCTTCTGCAGTATGAAAGGGTTAATAAAGAAAATTTTGTCTTTAACTCATGTGTAAATGCTTATGAATGGTTTTAAAAGAACGCAAGGAAATTGTCTCAGTGGGTATTCTCACAGTCTGCACAAAAAATCTAATAGAACACTCATATGCATATTCCAATGCTTCACAATCTCATCTCTGTATCATAATGAGATTGTGAAGTCACCAGGTGACATTATGATTAGAAAGATGTATGTAATGCTGTTTTGTTTGAAAAATAGAAAAAGAACAAAGCTTCTGAAAGTGTTAATGCAGCACTGCAAAATCGTTTTCTATTTGATGGCATACCCTAGCCCTAACAATAAAGAACCATCCCACACGAAATTGATAACACAGTTAGCTTGCTGCTGAAGGGAAAATGGTATGATTTCTCACACCAGTTCTACAGGAGCTCCGTGTCAGAGATTTGTAAACCAATTTGAATCCTGCTTTCAAACTGGCTTAACAGTTGAGAGCAAAGCAGTACTGTTTAATATTTAAAAAAAATGTTTCATGTTTGAACAGTAAAATTCTTTTTCTGCATGGTAAAATAGTTGGAAGAATTGTTTAGAGCAGTTCAGGGAGAAATAACAAGAAGTAATGGGATAAAATTCAATGTAAGAATAACAGAAGATGAAAACTAGACAAAACGTCTAACTGCATTACATGAAATAGTTTCTGGAGAGCGGGGAAGAACACTGGGCACTCGATTTCATCATGTTTATGCTTGATACAGTAGCTGGACATGTTCTGTACAGTATAATTCTCTCTGCATTGTAAGACGAATTAACTTAACATACTATTTAGCAAGTCTGGGGCTTGCTTTATGTCTTTGAGGTTTGATTTCAGTCCCAGGATCAACACATGTTTCAGTAACACTGGCAATTTGCTAAACCGGAGAGATTTTTCTCTTCTAAAAGCTCCATGTTCATGCACTTGGTGTCAGTATTACAGCGGATTCCTTAGTATTGCCCGTCTTAGATTAGGCAAAGGGTTTAACGCTTTTTACTACTTAATTTTTCAGAATTAGATTTTCAAAATTGTATAGCCTCAGAATTTCAAAGGAAATTTAGTGTTTGAATTTCCAGGACTGTGTTGAAAATCTCTTTTTAAGTGGAGGAGTGACAGTGACAAGAAACCCTGGCAAAGTACAAAGCTTGGGCTCAACTCCATCCTCTGATGTAGTTGCAGGTAGCGAAAGCCTACCCTTGCCTATTAAAGTTCTTTCTTCACGTGAGGCAAGGAGGTAACCAAATCTCTTAAAGGTGTCTTAATGCACAGTTTGATTATCTGAGTGACTGAACAGGATATACCCTTCTACATCAGCAAATATTGACATTCTGTTGTTCTCACCATGGTGTATTTTAATTCATCGTGGACATTTTGCATTGCAGAAATCTGTGCCAGTAATTTTGGGTCTTCAGTCCACACTATTTACATCTTTAAAAATTTACCTTAATGTGTCTGGTTTGTTGAATACTCCAACGTTAAGAGTTTGCGATCTTTTTTTGTGTGTGCATGGTCAAATACGGAATTTCTCAGGAGTGCTTCTAATCAATCAGGGACTCATGGAGAAGGCAGAACTTTTCTTCATCTTTCTGCTATTGCCTTTCAAGTTTTTGGTGAGCTCCCAACAGGATGATTTACAGAGTGGGGTTTGTTTTGTTTTGTTTTGCTTTGCTTTCTAAACATGTACATTACAGAAACTTGGCTCTGGTCTTAACCTGTATTGTCTTCCACACAGAGCATTAGGAAAAAAATATTACATATACTGTAAATGGTGCTTTCAAGGATCACAATAAGTTCTCATTATTTTTACTCCTCCACTGGACCTTTTATACTACCGATACATTTTTGGCTTTTCATGGCAGATTCTTGCTTTGCCAGTATATTCATGGCTTAGCAAATCCCTTCAGCAGCTGTTCTTCTTTCATGGTGGAGGGTTCTCTGTAACCAAATTTAAACATTTGCTTTTTTAATGATTATGAGATCTTGCATGATAAATAATATGTTCCGTTAGTTCTTCACTGTTCTTTGAATCTTTGCCTGGGATAGTATTTTGCTGTAGGTGAAAATGAAGACACTAACATTTTCAGCCTCACCGTGTGATTAGTAGCTTTTCTTGTTACTGTGAAATGCCCTAGATTTCTCTTAAGCATGTTACTCTCAAATTAGATGTCAGGCAATTACAGTACACTGGAAGGTTGAATCTGAAGCTTTTGCCATGGCTAGGACTCTCTAAGTGAAGGCTTCTTGTGATTTCGCTGGACAAAATAAGAAGATGCCTCCAACTTTGTGAAATACTTTGTTGATGTTTTTACGCATCTGCTTTTAATTGCAACTAGAAACCATAGCTGCTGTGTAAAGAGGGACAAGTACATTACTTAGGAGTAGGGATGGAGTGATCTTCTGAATCTTAATATTGAAGTTGTTTGCTTCTCAGATGAAGAGCTATGAGTAAAGAAGAACTTCTTGTTCTAGTCAAAGTTTAATTGTCCTCTCCTCCTGTTACATACCTCTTTAATTATTTTACCTCTGTTTGGATTTGTCATGTGAATATTTGCTTCTTTCTCCTGTGTATAAAATTAGTCTCACTATTACATTATTCTCCATGATAATGAGATAATACTTAATGAAAGGCAGAACCCATTTTGACAGATCCCTGGACAGGGAACTACATACTGACTCATACGTGAGTCAGAGATATATTCAGGTGGAGGTTTTCAGAGTTACAAATGGATGTTTTGGGTTGGAAATCATGTACTGAAGAGAGATGCATTTGGATGTTTTAGCTTCCCACAAGTAAGGAATGTACTCAAATCGGGTTTGTGGAGACTCTGCTCCTCTTTTTGGCAGGAAAATTTATCATCACAGAGGCTGTAAATTGAAGAAGGATGGGTTTTTTTATCCTTTAGGATTTCTGTAAGGTAACTTTTCTTGATTTTTACTAGTACAGCTGTGGTGATGCAGATACAATGAGCCTGATCCCTCTTTGTTATTCTTTTTGAATTTTTTACACTATAATGGTCCGGGCAAAGCAAATGAGTCAACAATGGTACCTCTAGATGTCTTCTGCAGCACATAGTGAACTATCCCAAATAACGTCAGCTTTCATAGGAGCATCAAGGGTGCAGAGTACATCATCCCAGTGAGCTGGAAATGCCAATCTCCCTTTTTTCCCCTCCTCAGAGGTCACCACGTTGCAGGGAACAGCCTTCTGAAAGGCAGGGAAAAAGCGAGGAGAGTGAGCTTTTCCCTCTCCAGGCAGGGATTCTGTCAAATTTGGACTTCCTTGTGAGATGATGCAGATGTTTGTATGAAGCTGGGTAGCTGGCAAAATAATGACTCTCCCTATCCATTGCTCACTCCTGATACGGAATTCCCCCCACCAAACTAAACCTCCCTCCTAAGAGAGATGAAGTCTGGCCTGGGATCAGGTGCAACAGCAGCAGTCTGTCCAATACAGGAGAAACCTGCCTGCTATGCTGGCATCTTATGCAAGAAAAGAGCACTGATCCTCACGTGTCACAACAGCAAGGAAAGAGTGGAAAGGAAAATGGAAAAAAATCCCTTCTAAAGATTTATGCACAAATCAACCCTTTACTCTTCTGCCTGGACAGAAAAAAAGGTCATCTAGATGCATCTCTGTGCCAACAATCTACCAACAGTGAGGAACAATCTATATGAATATTTGGCACTTAAGAGTAAGCAGAGCAGCAATCCAAAATAACAGAAAGAGTCCTTCTGAAAAGCCAACTTTCTTGCCACTTTCCTCAAAGCCATCAAGTAAGACCTTTTCCCACCGGTAAGATTATACAAAGTCATTATTTATGGAGCTGATAAGTACAGCTTTCTATCCATAGACATGCTCAAGAGGAAAATTTATTTTCTTCAAAACCCCATTTCCTCCACCTTCTCTCTTTCCTGTTCAGCGATCTAAGCAACACCTCTAAGGAAGGCTTAAAATATTATATTTGTACACACATATATATGTATGCATGTACGTGTCTGAAAAAATTCTCAGATGTGGTATTATGTCTTGCTACCGCACAGGTGCAATAGGGAAAGGACTGAGGAACAGTAGAGATTGGTAGCCCCTTGGGCAAGCAGGGAAGGGAAGGGAAAAGCTATGCAGGGAATTGCGAATTAATCCAGACAGGTGCTGTCAGCAAGCTGCTTTTCCATCACCAGTCTATTTTCTAAATGCAGCTGTGTCTTGTGTAGTATTTCATGTAACCATGACAGCATCACACATGGCAACACAAGTACAGAGCTGTGTGTATAGTGTGCCTTGCGCTAACAGGTCCGTGATTTGCTAAGCCAGGGAGCAGCCTTCCAGTTTCAAGGTGTTCAAGCCAAGCGTGGAGGTGAGTATGCAATGAAAATCTCTTTGCCTTGTTTTGTTGGTGGAGGTGGTGGTTGCCTCTGGCTAAGGGGAAGCTTGCATTCATCCTACTCCATACACCCTGCCATTGCCGGCAAAGCAGGAGAACTGTAATACTCATGTCCATTTCAGACACCGGGAAGCTTCTGCCAGACCCCTTTCAGGCAGCAGAAATGAGGAGGTGAAAGCACAGCATAAACACGCCTCAAAAACGAATGCGGGAGCAGGGAAGGAACAAGACAGAGGCAGCAATTACAACAGCAACAAAATGTCAAAGGGAAAAGTTCTGAAACAAAAGAAAAATAGGCCAGACTTTATCTTTTTGGGAGCCTGCAACAATGTGACATCTGAAAGAAGTTTTATTTAAATTGCTCCAGGCACTGTGTTATTTGGCAGTGGATTGTTTCTCCAGTCAGATTTTAATTCTGTCCTGTTTTCCAAACCTTCAAAAGACATCCCTCTAGGAGCATTTTCAGAAATAGCAGCTTTTCGGTTAACAGTCACGATGTGTCTTGCCTCCAAATAGATGGAGCTGCATATGAGTCGATATCTGCAACGTGCGATGCTTGTACAAGAACACTGTGGTTCCACAGTGCCAGGTTCCTTAATAGATGGGACGAAATTTTTGCAAAATCAAGTTTTTACTGTGCATTTTCAAGAACCATTGTTAGCTCCAATGCTGCTCTGTAGTCAGTGGCTTATAGACTTACCTTGCAGCGAATATTCTTCAAAAGTACAGATATGTCTGCAAAGTCAGTGTCTTCTAAGCAATAATAATAGCTCTGATGGTGTTTCCTTTATATGGTAAATCTTCATTTTTATCTGGAGGAGCAAAAAGGGACTCTGGTTTAGATTACATTTTATCACTAAGCGATGTGTTACTTTCACTTTTTATTATACCAGGCAAAGTCCTGGAACCATTGAAAATTGAGGTAAGCCTTCACAGCTTAGACAGGGACAGGATTTCAATTCTTTGTGATCTAATATGTCCATTG
Source organism: Steatornis caripensis (assembly GCA_013398225.1). NCBI lineage: Eukaryota > Metazoa > Chordata > Aves > Caprimulgiformes > Steatornithidae > Steatornis > Steatornis caripensis. The sequence continues at coordinate 392,702 of VZSC01002425.1, forward strand.
GCTCCAGGTTAATAAATCTTTGTTGTGCTTTCACACATTATTTTTGTTCTTTTTCCCAAGGTTTTACATCCTTTTTGACTGGAATATGTAACATTCTTTTGAACTAGAATTGCAGAAAAAAGTAAAAACAATGTCTTTTCTTCCCTTATAACCTCCCAACTCATTATCTTTGTGACTTGATTAACAAACTCTACTAGCATGTGCCTTCTCCTCACTCAGTGGGCTTTCTTTGGGAAAGCTGGGTGGAGAAGACTGTAACAATTTTTTGCCTGCTATTAGTTAAAAAAAATGCTTTGTCATTTTTGTCCTCCAGCAGCAACCCATAAACAATTCATTAACTTACAACAAAAACTAATTAGATGGATGCTTTCTCACCTCTGTAATGCAGTTGCAAACTTACCTCCACTAAGAGAGCTAAAACAAGGCTATAAAGGTATGGCATTGACTGAGAACAAAAATATGGGTGAGGAAGTGACTGCTATTTCTTTATGTTGGTGACTGCAGTGTAGTACTTGCTTTTGACTCACTGCACATCTTTCTCCAATCTAAATAGTTTCTAGTACCTGATGGCAATCACTGCTATTTCAGATTTTACAGGCTCCTTGTCAGGAGATAAAGCTACCCAGCAGAATAGCCTTGGCATTGGAATACTGCTTCCTCTTTCCCCTAGACAAAGGAAACCTCAGCAGTACAAAAGGCTCCATTTGAATGAACAAATCCTGTATGACCCTGTCTGGGATAATAGTGCAGTACTCTAACCTGTTAAAGGAGATAAATTATGTTTTCTGACATGAACCATAAGATTTTCTCGACATTCTTTCTATGCGGCAGGTAATAAATGTTTAAAAATTCATCTCCACTTACATTCACAAATTCAGCTATTGTACCACTATAAACTTTGTTACAGTCTATGAAGTAAGTTACCAACTTTTTAGAAAGTCCTTATAATTATTTTTTTTAAAGGGAAATAATAACTTTGTTATGGTCTACAAAGTAAGGTATTAGCTTTTCAGAAGACCCTTACAACTTTTTTAATCACTTTTATAAAAAAAATGAGATGATGACTTGAAACAGTTTAAAAATGCATATTGTAAAGAGTATTTTTCTGTGCTACTACAGCTACTACATAGCATATACAGAGAGAGAAATATTACATATGTATTTACAGAATATCTCTTCCTCTTTGTCACATACACACAATTACCATTATCCTGCAAAAAAAAAACCCAGAAATAAAAAGGCCTTATAGCATTTTAAGAGTCCACCCAAATAAAAAGTCAAACACTCGATCACAGCTCATGATCATAATTCTCAAAAAATGAGGCTAATTACTCTTCTGTCTTTCTGAATAGCAGGACATTCCTTCTGCTGTTCAGAATCTTGCCAGGTTTTTCTTCTTAACAGTTTCTTCAGACTGCTGTAGGATAAAAAGGAACAGGTGAAAAAATGTACAACCCAATTTGGTTATATTGGATACCAGAAGTGTTATCTCTTTTTTCTCTCTCTCTTGTTTGTTTTGGGTTTTTGGTTTGTTTTGTTTTTTGTTTTTTTCCTCAGTTCATCTTGATCAAGAACATTACTCAGCAGTGGTACGCTCCTACCTGGGAGATTGCGCCTACGTGTAGTGATATGGAATGTTCTTGTGTGATAGTTATACACATCTCCCTGGTCTGACAAATATTGGCATTCTAATCTCAAGTCTTACCTCAAACCATAAGAGTTTTTAGGTTCCTAGCAACTAGACTAGATTGTTTCTTTTGATGGGACTTTTTAGCCACCACAGCTATGAAGTTTAAGCATTTATTTGGTCATTGGAAAATGTATTGGCACGAGCCCACAAGGAATTGGGGAATTTGAGCTGACTGTTCCACAGGCTTTGCTAGATACTCATTTTCAGATAGATGCTGCCTTCTGGCTATATCTTAGAGAAAGCTGTATAGGTGCATCTGAATTTTGTCCTGTGGATAACTAACTTCCAATGCATATGACTCTTATAGGACAGTCCTTTATGGCAGACTGGTAACTTTAACTGATCTTAGGGTCTCTTTTCAGTCTTTATCTTCCTAAACTGCTATTTCAATAGTTCTTCTTTCTAAGCAGTTCAAGTATTTTAGTTTTTATTTCTTCCATCCTTCCCTCTTCCCACAGCAATATTGAAAAAAGGCACTCCTGTGAGGAAAGAGGAGCTAGTGTGAAATGTTACAGCTTGTTGTTGTGGGAAGTTTATATATGTGCATGACACATGCCCTCCCCTGACAACTGCTGTCATATCTGCTCAGTTTGATAGTCAAAATAATGTTCTTATTACTTTGTGCTTTGCAGATTAATCTGAATTTAGGAGAATCAAACTGACTTTATTTGCTTTGTTCAACATCAGCACTATCAACATACTACAAAAGATGTTCAGTTTCAGGAATTATTATGGTTGCTGGAGATGTGAGAGACTGATAGAAGGCAGCTTGACATTGACTAAGCTGAATTGCCCCCATAGGGCTTATATTAGCTGAAAAAAACATAACAGTGAATTCAGGGAGGCTCTGTGCACAGTACATACATGATATGCCATTTCACTAAATTTTCTTCTGAGCAGATTAAAGTGAAATATGAAATGTTCACTGCAAAATACTTTGAGACTCCAGATTTTTCATACACTGTGTAGAATTCCGTTTTAACTCATTTATGTAGCAAACATCACTAAGGTTTATGTGAACTTCCTTTAAAAAGGAATGTTTGTAAGGGAAATTTAGCTCTTTTTCAAAGGCAAACTTTCCTGCTGTTAAGGTGCACATGCAAAGTTGGCACTTTTGGATTTCTACAGATTCATAGAAAGGACAAGATACAAATCTGGCTAGGAGGGAAAATGAAATGGGGGAGTGTGCTTATACAGATGTTCCTGTGTGGAAAATTCTTGTGACAAGAATTTCTTTACTTCTTGCACAATCACAATTCCAATTGTTCTTTTACATAAACTGCTCACTTCCTGTGACAAATTACAGCTTGGAATATTTTATCTTGTCACTCCGGGTTAACCAGTGCAGACATTGATCTAAATACAATGCTTCAATGTTACTGAGCTACCTGAAGCAAGGCAGAGAATCACCTGTGGGATAACAGGGTGTTTGAAGGCTTGAATATGTCTCTTTCATCTTGTTTCTGTAAGACGTGATATAGGTACCTATCTTGCTATCTCCAAATCCCATTAACAAAGTCATCCCACTAAGAGAAGGCTGCTTTCAATGTCATTTTAGTAAATTATATTAAGAACCTTTGATAGTAAATGAAGGGCTTAGCAACTATCAGTGTCTTGAGATTGCTTTTATAAAAAATAAAAGAAGCATCTGTGAGTGACCCTATATAAGATATCAAAGGGAACTCTTCCCAACTAGCAGAGGGTCATAGGAAAAGATGAAATAGGGAAATGGCAGCTTCTATTTCCTAAACTACAATAGAGAGCTACTTTCAAATGACACCTAGGACTGCTTAATACATCCCAATTTTTCACTAAAATACATCAGAGTGAAATGTGCCATAATATGCATGGGGACTTGTTGTTTGTTTGTTTACCTTCTAACTTCATTCATTTTACCTGCTTGGAGGAATCGAGACCTGGAATCTGGGAAAGCACGTACCGTGAGATGTGATTAAATCAGTAGCTTCCTGAGAATGAACACAATAACTTAGCCCGCTGCTACGTGGCAATTAAGAAAAATGTGGCCATGGGATTGTTTTGGAAAACTCGGTCAGTATCAAATAACATTTTCATTGCTTTCAGATTGCAGAAATGGATGCATTTGTTTCTTTTCTGCACTATTTTCCAGCTGAAAAACCCTCTCTTCCTAGCTGTCAACAGTGTCACTTCCCCTTTTCCATGTGATGGGTTTCTACTCCTTATTTTGAAACAGAGGTGCTAATTAATCTTCCCACATTCAAGCACTGCAAACATATTTCAATTTCAAATGAGATAAGACCCACGCTTGAAACACCCACACTTACAATTTTAGATAGCTTTGTACCACATCTTGTAACTGGTCTGAATTTTCTTCATGACATTGACATTATCAACAATGAGCTTGTAAAGTTTATATCTAATAAGGCAGCCTCTACATAATAGCTCACCAAATCATATGGGAGTTAGAGAGTTTGAAATGTGCAAGAAAGAGAAAATAAAAAAAAAAAACAATTACTCTAGCCTGCATACTGGGCTCCCGCTTTACAGTATACATACACATTAGTCTATTCAGATACATGCCACCCGCTTCATTTTCCAAAACCTGCAGGACTGTCATACCTCATTCTATTATTTAGTTAGTCATTTACTTTACTCACATTCAAGGCCAAGAGGCACAAACTGAAGTGAAGGAAATCCCATTTAAACAGAAGAAAACACTTTTTCACTGTGAAGCTGATTGAGAGCCAGACCATGTTGCCCAGAAAGGTTGTGTATTCTCCATCCTTGGAGAAATTCAAAACTCAACTGAATATTGTGTTGGACAACCTTGATCCTCCCCCTTGATCCTTGAGTTCAAGTCTCTGTTGTGCTGGATACTGTGATAGTCCTTGAATTTTCCATCCAGCAAACTGATTGCATCCCTTCTCTGATTAGGCTATCCTGTTAAACCATAGGATGTTTGTCTTGTGAATCACTATTTATCAAGACTGAGTCTCGGAATCTAGCCTTGGATATAAACAGAATAAGAGCAAGCAGCCGCTAGTGTTACAGCATATGGAGAAGTGAGGTAGAGACAGAGAACATATTTCTGAAGAAAGCATGAGGCAAAATTCATCTCCAAAATCCAATCCAGGGCTGTCACTTCCAGACAGGCTTTCCTCTTGCTTGTTTCCATCACCAGAACTCATCTCACTGCCTGTGCTCTTTCTGCAGGTGGGGTATTCCTGCTCAAGACCTGTACCAGCACACATTGTACCAGTAAGTCCTTTGCTGTGTGTGGAATAAACTGTGCTCTCACTTACACTGATGGAAATAGAAATTAACTCATTAAATCAGTGTTAGTGAAGTTAATGGGATTGCATCAAATTCACATCATAGTCATTCAAAGGAAAATTCAACACCATGAGCTTTTTTAGTTTTGCACAATTTTATTAGACTTCAGTATCACTTTTGCTGCTGTGAAAAAAACACTTTACTAAAGGAATAGTAAGAGTCATTATACAAAGCATTTTCAAACATTCGTTCACATTTTTTTTTTTTTTAAATTCTGAAACAAATTCTTCTTCTTTTTCATGCTCTGATCACTGTACTAGGCATGATAGCAGTGCCTGGCAATACGCAAATGCAAAGTTGTCACGCCATGATCTTCAAATTTAGTAAGATGCTTCACTAGGCAGAAAACAGTCCAGTCAGTGAATAATAACAGCGATAGGTCTTCAGGTCTATCAGGATAATACTATGGTCATTGAGGCTAACTGGTGTTTCTTGTTACAAACAGTTTGGGCTTTGATCCAAATAACTTAGGATGTCTTTTTAAAGAATGCATTTTATAGTCAGCGAATAAAAAACAAACATTGTTAACAGCTAGAAAGTCTTAGCACTAGTCATTGGAGCAGCAGGAGCACTATTGCCCTCATTTGCCTTGTCCCTATAAGTTACAGGGACATGTTTGCTGCCTCTGTCAATTGTCATGGCTCTGTTTGTTTGCTCAAATGTCTTCCTGAGTGAATATCCACCTGAGCACCTGTCCCAAGAGCTCTCTCTCCAAGTCAGTAGGATTCCCTGCAGGATGGTCTAGAAATTGAAAAAGCTGAAGGAAAATACTGAGGATCTAAAGGTGCACTGGATTTTGAGAGTCTTTTGTTTCGGTGTGTAATTCAGGATGAGATTTCATAAAGATTGGTATGATTTTTAATTTGAAATATTTGTTTATCACTACGTAAGAAAACAAAGAATACTTCACACACCATCTGCTTACATTTTCACCAAAGGGCTTTGCATATTTTCAGGAAGAAATGACTAAATATCCTGCAGTTTTCTCTAAAATGTTTCATAATTTCGCGGTGTCCCTGTTAATGAAGTACAGTATGTGCCCTTGTAATATGCCAAAATGATTCTAAATTGCTGACAGAATCCTTCTTCTGAAAAGGAGAAGTTCTTTCTGTCTTTGGTCAAGATGCACAAAGTCTGCAAGAGTTTTTCTTACTGTACTGTTAGTGAAAGTAAGACATGAGAAAGTCAAATGGGAATAGTGATCCAGACTCTGCTATGAATAGGAAATGATCTACTGATATTTCAGTTTTAGTAGCCTACAGTGACAAGTAATTTCCAAGTTCTAAATGTCTTCTGGCAATCTTGAGGTAGCCTTAGGAAGGTCGTTCTTTGGGTTTGTACCTAAATGCTAGAGCCTTCCATGAAGCCTTTTTATGCCTTTTTTAAAGACCTGCCCTTCACCACTGCATGCCCAAACCCTTTCTGGTGTTAATACAGCTCTCCAAGCAAAGCGCAGCTGCTCGCCTCAAGACCTAGTAAAAAGGCCACACAGGTGAGTAACAACGAGTAAGCAGTGCCAAATGTAAGTTGCAGCTGGATGAACCAGTGGAAAAGAGCAAAAGATGTCAGTTAATATGAGTAGTTTTAAAGATGAGATGTTTTAAGCATATGACTTGTGTGACATTTCTGGGGCTATTTAGATGATTCAGTAAATGTTTTACAGAAGTGGGGTTATATCTTTAGAAGGCTTAGTTTAGACTAATCTCTTGCAGAAGGACTCATTGATGTACTTGTCCACATACATCATGGTATAGAATACAGGTATAATAAGGACAGTAGGAGCAACAATATCTTTTTAACTTTTTAATTTATTTTTGTTTGTGAAGAGCAAAACATGAGGTTTCTTTGCACTTAAGGCACTTCAATACTTCAAATCACAGTTGCATTCATTTGTTAACAGCGATGCCAACAGCAGCCCTGGACCTGGAAAACCAAGGTCCAAGTGCAAAATGAAGGATACATAAAATAACCAGTGCCCACCCCTAATTATGGAGCATCTCTGACCCTGACTCCTTCAGTATCTTATGCTCCCTTTAGAAATGGTGAGAGGCCACACAGAGTGCTAGATTTGAGTTATTTTGACCCTTGATACAGGGCTGCTTAAAGTAACAACATTTCCTATATTTTTCCAGTGTTCTTGTATTTATTTGCTTTCAGTTACCATGCATGACATTTGCTGTCTAATTCATCCACGGAGTATGTGTATTAAATAACATATTAATTTTCCAGGGTATATCATTAGTGCCTGCATTAGGATGATAGTTTCCTTAAGCTCTTTCTGTGGTCTGTGGAAAGAGGTTTATTTAAGGAGATTCAGAGCACCTGGAGCAGATTTCTTCCCCAGATCATTTTCTAGGGGAGCATATTTCTTTCACCACATAAAGAACCACGGAGACAAGTCTTGAACACAAACACCTACTTAGATGCCTAAAAGTAAGTAGTGTGAGCGTGCCTATCAGTTCTCAGTTAGCAATTTTTCATCACTGAGTAAGTTTCTCTGCATGGCTGGAAAAACGGACTGTGGATTTCAGAAATCATGGGATCCTGACCAGAAAGACAGAACAGAAAGTTCTAAAAAGTCCCTAAAAGACTATCTTGCTACAAATAGAGGATGAAATTTACAAAGCTAGTATCTACAATGGGGAATGAGTTTGTCCCCTGGAAGCACTGGGTAAACGACATTTCTCCAGGCATCCTATGAGGAAGAGCCATTTTCCTTTCCTGTGCAGCATGCTGGAGGTCCCTGGCTCATCCTGGTTGTCTTCTCCATGAGTCTCCCAGCAAGTTAATCCCACTCCAATATCTCCTATATGCTACTCAGTAAAGATTGCTGTTCCCTGAAGGTGGGAACAAACACAGGCTTCTTTCTTGGCCCTCCAGCACCTGACACTGCTCATGACCCAGCCTGTGAGATCTAACTGCAGTCAACCCTGGGATGTTTCAGAGGTAACAGCTGTAGCTGCAGTGGGGTTAACTAAATAGACAGTAGGTTAACTGAATCAGCACTCTGTAGCATGGTCTGAAATCATATGTGGAAGAGAAAGTTCATCATTGCTGCTGTCCTCTAAAAAGGGTGAGGCTTGAGCTGCTTTTCATAATGTACATTTCTATGGCTGTCATTCTGCAAAGGCAGTGTGGAGAGAAGAGAAAGCAAAGTGGCTGAAAATTGTGACACCTATTTTAAATTTTTCTAATCACAGTGAAGTGAAACATGTTTAAGAGCTCTGTAATGCCTATATGCTCCAAGTAGTACGCCTTCCATCAAGGTGCTAATTTCCTTGCCTCTAGTGACAAAAAATAAAAGCGACACTTTCTTAAACCCAGCTGTTAGGGTATCAAAGAAAACAAAATGAAAGGAAGAAATGAAGTGAACACAGTGTATAAAGGGAAAACACATAGAGTGATAATGAAATGAAAAATTATACCAGAAAATGGAAATTAGTGCATGAATGGAAATGGTGAGATGACAATTTTGAGTCACTCTTTAATATGCCTGTAAAAATATGACTTATGTGCATGTCAATCAATGTCAGGACCTGGTTTTCACTCTAACAGAGAATGATGATATACAACTATATTACTTCCACATGGTTACAATGTTTGCAGCCTGTCTTTGAAGAATTTATTTCTCAATAGGATTCTTTTAAAATTATTGTTATGGAGGAACAACTGTCTTTCCGTCTAGCCTTATCCAGAATATACTCTATTGTTAGTATCAGTTTCACTCCCACCAAAAGCCTCTGTAAAAGTCAGGGTTTGTTTATGCAGTATATGTGCAGAAGTACCTCTGGTTTTGAAGTTTTGATGACTGCTTGAAATCTAAAAGAAGGCACAAGAATTGATACATTTCTTTCCAAAGAGCAGTCCCACTAATGAAGATAAATATGCTTCTATTACTTCTCCAGAACTATTCAGAAAAGCCTTATCCCTCTTGGGGACAGTCTGTGATTCAGCAAGTGGCTTCCTATGATCCTGCAGAAGGGGGGAGTCTGAGATGTTAAAAGGATATAGTGAGAAAAGCTGTGTGTGTTTAATGGGTTCTAGGAGAATTGAGGCTTCCCTACGAGCAGAAGCAGCGGATATCTGCTGTGTGTTCTCCAAACAGTGTGACAGGAAAAGGAAGACACTTTTCTTCTTTCATCAGTTGTGGATTGTGGTAAAAGCCATTTCATATTCTATATTCTGCATCAATGAGTGAGAGCATGTGAGCTCTTCAGTTTCTCCTTTGCTGGATGGTAGATTCCAGAGGAACATGATTTTGACTGAGATTGTAGCTATCAGAAGGTGAAAAAGATACGTGATCTGACTCCCTATGGGAAATACTAGACTCCTGTGACACAGCGTCTCAAATTCACTTTCTCCGCTCTTTTCACCAGAGTTTAGTGGACAGCTCCTGTTTTGGACTTCTTAGTAGAAGACACTGAAACTAGCAGCTGGTCTATAGCAACATCCTCAAGAAAGGTTACCAGACTTCCCTTCTTACTTGAACACAGGAGTCCTGCACGTGTGAAAACCAAGAGATTGGGAGCTGTGATCTATGTTTAATGACAGAAGGAAGGCAAAAGATCTTTTAATTTGAATATAACTGTCACATGGCTTCATTTATCATTGTGTTGGTGGCCCAGAGACATTTTCAAAATCTTGGTCCAGGCCACCAACTACTATTGTAATATTAAGTGAAAATAGTCCATGTCTTAAACAACTCATATTCTAATTTGAAACAACTCAAACCAAATCAACTCTTTCTCACACTCTCCTTCTCTCACATCATCTACATTGAGAAAGAAAACTATTTAAAATACTTTCACGGGAGGTAACCATGCTCCTTTCAGATGGCAACAGTCTTTTCTTCTCTAGCTGGAGAAGAATAGGAAGTATCCCCCTGAACCTTGGAAAGCTTCCTCTTGAAAAAGTGACCAAATCAATACATCTCTGAAAAAAAATTACTTGAAATGTTTCATCTAGTTTCAAATGTGACAACCAAGAGAAATGAGAAAGTTGTGAACAAAACTTGACAGGGGAGTCTGTATGTAGGACTGAATATCATACAGATGATGTTTCTTCTCAGCTTTACACATTCCCAACACTACCATTGGGGAAAGGTACATGTCAAAATTTGGACCATAGTCATTATATGCCGAAAGTATGTAATAAAATACAAAGGAAATACAGAATTTTAATACCTACAACAAGTTAAATGTTTTGTGCTTCCTCTTAGAGACAAAATTTAAACTGAAATGTCATAGGCTAGTGACTTTCCGGCTTATCAAAGATTGTTTCTTAATTAACGTGAGAGTTCTCATTTTTACACGATGGTGACTTTAGCTCACATTTCTTGAGCAGTATTATTTGATACAGTGAATAGAATTAAAGATCTTCCATATTATGAGCTGGAATATTAGTCTCTTGAAATAGTGAGCAGATAGGCACATGAGTAATCTAATCACTGTCAGGGGGACTGAATATACTGGGGGCAGGCAAAAGTAAGAAGATTTTTTATCTCGTCCTAATATCTCTCATTGCTACTGTTATTGAGGCTAGATCTTGGAGTGCTTAGCTTAAAATACCACTAAAGATCATAGGATTATATTTGTCATGATCAAAGCCTAAGAAGGCTCCACAATTTGGTCTGTTATAATTTTATTTTCATTTAAATATCTCCTCAGAGCTCCCTGCTGCCTTTCCCTAAAACTCATTCTGCCACAAAAGAAAAATGCATCATGCTGGCTCCAAAGAGCAAACAGTCTAAGACCTGCTAACGCTGCTAACACTCACTGAATTCTTAACTTGCAGCATATCAACAATCCCCCGAGTTTTCATTGGATTGTCTTCTGTACTTTGGCAAATCTTGCCCTTTGTGTGGGAAGGTGAGAATAATATTGCTCAGTAACTTAACTGTGAGAGTGATGTCTGAGCAGAAAGATTTGTGTAATTTTCATAGATTTTGCTGCTGCTTTTAATTATCTTCAGTTACCACTATACTAAGAAATAAATAGAAAAAAATTGTCAAAATTTGCATTGAAGAAAAAGTTCATCTCTTTCTTAAGATAGTTTCTTGTTTCACTTGAAGTTCAAAAAAAAACACTTGAGGCACTAGAAATACTTAGGTTTTAGGCTGCAACATGTGGGAGATGTGCTTAAGTCTGGCAAAGAAGAGAAAGGAAGTTGATGAAGAAGTGACAGTTCAGGAGGAAAAGGTGAAATACTGTAACTGAGAGCACTTCTGGAAGACTGTAAGAGAGACAATGTGATCATTATCAGGTTTTCTTCTTTTTTTTTAATACTTGTTACTTTTATGAATAATTTATCGCTGTGGACTTAGTGGACACATGTAAAGGGGCACATTCTGAATTATGCCTGCATGAATGCTGAAGTGGGACTAGGACCTTAAGAAGAGTTTCCATCTTACTCTGTTGCTTACATAGCTGTGGAGGGAATGAAGTACTCACAGGCTGTATCTATGCTGTCTTGTAAGAGTATCCCTGCCTAAGCATCCTCAAGGCAAGATTTCCTGATCACCCTCCATGTCTTTATGGTGGATCACTTGAGGAAGCAGCTCAGACTAAGAGGTTGCCTGGGCTTTACATGACTTCCTCGCCTCCCTCCAGGCAGTGTGGATGTCCCAGAGGGAGAACAACCATCCCTGCTGATGTTGGTGTCTGCCAGCACACATCCCAGGGCAGCAACGTGTTCACTTGCATGATGATGCTGTGCTGGACATCACTCTCCTTCAGACACCCCATGGTGTGTGGAGAGCTGTGCTACCTCACCAGCAGTATCACATAGGCCAGAAGGGATGACTACTCTGGGATGGTGCTTGTCTTGCCCTGTCCAGGGCACCTGCCTCCCTCCTTGGGAGTAAACTGTGTTTGCCCTGATGGATCAGATGAGCCTTGATGTACTCCAGAACCCATCCTGCTTGCCTGTGCCCCTGCTGTGAGGAAGCTGGACTAAGGGTTGCCAGGCAACACAAATTTACCTAGCAACTACCTCCCTGTGATGCAAGTGGGCAGCATAGCACGCCTTGCTGCCAGGGCCACATGGATGTGGACATCTGCTGCTATTTCCCACCTTTGTAGGCCCTGCACATCGACTCTGCTCCCCTTATGTCCCAGCCGGAGCAGCCTGGATTGCTGTCTGATTTCTGAGTGACCATTCCCTCTGTCCTGCAGCCTTTCCCACAGACACAGAGAAAATCCAAGAGGGAAGGACCGTTATTGGTTTTCAGGACACCTCACAGGCTGTACAGGCCCCACAACCCCTCACCCTTGTGTCTCACTTCGCTCTCCTCTCACTCGTTCCCTGCATTGTAGCCCCATGTGCCGTAGAAGAAGGAGCACACAGAGCTCCATGTGGGTGTCAAAGAGCTGCTGTCTTGGCTACAACGCCAAGCTAGGATGCTGTCTGTTCAAGCCACACAGAGAGGCATATCCTTAACTCCCTTGTTGTTCTTTCAGTTGTCTCCCAGTCCCTTCCAAAACCCACAGGCAATGCCCACCACCACTTGCTCACCTTTCACGTGGATATGTCTCCAAACAGTCTGGCTTTCCTGGGAGAAAGTCAACGTGGAACAGAATGGACAGTAAGTCTGGTGACTCCATTAGGACAGACCTTCTGGGCAGAAGTGGTGAAAACAACAGGTGGACAGACTCTATGCTTTTCATAACAGGGAACAGAGCTGTGTCAGGAACTAATGTGTTCACAGAAAACTGGTCTGACTTCGCCCAGATCCTTCTCCCTCCTGAAGAGTGCAAACGGGATATATACCCAGGGCTGGTGAAAGCCAGGACCAGTCTCTGCAGTCAGGAACTCACACTCCCCATTCACTGGGTTGCCACGATGGAAAGAGGAAGAGACTCTGCATAAGCTACGGTATGAATCACGGAAATTATTTCTATTTTTACTGGTCGTGTCATCCTGTATTGCTGAAAGTGTGGCACTTTCTTTTGGAATCTGTCTTGCAGCTGTGCCTTGTCTTTGTGATGCCACTACTAGTTGTTGTCTATGAAAGACGGAAGGTTTATCAAATAAGAGCATACAAAAATAATACGTGATATCATTTTTGATCATACCTTTAAAGAAAAATATTTAAAAATTGCTGTTCTTCAAAGACTGCTTTGCTTTGCCCATGGTCTTTGTGGTGGGAAAATGAGATCGTTTGTCGTGGAGTCTTGTCAGAAGGAAGGCAGAGCACTTTGACAGTCTTTTGTCTTCTGGCTTGAAGGAAGCAACCTTAGTTCCCAAATTTACCCCACCGGACAGCTTTTGCCTGTGACACCAGTGTTGATGAGTGTTTGTGATTCTGCAGCAGTCCTTTACGATTTCTCCACAGAGAATTGTATCAGTGTCACATACTGGTGTCTGGGCTCAACATCATGTACCAGTGAGAGGGTGGTTACCAGAGCAATGTCCTGAACTTGGAGACTTGGGGATAGATCCAGGTATATTCTCTTGTTCCACATTGACTTTCAGGTAGAATGAGGTCAACAGGCATCCACTGTGTGGTGTAGGCAGAAGGGAAGGCTGCTTTTTCAGGAACATTGGAAAGAGTGGCAGCCCTCAGGCTTCATTATGTCTCATCCCATTCTAGGTTTTTTTGGCTCTGTCTGCTGCTCTTTGTGCAGAGTCAGGGTGATGTCTCTTCAGCAGAATGATGGTGTGGTGCTGCAGCACATGTTGTTGTGTATAAGCAGAAAGGCAAATGGCAGTAGGTGTTGTAATGGTCTGTGGAAATGGTAGTACTCCCAGAAGTGCCATAATCAGTGTCATGGACATGAACATGGGTGTATTTGAGTCAAATGGGGGTTTTCCTTAACACCTTGGAGAATGGACACATGTAGACATTCTTCCGCTGTGCTTCTCAGGGGTCATCTAATAGGAGACATGGCCACTAAGCATCACTGCATTTCTCTGGGTTGTTTCACTTGTTGCACAGAGAGGCGCAAGTCTCTTCACATACAATTTGTGCCACTGTCAAACTGATAAAACAGGCCAAAGTGAAATGGTTATCTAAGCAAAACATGCCCATGTGTAACTCTGACACCTAGCTTGATCTACTCATCAGAGACAGTGCACAACAGAAAAAATGGTGATGGACTTGGATGAATAAGTACAAGTCATATACTTACCACTTACCTGACATCAGAGCAGCTCATTGTAAACCCACACAGGGAATTACTCTTTGGTTCAGAGCAACAGTGAATTTAAACTAATTTGTCATTTGTGACAACAAATTTGTAAGAAATGCCAACTGTGCTTCAGAGAAGAATTAATGTCACACCATGTGTCCTTGAAGAAAGCAGTTTCCTCTAACAGACAGAAAATAGTGACCTTGTTCATTTGCAAGCACAAGAAATATTAAGGCCTCTAGCTGATGCCCAGGTAAGTTGGAATTTATACCAGGTGAATCTTCCTCCTTTGATTACTAGACTTGTATTTTTTTCATGTGACCATGAAAGTATGGAGCTGAAAAGAGAAGAACTTGCATAATCTGTACACTGCTTTATGTAAGGATTAAATATAACTAGATCATCCAATACAGGTATTCATCCAGTTTCTACATAAAAAAGGTGTCAGTTACAGACCCTAAAACACTCATAGTTAAACTGTTTGGTACTTTATATTTCAATATAAAGTCTTTTTTTTTTCCAACTAAATATTTCTATAAGGATTTTGCATCTTAACCTTCCCTCTATAAACATGGAGAGGAACTCAGAGATTTTTGAAATGTTTGACAACTCTTGCAATATCTTATTTTCAAATCTTTTCTTCATGTAATGAAATCTTTTCACTGCTTACTTACAGATCATATTTTCTAAACCCCTTCACTGTTTTTTGGGCTCTTCTTAACCTTCTCTAGCTTGCCTAGAACTGCCTTAAATCTCAGTGCCAAAGGTGGAGTGCATACTCCAGCTGATGCATTGCAAGGGCTGAATAAAGAAGAAAAAATAGCTCTTGCATTACCTGTGATACTTTTGATAAGGTGCTGGACAGTGACATCTTTCATTTTTGTTCATAATTGCCTTACACTCCTTGCAGAAGTCTCAATCAGATGGAGACTGTGGAAAATAGGGGGAGATTGCTACTGCCCTTGGAGAACAGCCGCATCTGGGAAGACCTTCCTGACACTGCAGAGTGGAGGGTGCATGGATAGAGTTTGGAAACAGCAGCTCCTGACGCATGACAGCAGTGTTCAGAGGAGCAAGGAAGGACCACCAGGCCACAGAGGGTATGTAAAGAGAAACTTCCCATGGACCAGGGCACTGCAACAGACCTATTGCCAGTCAGAAAGTTCCTGATTCCGCTATAACCAACACAGCAAGAATTTAATCCATAGTGGGGATATGTGAAGTTGGGTTTAAACTATTTCTTTCTCTGAGCCATCTAATCTAATCTAATCTAATCTAATCTAATCTAATCACTTCTAGTTACCCCTTTGTCCAGAAAGCTAAATATTCTTGTCATCGTAAGAAATTGTGACTCTTTGGAGTGTAAGAGGCTAATGGAGAAGCTTACTAAAGCAAGTAAACTTGTCATTTATCTAGGGTTCAACTGCATCATACTACATCAAGGTTTGCCTTTCTTGAAAAGGTAACTGATAAGCAGTTAAATTTCAGTTTGACATCCACTAAAGATAATGCAAACCTTTTTGTCATGTCTTTTGTCTATCCAATTTTTTCTCATTTTCATGTCTGCATCTGATTTATGAAAGCATTGAATAGTAACTCAAAGTAGTATAAACTCTTCATTGATACTTCCTCTCAGATTGACAGTAATTTGACCAGTTACAATGCTCTATGTGTATACAAGTCAAATATTTATTCCAGTGGCTGTTCATGTAATGAACTTATGTTGGTCTGTTCCCTCTAATCTCTGTTTCCCCTCTCTTACATCTCATGATGTTTGACTTCTCCTTTTTTTCCATGAGTTCTTGAAGGCAATCATTAATACTGAAGGAATTACTTCAGCTGTCTCTCTTAGTGTTCTAAGGTCAGCTTTGTCAGGCTCTAATAACTCAAGCAACCTAATTTAGCTTAATTTATTTTAATTATTTTCCCCTCTTTTCTGGCTCACATTCCTACCCCACATTATTAACATTAATTAATACTAAAAAAATCTGATCATAATTAATTTGTTTGTTACAACTGATGCAAAAAATTCATTTAACATTTCAGATTTATCTGTGTGGTGCATTATTTATTCACTTTGTTGGTTACTCAATGAACCAGCCTCTTTCTCTTACTGTAGCCCATACTATAACATTGCTACCTGTTGTTTGACTCTCCACAGCTCAGAGACATTCAGCACATCTCCCCACATTTTCTGGACTGCAGAGAGTGCGTACTTTATTGATATATAATGCAAAAATCATGTTCCATTGTTTAAAAGCATCCAAATTCAACAGTTGGGTCACTATTCAAAGCCTGTGACATATCCCATTGAGTCTTTACAGTGCTGACCATGTCACAGTTTTGACTGTATATGACTTGTAGTTCTTCTGTTTTCTTCCTAGCTTTAGAGAGTGGCCATGTAGACAATTCAAAAACTTGCCTACTGTTTCTCTTTTGCTTCCTTTATGATCCCATTGTAACTTTCCACTAAGCTTTTAAAAGCATGAGTAATTTCGCCTGCCTGCATCTCTCCCTCATACACACACACTCACAGTTTTGATCCATTGAACCTTTTACTTCTTGATGCTGGTAATAAGAGCCTGTGCACCTTCAGCAGCTAGCTCAAGTTCAACTAGATCACTTTCTAGTCAACCAGTTTAACTGAAACACAAGCCAGGAAGACCCAAGGAGGCTCAGATTTGGCTTTACGGGTCGTCGAAGAACATATGTTATTCCCAGTCTGCTACTAGTAGCTTGGTAACTTAAAAGATACAAGGAAGAAAAGCTGTTTGACTTAAGAGCACTGTAGCCTTAAAGCTCCATTACACACATTAAAAATAAATTATGCATTTCCACTTTACATCTCTTTATTAAATAGTTCAGTTTAAATTCTGTTTAAATATCTCTTTATTTAATTTATGAAATCTTCTGAAAGGCAATAAAATGCAATAAACTAAGCGTTTGGACAGGGAAATTTGGAAGGAGTTTTCTTTTGAGGAAATATGGTAGAGACAGGGTGAGGAAGGAAACTTGCAAACACCAAATGCACTACTAATTTATTTAGTGTTACAGAAGTGTGCCAGCATAGTGTGAACAGTCGTACATGAATGAGGTACATGAATCATATATTTAAGACCTTATTTACAAAGCTCTAGACTGAAATATTGCATCACTTTTTTTTTTCTTTCTTTGACTGCTTAATTCCTCTCCCCTGACTTTGTTGACACAGCTGACAGAGCCGAAGTATCTTTTGTTCTGGGCAAATAGGCACTTCAGTCTTCCTTTAACTTTGCATATCTTTAAGGAACCACAGACAGACATGCCAGACAAAATGGAATACGCTACATTCAAAATTATTAATTTTCTATAGAAAAACTTAGGGCAATACTTTGTCAATCTTTTATATGAAGCAAGACCTCAGCAGCGTAAGGTTCAAGTAGTAAATTTTTTTACTAGAGAAAACTCATCTTTGTTTGCTCTTTCCTCAAACTCAGGAACTGACATTCAGAGTCACTGCAAGCCTCTTCGTTTGAGTGTAATATTCTTCTTCAGCAAAGACATATTGAACACACTGAGCAGCTCAGATACGAGTCTTGTCTTACATGCCTGTTCAGTGAATGTATTTCCAGCCCTGGAGTATTCTGGACCACATGCTTCTCAAAGACATATATTTCAGCTCACTCCAGCAGATTAGGTCTTGTTCCATTCAAAACATTCCTTGCTGTTTTGAAGAAATCATGAGGAACAGTGTCATTAGAAGCAGGAGCTGTTAGCCAGGAACTACTAGAGACAACCTGCCCTCCCAAAAGTCCCTATCCAGGTAATATTCAGTAGTTATGAAATGCCAGTGCTGAGCTAACATGCAAATTCAGTCCAATGCCCTATGTGCAGATTCATTCCTACTTCTAACGAAATCTACCTGCTTTATTGAAAAAGACAGATTTGTTTCTGTAAATGTTTGAAAGGAAACCCTGTTAAGTTTCTAAATCGATTCTTCCTTTTTCTGTAAGTCCATACATTCCTGCAGAATTAAATCACTATTAGTCTCAAATATCAGTTACCATTGGTAATAATGGACATTTTTCAAAAGAGAATTCATTTAAGGTATTATTACCTTTGAGTTTATAATGATCTGTAGCTTTTTGAGTGACATTTGTGTATTTCTCTTACTGATTGGCTCTCACTAAAAATGCTTTTTTTTCCCCTTGCTTTTAGCTTGTGAGGGTAATATGAAGGAGCTGGGTAAGAGGAAAGGATTACTGGGGACAAATTCCTAATCAGCCTTTCTGACTGTGATATTTTGTTTTCTGCATCCATGACTGAATGGGTATCCTTACGCTTAGGTTTTAGGGTGCACGTAATCATATTCACAGAGACTCAGAGATGATCACAGAGAGACCTGTAAACCTTCAAAACCTTGTGTGTGTAGCAGGTACACCAACAAGAACATTCCTATATAAGCTTCATCAAAACAAGGTGCAAAGACGACCTGTTGGGACTGTCCACAGTGAAAAAGGTTATTTCTTCTCATGCATGGGCAGGAAAGTGCCCAGGCTCTGTCTGGTCACACCAAAGGCAGTCTGACAGGTGAAGCTAGCAGGGCTAGCAAGGACTACACCAATCAGAGAAGGGTCAGTGCTCCAAAAACTTTGCTCAGAACCTGTGTGCTGCAGGAGACAAGCCCAGCTGTGGAAAGGGTCTCTGGCGTTACTCAGGAGGAGGTGCCTATGGACCTGGCAGTCCTGAGCCACCTAGAAAACAGGGAGAGGGAGTAGGGTTTTGGGGCTAGTGTTTCTTAAAGAACAGGCTGCCCTGGAAAACAGGGGAAAAAACTTGTGCTGAGGGGTCAACACAGCTGCTCTGTATTATTTGTTTTTAGCATTTTACTACTTTGATTTAGAAAAACAAATTTTGAAGTGTAGCATTTCTGTTCATTGACTGGCAAGGATCGAAATTTTCACAGGGTCCAGAAGCCTGATAAGTACCCTACCTTCAAATGTATTATCCAGAGCTTTTTGCTTTATAACTTTCGGCTGAATTTTTCATGAGAATTACCCTTTGAAGACAAGCAGCAATTTCTTCTGCCTTTTTCTAAAACTTCAAACTATATTTTTTATATGATCAAATAAGCACTGATAACAAGAATGACCCATTGCAGAATTTCCTTGTGCTTTCATTACTATTACTAATTAATTCATGCTGCTATGAGTACTTGATTTAGGAGGAAGCATTGCCAATTAAGAATAATTGGGAACCAGGGTCTAGATGTGCTATTTCTAATATATATTAAGAGTGGTAAGGAGAGCAACTACACACACCAACACATTTCTGTTCATGACTCTCCCTCTGCCTGTTACATTGTAGCACTAAAATGAGTTTTAAATAGATTATTAGTAACTGATATTTCTTCCAGA
Organism: Steatornis caripensis; assembly: GCA_013398225.1. Classification (NCBI taxonomy): domain Eukaryota; kingdom Metazoa; phylum Chordata; class Aves; order Caprimulgiformes; family Steatornithidae; genus Steatornis; species Steatornis caripensis. The sequence goes on from VZSC01002425.1 coordinate 412,228, forward strand.
CCACGCAACAGGAAAGAAATTAAGTTCAAAGAGATGTTAATTAACTCAAAAGTGCACAGACTACCTGGAATGACATGAGTTCAAAGTCATTTATACCAGGTTCTTTTCCATGATCAGAGCTATAATCAGTTGATTTTTAGCACAAATTTATATCCAAAACGGTGAATACTTTGATCCCACCATATTTGAAAGATCAAAGATTCGTATGTATCACTGTTCTTAAGTAGGATCTAGTATAACACATATGCTGCAGTTTCTTCTGAAAACCTATAGCACCTAACCCATTTCAGCTGCTGGGTTCAAATAATGAAAAAAATGCCCTTTGACAGGCTACTTTTTTTAAAAATTATTGAAAAGAGACTTATCAAGGAATATGTCTTTCCAGTAGTTTTATGGCTGCATCAAGCACTTTCTGACAAAGATTCCTTTCCTTATGTTGCATTTCTCTAACTTCAAAGGTTCATGTGGAAAGTGTCAGCCCGTTCCCATCATTCATTCTCTAACTTTATTTCAAATATTGGCTGTTACATTGTGCAGAATGAACATTGGTTTTGTCTTAATTTCAATATAAATGTGATCCATACGTAGACTAGGACTGTAAGCATCATGCAATTTCCAGTCTTGCAGAAAAATTTTAATCACAGCTCAGTTTTCAGCCATGAAAGTGAAAAAAGCTTTTCACAGTTCTTTTGTTTAACCTGATTTTCCATGTTTGAAATATTTCGGTAACTCTTGCCTCTGATCAGGTTAAAATCATACAATTAAAACAGAAGGCATTTTTATTCTGTCTAGCTGTTTTGCAAAGCATGTTTTTTCATCTGCTCACCCACATGAATAAGGCTTAAACTAGGACTGTGGGTCTAGGAAGCACAACGGGAAACTGCAAAGAAATTTTGCTAATCTACCTGAGCCAGGTAACAGTAACTGGAAGGAATATGAACTTCAAAGCTGGGTCATACAATCCTGGGGCACCTGGGAATGTTCTCTGGTTGCCAACCTGCACTAAAGTCAGTCCTGCTTTCTTTTTGCTGTTATTCTTAGCTAAGTGATATACTTCAAACTTTCTTAGGCTGGCAATCCAGTCTCCAGACACAATGTGAGCAATACTCTGTGTGAGCTAGCCTATATATCCAAGTGCCTACACATAGGTCTCATGACAGGACCAGAGACACTGCTTGCAGAAAGATTGCTTTATGGGCACTGAGTAAAACTTTCCTTACATAAATGACCACAAGCTCTGCTGAACATTTCCTCTTCTATATAAGCCAGAGACATTTTTTAAAACTCTTTTCAAGGTTCATAATAAGCTTTCAACCAAACGACTAGATGTCCATCATTCTTCAGGATAACTTTGATCAACAAAGTAATGTGAAAGATGTTCAGGGGAGAAGCAAATTCTGAAGTCCAACACCTGACGCGATCCCTATTGCTGCCAGTGTGGTTGGATGAAATCCATGCATTTATCCATAAGGCTTTTTGTTCATCTAGAAATCCAATTTTTTTAATCTACTTACATTAAACATATCACTTTTGAATTTGTTTTGTGAACTAAGATGACTCCTAGTGTGATTCAATAGATCTGTTGAAAGTTGTGAGAATGAGTAAAACACGAGTGTCTACAACCAAAGTACTGAGTCTGTAACATATCACAGAAAGACAAGATCTTGCAGTACTTTTCCGAGGGTTTAAATTTAATTTCCTTGTAATTGTGGCACAGGAGAGAGAGGACAGGGTGTAGGATCAGCACTTTCTCCGTCATTCCCCATCCCAGCAGGTTCAGAGACCACAAAGGTCAACGGGGCACCTCTAGTTGCTACAAACAGCCTTCTCGAGAAATTATTAGCACAAGAGAAAGGCACACATTAGCATGAGAAAGAACTCTCCCTCCCTGGCTCAAAACAGATTTTATGAGATGTTAAATAAAGCTTTACGTTTATGTAGAAGCTTTATGTTGTTTTCTGCAAGAAACAATATTGGTTGGATTAACACTTATAATTAAAAGGAACTTTTAGAAACAGGAAAGGAGATGATTGTAAGAGAGATGACCACAAGTACTGCTAGGGGAAGAGCAGGGATTTACAGTTGTCTGACTTGGGTGCTGTTTTCCTTTGGGAACAGGGTTGGAGCAGGGAGAGTGCAGGCATCCAGCAGCCCAGCTCCCCTCCCATGACCATTTCTGACATTAGCAGCAACAAGTCATGCTGGCTTGAAACCAGACACATAGCCAACTTGTGAGGAAGTAGACCTGTAACAGAAAGAGTTAAGGAAGAAATGAAGGTACCACCTGTCAGTGCTGACAAAGCAAGAACTGGGCAACAGCTTATGCCATGCTCCAGGACACAGTCTGTCCTGAGGAGCCCTCACAGTTTGTTTTCATGACAGAAAATTCCATTGCATCTGGCTGTTGCTGCTGTAAGCAGCTGTTCCAGTCACAAACCCAGGTGAAAAATCTTCCCTATCTACTAGAGGAAATAAGGTTGTACTCTGACTAAAGCAAGAAACAGTGTTCAACAGCAGGAAAGCAGCATTCAACAGACTCCTTCACTGTACAATATTGGACAAATCCAGTGGGAAATTTCAGCTAAACGGGGATACACAGGGACAAGCACAAGAACTGCAAGGTAAAAGAGAGCATCTGTAAAGGGAGACTGTATTGTCATGCTGAGTGGAAATTACACACCTAGTGATAAACTGTCTTTTGTTACTCCTTCCTTGTTTTTTTCTGACTTTAATCTCCTTACCTTTCCCCATGTTATCATGTCTTCCTTCATACCTGTCAATATCCACTGAAAGCTTTGACCTGTTACCTACACACTACAAGACATTTCCTTTCAGACAGCTCATGAACCACTCATCCCAAAGGACTGTTCAATATATTCAGCCAAAGCCAATACTAAAATCCTGTCAGCAAGCTTGAGCCATCCCAGTACCTACAGAGAATTTCAGGGTAGTCCAAACAAAACTGACTAGCCTAGTCTAACTAGAGCTAGTTAAAAAACTTCCACTGGAATTCAATTGCACATAAAATCAACATTTTTTATATAACATTTGACATTCTCCTCTTTTTCTCCTCTTTTATTTGAAAATAAGCAAACCCAGAAGGTAAGCAGTGCAAGATATATTCATGGCAACCTCCCAAGTCTGATAAAAATGTGTTTGACAACCAACTATCTTTTTGTTTGCCAGTTTTCACTGAAAACTGCAAATGTCTCCGAAAACATAAACAAAGATGATATGTTTTTTACACTGAAATTTCAGCTGGGAAAAAACAGAGCAAAAGCACGACGGTGTTCCTTTGCTCAGCATGATTGCTACCTTACCTGGCTTGGGAAGCTGAGGGCTCCAGTCAGATCAACACGAAGATGGACTAGACAGGAACCAACAGTTTATTACTGTCCGACAAAGCCTGTGGAACACTTAACACCCTGTGAAGTGGGAGTGCACATCCACCACTGTTGCCCCAGAGACAGTGCTGCCAGCTCACCCTATGACATGTCAGATTCCTCAAACTGAAATTCTCCACCTCTCCCTGATTTTGCTGGCTGAAAAGCATGTTTCTGTGATGCTCCTACAGCTCTGTATCAAAAAAAATTGTCTCCAACGTGCTCACTTGTGCACAAGCCTCTCTGTCTGCAGGACACAGAGAAAGCAAGTTTCAAAGAGAGAGCTGCCTGCAGAGTTTTTTTTCCAAATGTCTTGCACATAGGTGTTGGCTACTCTGTACTCTGCATTCAAAACAAATCCTGACTGCGCTGCACTGCAGAGAGGTGCCAGACTCAGCTGGACTCAGCAGGTGCCAGAGATATTTTAGTCTTACTCCCGCTGCACCGCAAGACCTCCTGAAGACCTTTGGAGAGCCTGGCGTGCCAACCTCACAGGCACGGGCAGGCTGTGTCCATCTGAGCCCAGCACAGCGGGGTCAGCTGCATCTGGGACCACAGGGGCAAGGCTTCTCCACCTTCCCAGGTGGCAGCCTGGGAAAAGGATTTCCTCCCCTCTTCTCCCACAAGCCCCCCAGCGTGGACTGTCAATCAAAGTGAGTTAGTAAGGCTATCCTTATCTGCATTAATATTGGAGTAAGAATTAAGCTTTTCAAAACAATAAAGTCTGTCTTGAGAAGTGCTAACAACTCCACCGATTTAATCTGAATCAGATTAAATATTCATTCCCATAAGATCTGCAAAGGCCCTTTTTTGAGACGACTTTAATTTCCAGAGCAAGACATAGAGGGAGGAAACAAGGGGACAGCAGGGACTGTACTGAATCCATCTCAATGGTGGTATTTGGCAAATCAAGAAATGTTTATTGTTTGAGTCATTCTGGGTTTGTTTGTTTATTTAGCAATGCCTTCCACTCACATTGCAATCTTGGCAGAAAGCCTGCAATGCATTCTTCTAGGAGAAGGTGGAGGACTACGTCACTTCAACTTTTTGCCTAATATACCTATCAAATTTTTAATTTCTCAGACTGATGAAATTTGTTTAAATTCATAGCTTATCTAACCACAGACAAGGTTTACACACTGAACAAAATTAAGGACTAAATGAACAGTTTTGTACTTTAAATGAATTACAAATTCACTCCAGTCACTCTTCCACTGATTTTTGTCTTTATTACTTTATTTTATAATCAGAGAGAATATGGAGTATCGTAATTGTGGACCATGCTAATAATTTGCATGACAATAGTAGAATTCAAGGAAATTGTGACCTATGCAGATAATAACCACAAAGCTGATAATGTGGAAAGAATAATACTCGCATTGATATATTTTCAACAGAAAGAAAAAACAAACAGGTTAAATTGCATGGGTTTGTGTATCTGGGTTGTATGTCTAAATGGAAGTGCAATTTGGGTGTCTGATCTGCGTAGGTTCTAAAAAGTTCAAAAAAATGTCTGTGCATATAAATATATGTGAGTATATGTTCATGCATACTTATGGTTATGTATATCAGAGATTTCACTTCCTTGGTAAACATTCATTTATCAAGTTACTTCAAGTACATCACCTGTACTCTGCCCACTGGTCTGCCTTCACAAAGGCTATCTCTAATAGCCAAACCTCTAAGCAGCACCTACCAGCTGTCAAGTTTTAAAAAATACACATCAGTTTCCCAGCACAACACGCCATCCTTTTGACTAGTTTGAAAATCACCTTGTGCTACTGCGTAGCTTTACGGCCATTATCTTTCCTGCCTTCCTTTTCTTCCTTCCCCCCTTCCCCTCACAGCAGCCTAGGAAGGAGACAATGAGAAATTCTCACTCTGGGACTACTAACAGATATAGGGTTCTACTCACTAGCAATATTCCAGGGAGTGAGAAACAGGAATTTTATGTTATATATATATAAATTTCATACTGGTATTATATTACATACATAATTGTATTACATACATAGAGATTTGCATTACATACATAAAAACTACTTGTAGTTAGTTTGAAAACTTTCAGATCTCTGACTTTCCATGACTTTTTTGCACTGGACCAAGCGTAATTAAGTACAATCCCTTTGAAGTGGAATTGAAAAATAACCACATAAAATAACAATTTTAAGAGTCCACCTCTGCCCAAAATACTGCCAAAGCAAATTTCTATGTAATGTTAGACACAGAACAAAGACAGTATAAAGTGATTATGCATTGCTCCTGTTCTCAAAACACTTTCTTAACTACTTGCTCCTCAGTGAAGCTCTAAAGCACATCCATCTCTTCCATGCTCTGGTGTTCAAAGACCCTACAACCTTTAACGCACTTACCTGCAGTGTATGCCTTGTGAGAAAAAGAAATGCTATTAAAGGTGGGAAATTTGACACACTGGACTGCCTGAAGCCACACAGGAAAACTGTGGAGTAATCTAGTCTTTAATCCAGGGCTCCCAGTCCAAGTTGTTATCTTGGGGCATCTTTCATCACCACCTTTTGATATGACTTGCATACAGCTGCTCATGTATAAGGAAGTCATTGCACTGCAGGAATTTTTCAGTCAGAAAATTCCATCTTTTTGGTGAATTTTGTCACATTTGTGGACTCTAAATTCAATTCCATTTGCCAAAGAATTTGAATACAATTAGTTTTCATTGCAATTCTGAATGAAACTAAGCATAAATTAGAGTTCTTCCTGAGCATAATGGCCCTGTTCTTTCAATGCTAGATGCAGCAGCAATTCACTGCATTCTCCATCCAACCCTGATTACATTTATATGCATGTTGGCTTTGTTGAGCTACAGAAAGAGATGCAAAGCACAGTTTTCAAAAACACTGCAATACCTAAATCGTTGAAAGCACTCAGGCACCTGGTGTTCGTTCAGAAAGTTGGGGAACCTAAGCACCTAAGATCTCAGGTAGGAAGGAAGTTAAATACCTAGGGTCTAGCATCTTCCAATATCTGCACCCAGATTTTACTCTTGAAAACAGGCTGTAGAGTCCTCAACCACCAACATGGACAAGCATGCAAGTAAGAATGGCTGACAGTCCTTGCTGTGGCTTTCATTACCTGTGCAACTGGTGCCTGAAGGTCACTTACTCCTTTGTTAATTTTCCTGTCTAAAAATAGCTCACTTAAAACATGAATACTCACACAATCTCAGTTTTTGCAAAATTAGAATGGTGTTGGATGAGGGAAAGGCTGAAAGTTAAAAACTTTTAGTTTGATAAAGGTTTGTAATTACCAAATTTAGTATTTCTAGCACTGTGTACTAGCATCCATTAATATTTTCCAACTTTTCTTCTTGGGTCATGGGAAAGATTCGCCCATTTTCTCCAGGTCTCCAGTACAGGTAAAACTCCCAAAATTGAAGACAAATGATGGTATGTCAAAAACAAGAATGCAAAAAGTTGATGACATTCCTGCCTACTACAGGAGAAGAGATTTGCAACTTTCTTTCTTTCCTGACAAAAAAAAATATTTTATATGACTTTCTTCTCTGCTAGTGTTTTTAGAAGACATACAGGACACCCAGTAGGTTTTTAAATGTTTCCATGAAATGCACAGCTCCTGATACCAGCAAACTGCTGAGAACAATCAAAGAAAACATCCATTTCAAAGGAGCCACTTCCTTGTCCAGGAGAAGACATGTAACTGTGTGTGGAGAGACCTCCACTTTATTCCAACCAGTGCAATTCTGACAAAGGACTGCTAGGGTAAACTTATATAAACACCAGTTGTTCTATG
>VZSC01002425.1:419914-440078 GCA_013398225.1 Steatornis caripensis
ACCAGTTGTTCTATGTGTGTTATGAAAAGAAATATTACTTTAGAGAACTCTTCTTCATCTGAAGATTTTTGTGCACTTTGTATGAGTGAAGAAACGTGGAAAAAATAGAACAGAGGAAGTCTCTAGGTGTCACCAATATTCCATAGATAAATTTGACAAAGTGTAGGCAAAGAATGGCTTAGCCTTATTGCTGTTCCTGCCTCTTCATAAACAAAACATGACAATAGGTGAACTTATTATTCAAGAAGCACAAGAGTGTGAGCAAAAAAAGAGCACGCAAAAAACAAAAGGGAACAAATTTACAACATATTCTCACGTTTAAAGCAATTATTCCTGAAGTAATACTCTGAAATGGCATTGCAGTTAACATAGGAATTGCCTGAATTTGTGGTAGCTTGGTTATTTCTGCTTCTCCACCTCATACGGCCATGTAGCAAGAACAGAAGGTCATTCCTTGGAGTAACAAGTGAGTAAGATGTGAGTGTGTTGAAGGTCAGGAAGAAGCATCCCCAAAGGACTGTGTTTCTAAAACAAATGTAATGCAAGATGGAATTACTGCTTTGCTTAGCTTGGTTTGCCACATCTAGTAGTTATGCCCAAGACATACAAAACAGGAAGAAAGATGCATGAAAAGCATAGTGCAGCAAATAATCCTAGCATAAACTCACTTCTGCAGACATAAAGCTAATGTCTTCTTTTGTCCTACCACCACAGGCAACCCACATTAAAATACTTCGAGACTAGATCCAGGGCTTCGATGTCACCTTGATTATCAGCAAGCCCCTTCCACTTCAACCTGACTTGCGAGTGTAGCACTCTCTCTGCCTCTCTCTCTCTCTGTTCCCTAAAATTATAGTTACCTCCCTCAAATGATCCAAACATACTTGTTTAATAAAGATTAAAGAACGAGACTAGAGGGAGAAAAGATAAATTGTGTTACAGAGAAGCACTGGTAAGATGAGTGAACGTTAAAAAAAAAAGGTAAAACAAGCCAAGAGAATGTAATTTTATCAAGATCAGCTCTACCGACAGGGCCACCAAAGAGAAGCCAAGAGATCAGCTGCAGCTCCACAGAGACTAAAACTGACAGTCTTCTCCACAGTGAGGTCTCATGGTGGGCTCTCCTTCTGTCTGAAGCTCTCCTTATATATCTGCGCCTGTCCCCAGCCTTTTCCAGAGCGATCAAGGGGCCGCCTTGGTGGCACTTTCATGTCAAGCATCTTTGAATTGCTGGTATTTACTGCTACAGCATGAAAGGCCAATTTGTCAGCTGCTTAGAATCTCAACCGCCTATTTATAAAAATTTGCATCTACGTCTTTATTTTTACTCATGTAGTAATCAGTTATGTAGCAAAGCTCATGCCTACACAACTCAGTAACCATATGTTTGTGTAGGCATTTGGTAGTGCACGCAGTTTTTAATGACAGTATTTCCTTCTTGCTTTTTCCAAACAAACCTCAGGCTTTGTTTGTTTAGAACATGTCCTGAACTGGCAATATTTGAAAACCTGGCTTCAAAATTACAAACACATTTCACCCTTCTTAAATGACCAAACTAGCATAGACAGATACTTCTTTGTTTCTCAGCAACAGCACACGGAAGGCTTGTAGCTGTAGTCTTGGTGTCACTGCAGTCATGCAAATCACTCTGTTGTTGTGTGAGATGTGAAAACCACTACAAAAAAAGTGCACGTATCTCCTGTCATGATCTCCAGACTTTCTTGCTGGCCTCCACGGTGTCTTGATCTGATGCAGAAAATCAGTGAAGTGTCGGACAACACGGAAAATCCGTAGCCTGGGTATGCGATGTTGTATTCTGCTCACATCATACTGAGATTATAGATGAAACATTTTGTCTTCACAAGGAGTTCAATTGGCAAATTTGGCAGACAGCATTACAGTCTAGCAAATTCTGCATTGTAACTTCCTGGGTATGAATGTGGCTCCTGTAGGTGGGAAGGGACAGTAAAGAAAACAACCTAGGTTTTCTCCAGAGTAGAGACACACATGGTTTTATTCTGATGCTTCTAGAAGTGTTAGATTGCCTCTTACATTGCTGTCTAGCTGGGCTTTTTTTCTGGAAATGGTTCCTGTTGTTTGCTTCAGTTTTCGTGTTTTAAGTAGGACAGTGGCTTGGCTGCTGAAGGTTTGGGGCATGTTTTCTGTCTTTTATCAGAGCAGATGAGCAATTATCTGCTGGGCCTAAATGTGGGGCAGAGCTGACCTAAGCAAGAGTCTTAAAATGCCATGCAGTCCATAATCAGGGAATCTGGTGACGAGTAGAGTAGGGAATAAAAAAATTTAATAGACCAATTTGCCGAGTACTCTCCTGGTCATTTCTTTTCAAGAAAGAAACATTCAGAATTGAAGCAGAAACAGGCTTCACAGGGATGCAGGGCACAGAAAACCTCTCCTGTGAGAAGGAGGTTGTGTTTAGTCTGTCAAAACAAAGACTGAGACTCAATATGATGGTTTCTAACAATCATATATGTTCCCAACCCAGCACAGGGAAGGAAACAGCTATTTGAGCTGAAGGACATTACTGGACACAGAATTACCACAGCGGTTTATGCTGTCATGAATAAATTTAAACTAGAAACAATAAGATTTTTAACCTAGAAAGAATTGCAGGTCTGAGACTGCCTTCTCAGAAAGACAGTGCAGGAAGGACAAAGGAGAAGGGAACTATATCTAAGCTGGCTGATCACTTTATGTGAAGGATTAAAATGCAGCTGCCTCCAGTAGCTTGGGAAAGGACTTGCTGGCTCCAGCCAACCCTACCATTTTTGTGTTTTTAACATTTCCTAGATTATTTATGAGTATGCTGCTTTATTTGCACACACACAAATAGGCAGAGCAAGGAAAGCATTGATTTCACTAATACAAGCAATCTTCAGATCCTGCTGATGTCACTATGTTTGTTCTCTAATAAAACCAGCCCTCAAAACCTGGCCTATTTCCTAGCACCTTTCACATGAACTTCTGAAGATGACACTGGCTTTCACACCACACAAAGACCTCTGGACCTACAGTAAATATCAGGCTTTGAATTTTCAAGTAATTGATGTTTTCATTTTCTGATCAGATGTAAAGATAAGTGATCTTTCACGTCTTTCTGAAAATCAACAATTAACACCTGCCCCAAGCAGGTGTAAACTTTATGACCGTTCTTTGCTCCATTAGTTTTGCATTCAGCTGAAGTTATATGTCAAAAAGACAAAAGGGACAACAATCCTGAGTTAAAACAACTTCTAAACAATGCCTAAATTTTGCCTCTATACCAAGGAAGAGCCTGTGCTAGCTGCAGTTTGTGTACTGCTCTTTCATACCAAGTCTTAAAATCCATTTTCCTGGAGTAATTTCGGCTGTTCTTGGAAGTGTGAAGAAGTGAAGTCTTAACAGTGTTTTCCCTGTGAAAGAGGAAAATTCTTACCTTTTTACTTGGGATGTTTGTGCACAATGTGCAGTGGTAACTCTGGTATCACACAGCTCAGGATCATGCGGTCTGTGCCATGATCTCACTTTTTATTTGTGCTCATTTTTGCAAAATGTGGTCATAATATGTTGAATAACAGCATACATATGGTACCTGCTGCCGTGTTTGCACCTCATCTTTGCAGGTGTGTAATCTCAACCACTGTTGTGCTATTACACCAAGCTGAGGGCCAAGCCCAGCTCATCCCCGGGATGGACCCCAGCTGTTGCTCTTAAAACTTACCTTGCACACAGTGCTGACACTCCTGGGTTTCCACTTCCATCCTCACAGGAAGCTGTTTCTCAAAAGCCTTTAAAAAACAGTTGTTGTGTCTCGTTGAGTGGAGTACTCCTAAAATTAAGTAATATTGCAACAACAGCCTGTAACTTAAGAAGCTCACTTGTACTCATCAGCCCATACCAAAAGGAAAAAGAATACTTTCAGGGGATTGTACCCTTGTTCGCTTTTCAGAAAGTATACAAAATAAAAAAAAAAGGAATATGAATCAAAGCAAAGACTTTCTTTTACTGCATTTTACAGTGACTATAAATCAGAAAATACAGGCTTGCATTCATCTGATTTATTAAGGAATTTTTCCATCTCTGTTAGACTTTTAAATCGACTGTCTAGCAATTGCAAATGTCAAGAGGCTCATAATGACAGAAGAAAGCTGAGAAACAGAGAAAGAATGGTCTTTTTAAACTTATTAAAATCATCATAATACTGATGAATAATCACTGCAATAATAGTAATGAAATAAGAGTTGATGTTAGCAGCACAACAATAATAATCACTCCTCTATTTTACATGGGCTCACTCATAAAAGAATAATGGGGAATTTTACTAACTCATCAGAAAAATGACATACATCATCATCAAAATTTCTTTTTAGAGGCTGAGTTTGTAACACAATTTTTTAATATTTCCTGAACTGACTCTGTTTTCATGTGATGAGTTTTAATGGTTTGTAGCTGGTGATTTTCCAAGTAGGCAAGCTTAAATTTGGTGGATGAAAATCTATTTAAGCACTTTGGAAAACCAGAAAAAAGAAAAGCTTCCTGTTGAATCCTGATCAAAAGTCAGTAAATAATTAATTATTTGTCAGATCCTGTTTTCCATAAATAGTTCACATGAAAATATGAACATCTGACCCACCCTGGGCATATGAAAAGCCTGAGAATCAGAGTTTGCATATGTTCCGTGAACAGTTACCTGACCTTTAAACTTAAAACCTTTCCTGATGCTGTTCTACTGGTTTCACAGAGTCAGAAGGCTTCTGATGAATGACCAAGCACTCTCCACTCTGAGCAGGTCAAGTAAACTTTATTTCTATGGCTTTATACAACATGGTGAAGATAAGCAGCAAAGCTGACCGTTGCATTTTGAGACCTGGCTGAATAGCATCAAGAGAAAATGAGCACATAAAAGCAGGACAGGGAAGTTGATAAAAGCAAGCTGACTCTGGTTGGAGGGGAGAAACTGCCTCAGGACAGGGGACAACTCAGCTTCATGAGCCAAGGAAACCACTTGTATGGAGGAGAGGTGGTAGGTTTTTGCTAGAAACTGGAACTCAAATTGCCAAAAGGGGAACTTAAAATTGGCCTCATGAGGAGGAGAAGACAAACAGAATGGTGCGGGGATATCCACATGCTCACAAAAACAGAGTTTCTTCTCAAATGTGAAAGATAATATGAGATTCACCAAATCTCTCAAATATTAAGCAGTCATGAAATACTCATATATCTGGTCCCTGCTTGCGGTTACTTAGTTCAGCTCAGTAGAGAACTTGTGTTTTTATGGGTTTTTTTTCATTATATGTCTAGAAGTCAATTACTAAAGAAACAAAATAAAGTCTACGGAAGGATAATGTATTAAAACTAAGGATTCTTGAGGGGTGGTGCGTTAACATTTTGATAGTTTACTTCTGATGGACTACTATTTCTGTATATGGTCCTGCCTCTTCCATTGCATTCAGTTAAGAAAAATAAAATTCATGCAAGTATCAATTCGTCTTGCACAACCTACCACACTCACATGTATTGGGAAACTTCCATTTGCCATGTCTCTTTATCAGTTATGTAGGCAGGCACATCTATGCCAACATCTGGGGAAATTAAAAAAAAAGAGAAAGATAAAATCTCCTAAAAAAATCTCATGAGTTAAGTATATGTTTGGGATCTGTATTTAAAGTCCAAATCCCTGAAAATACTATTTTCCCTCCTCTTTACTCAAAATAAATGGCTGTGTTTGTTTGGAGAGTAGATCAGAAAAGAAATGGCAGCGAGACAGAAATCTGGTTCCCACAGCATTTATAGTCCAGGCTCAGATCGTCAGGTTTGGTGTTTCTTTTTTAATTCCGGACATAGGAAAGAATTTATAATTCATAGACTACATTAATAGCTGGGTTAAAACTTCAGCAAGTTGTTGTTACTAAACTGTCAAAAATGTAACAGCTCCTGCCTTCTGTAATTTCAGCTGCTTCTGAAGAAGTGTAGGGAAATGCCTTATTGGTGTGCAGTGTTACCAATTATCTGACAGAGCCAGAGCGTATTTCTAGCTAATCAGAAATAAGAGCACAGAATTAAATCTCCCATGTGAAACTCATCATTTACATATTTATGATTCAGAAATTATAATAAGGCTAATGAGAAACTCACATGGTGCCTTTAAAAGTCAAGCCAATCTTACTCTTAATTTTCAACAGATAAAGATTCCCTGATACGTAGTAGTCAAAAGATAAAGTCTGCTGATTACAGTTCAGTTTAATTAAACATTACAAGTTATTTGTGTGGATCCATGCACGCTTTGCATCAGGGATTAGTTACATAAGCTAGAGTTCTCTCAAGAGAAGAAGTGAACGGACCAGGGCAGGCTGCTGAAAGAAAACATGCAGAAAAGGTTATTTCTGCATCCCTGGGGGCATAAGCACAATAAGGCACAAAAGAAAGCCTGATAACCTCTTTTTGGAGGGTGAATTCTCCTTTAAAAGCCCTGTGCAGCAGCAGCCATGTGCTGCACGTGCAACCTGCAGGGTAGATGACGCGTCAGTGAGCTCCTGGTTGTGGTCTTTAGGCAGATCTCCACCTCCAGTCTGAACATCATCACCAACCCGCGTGCCCACTCATGCTCACTGTACATAAAAAATAGCTCCCCAGAGGCCGCTGAGGTTGCTGATATTATCAGCTGACCCTTTCTATGCATTAACAGCACAAGCTTCAGCTCATTGTTGGCATCCTGACTTGCACAACACTAGGTACAATTTTCAGACACTAAATAATCTGTCATCGCTGACCTTGTTTTCCAGGCCTGTCTTGATTATCATACATGTCCTCAAACACAAAAATACAAACAGAAAAGTTGGCTATCTACCCCATTTCCCAGAAGAGGCATTTACATTTATATGTGTGGGGCTGTATGAGCAGGAATAGGATCGTGCTTCCCCAAGCTCCTTTCCAAATGTTATCTCTTGACTTTGGAAAAAGCATTTTGAAACCATGTGGTTAACACAACTAGGGGAAAAAAAAAAAAAGAAAAAAAAAGGAGAGAGCCTGCTTGCCAGTCACATGGCCAATTGGTACTGCCTTGCACAGTGCTGCAGTAAATGGTTTCCTTTGCCATGTTCTGCTCGCAGACAGTGCTTTATATGTGCATCTTTGCATGTTGTGACAATGCCTACCATCCACACAACAAGGAAAGAAGACCACTCCAGGGCCAGAAGACTACAGCAAAGCAGTAAAGGTACTGTTAGCTGTGACATTTAAGTACCTTTTCTTTCCAATAGTCTCTGCCCCTGACATCATGTGGAGTGGATAAGGAAGTGAAGTCAAATCATGTAACTCCTTGTAATTGTGCTCCTCTTCAGCCAGAAAATGAAACAGCTTTCAAAATATATTCTCATTTAATTTTTCTCTTGGGCCGAAGTGACTAGTAGTAATTTTGTTACAAGATATTAATTAGATTAAAAAATTGACAGATTTTACCAAGAGAAATTAATAACTCAGTAAGGGCAGAGAAAACAAACATTCTCACCTCTTCCTGCACTACCAGTGGTTCAGCTTTGTAGCAGATCTGCAGTAGCTACACTAATCCATCTCAAAGCTGTACATTTCTACTTGTAATGACAAAGGGCTCTGGGCCAGATGAAGAAAAGCCTGTGTTCTGCAGTCACCTGCTACACAAAGGAGCAGCCTGTGGGTTCCTTGGGCAGGTGTGCACACTCTTCCAGCAGGAAGGGAGCTCTCCTCCCTGGCCCGGAAGGTTAGATGAGCAGCGCACCCATGAGAGCAAGGGAGAGAGACCTACTATAACAAAGACAACAAGATGCGCTGCTACAGCTCTTCCCCACCCCAGGCATTGCAGCCCATAGTGGGATCCTCAATGGTCTTTGGAGCCTCTGCAAGATGATGGGCTGCAGTGAGGCAAGTGCAACCCTCAGAGCAGCAGCCATGCATTAGGTGAAACGCTGCAGTGCTTCTGCTCTTGTTGTTCATGTGCTGTTGCTCGCTGACATTATGAACTACTCTTCCTGGCCAGAGGCTCCACCATCATCACCCCACCACAGTCAGCGGAGTGACACCTACATAGAATTTTGTCTTGTAGCCTTAGCTTTAATGGATGGGTTTCATTACTTAATTTCATTTTTCACATCCCCACAAAACTGTTGTGCTCCTTGCAAATCACACCCATGGTTTTCATGACTGCGTTTAATTAGCCTCAGATTAAAAACCTACAGCACTGCTATAAAGCAAATACTTAGATAGTAGTAAAGGACCAGAATAAAAAAGGTGGGGTTTTTTTCCCCTGAAGGGAATAATTCACAGCTGCAGTAGCAGGGAGAGACACTTTAAAGGGATTATACCTTAGACAGTAATGATCTCTATTAGTGTTGGCTGGAAGAGTTACCACATTCAGATATTAAAAATACCCTTCAAGGTTACACAGCTATAGAATTTTCCTCACTTTTCATATGTAAAATAAAAACATTAGCCATATAGAAAACAACCTGAGGAAAAGGTTGACTGGTAAATATATTCTCACGCTCAACAGAAGAAGAATTGAAAGAAGTTTATTTTGTTTCTGAAAAAAAAATTGAACATATATCTTTCAAGTTTGGGGAAATTACTTGAGCTTTCTGTAAAAATGAATAATTGTCTGGTGTAAGAAAATGTCTATGCCATTAAAAATTTTTCACTGGAGCTGTCTATGTTCCCCAGATTCTATATTTAAGTGCAAAAAAGGACATCTTCAAAGTTGAAGATAGAACTACACACCTAGCTGGTGCTATAAATCCCCTTATGCTTTTGAAGTACAACCTGAAAGAGACTCAAAGAGGAAGCAGAGTGATTTTCAAAGGTGAAATTATTGCAGCATCTTTAGAAAAAGTAAATAGGGTAACATTTGTGTGGCCACAGGAGAACCAGGCTGGGGATGTGATCAACTGAGTGGCACTCCCATGGCAACAACTAGGAAAAGGTAATTTCTCAGTCTGGTCATGTCCTGGGCAGAGATCTTGCAGTGGAGGAATAGCTTCAGCAGCACTCACACCTCTGTGTTCACCTACCCCTGAAGTGTGTCAGTGCCTGCTTTTGTGAGGCTGTGTGGTGAACCGGATGGAGGAGCTGATCTGTGAAATGACAGGCTTTATTTTCAGCCATGTTCTTTCCTTGATGCAGCGTAATCGCAGCAAGGGCTGCACTGGAAGAGCTGGCTCAAGGAACCCTTGGTCAAGAACGACCAACGGAGGGAGGAAGATGAGGGCAGCACAGATGCTTTCCTGCCAGTGGAGACAGCAAGACCCTGACTATAGGACTTCTGGGTATAAACAACCAAAAAAGATGACATCATTAAAACATGATTTTCTAAGGCTCTGTTCACTGCTAAATAAAATGAGTAAAAAAATGTTCACTGAGTCCGCAAATCAGCGTGCAACATCTAATTCATAAGAGTTAAAGATGCTACTAAGTGTAAGGTAGCAGACAAGTGTTTTGAAATGAAACAGAAGAAAGAAATCATTGTATTCAAAACCAGAGATGGATCACCTGATGGCAAGGTCAGCCAGCTGGTTACTAATGTGAGGGACTAGCTTGCTTGGTAGGTGTTTTTGTGAAAGAGGATTACTTCATGGGTTTCATACAGCAGCCAGTGGAGGAGAAGGCAGTACTTGCTGATCATCACTTTTCATCAGGTTTTTTTAGGGGAATAGCTGTTGATTTAAAGCATTTTTTTTTTCTGGTGCCCCTAAAAACTCAAATATAAAATCCTGTTAGAGAGCTGGGTGGGCAAAAAAGCTGTATTTTGAAGAGTGTCTCAAGTTGCGGTTCCAAAGGCATTTTGTCAGCAGAGAGCTGATCCTTTTCCATTCTTCCCTACCACTTCAGCTCCATACTGCTAGCTCAGGCCTTTCAGCAAATGCTGAGAACCAGACAGTAGGAACTGAATTAGGGCTAAAAAACTTTGCTTAAAACAAGGGAGTTTGAGGTTTTGTTGCCAGAAGAATTTCTTGACACAGATCATGGCGTAGCTGCTGAACAGTTGTGCTGTCACGAATCACGGGAGGTGCAGGGGTAGGAGGAAGCCTTCTTTTAAACAGTGAAACGTGTTTAAATCTGTTTATTCCCACTAATATGTCTAAAACTTATTAAATGTGTGAGTTTCATCTTGCTTCAGAGTAGGAAACCCCAGCACCTGAAGCTCATTCTTTCTTAACTGAAGCACCATTCCTCCAGCAAATTGTTTGTGACTAGGACTTTATAAGAAAACTGTAGAAATTACAATATAAATTAGGATGATTCCATCCAGACCAAAAAGATTCATCTGATTTACTTCAGCTGAGGATCCAGTCCAGCAGCATCACTCTGACCACATGAAACAGCAGAATTTATTAGTCAGTAGCCTCAGATCTTCCCTGCAGGAAGCTGATTCTCACAGCATTCTCCTCCTGCCTTTCTCCTTTTCTTTCCCTTTCACACCATTGCCCTCAGCCTCTACTACTGGGCAGAGGAATGACTGTCATTAATTTACTGACAGAGGTTTTCGCCCTGTGAAGATCAAGCATAATGCAGCTCTGCAGCAATACTCTCCTTCCTTTCCCTCCATCTCCACTTGTCATCTTTCTCAGAAAAACAGAATATTACCTGTATGACTCAAAATAGATGTGTTAGCTTTAAACATTTTTTTGTTTCTTTTTCACTGTTCATTCTCTGTTCACTTCAATTAATAGTTTCCCTCCTTTTAGCTAGTTCTTTTCCTTACTTGCTGACCATTGAGCATCATAGATTTTTTTCATTGTATTCCCTATTGCACAAGTGCCAAAACGCAGGGGTTGTTATCTCTTCTATTTTTGTGGCCTCCAAATCTGTGTAAATGACACAGAGATTTTTATTTTTCATTTTCGCTCCCTCTCTCTTCTTTTTTGCCTGAGTTACAAAATACCAAAAAGTGTCAGGTGCAGAAGTTTTCAGCTAAACCTAATTAAAAGGAATTTTTTAGCATGGAAATTAACAAGCTTGAGTTTCCATTCCTTGTGACTCACTGCCTCTTCTTAACAAGAATTCCGTGTTGTAACAGCAAATGTTACTGTTAGCAATTTCAACTTGATTTTTGGCCAGAAATAGGCAAAGTGCTTGGATACATTTTCTGTTCATCTGACTTTTTTCCTCATTCCTTTCAGACTGTCTCTTTGCTGCATGGACGTCTTCTTCAAAGGATGAGTGTTTTCCCCTGGAATCAGCCTAATTTCCATACTTGAGTCCCAGCTTCTGGTCTTTCTCTCCCATTAACACCTCTGAAGGCCTTGCCTTACCAGAGATTAAGGATGTCACTTCTGTAGCTCTTCCTTATGGACCATGCCAGCTTTGCTTTTTCTCTAGGGTTTTTTCACTATCTCTTTTGTCCAGTTTTGCTAGCAAGAGCTGCTCAATATTCACCCTTCAAAATACTCACTCTTAGCACAAGCAATTATAATGATAGGATATCTGTGAACACAGTTGTCACTCCCAAGAAGCACATAAAGGGATAATTAAAGAACCTGTTTGCAGTGGTGGATCAGAGTGACCTTGGAAGCAGATGGTATATGAGTACTCAAAACTGATGAAGCATGATAATGTTTTACATCCAACTTAGCTGCAACTAAGCCAACAGTAATGGTCCTGTAGCTTTGTATCTTTGAATTGTCTGCAAGATCAGATTCCTTAGAAGAGTTAAAAAAACCATTGAAGAACAAACATCTTGTCCTTAAACCCTTGGAACTGACACTACCTGGAAGATTAAAGACAATCTAAATGCTTAAAGAGAGTAAATAAAATACCAAGACAACTCCTCGAAGAACTTGATAGAAAGAGGATCCTACAACTGGGCCCCAGACAACACTGCACTTACGTGTTTTTTATCATTCTGTCATGATGCATCCCTGAGAACCAAAGTAACAGCTGTTGAACATACCATTGCTTTCACCTTCATTTCCTTTCCTTTGCAGATCTGCAAACGTGTTTGCTGTTGTAGTTCTGTGGCATTCTTTAAATGACTTAATAAAAAAGTGATAGATTTTTTCACTATTGCATTGCTCTGTGGAACTGTTACACAAATTTAGCTCAAGTAGTTTCATATCAATTGCCCAGGTTTTGGCAAAATACAAATATATACCCTCAAGAGGTGCAGACTGAATAATAAGATGCAAGATGTGAAAGGTGTTAAGAAAAAGTGGTTATTTCCAGTTGGAGTCAAACACCATATATCCCTTATGTCTTACTCAAAGGGATGGCCATGGCAAAAAGTATAACATTATACCTATACACGGAAAAACGTGAGCCTAAATGGAGAAACAAATGTTTTTTCTTGGGATTTCTTCTACGTGTTAATTCACAAAAAATATTTTTGAAAGAATGAAGAAAAGTAGAAGATGGGAAAAGATACATAAATCTCTAAAAAATATGCAGAAATAATAACAAATTTTCATAAATGTATGGATGGGCCATTATCTTCAGTTACTTCCTTCCTCTTCTCAGCTGAAAGTTTCTTCTATTCTTAGCAATGGATTGACACAGGCTTCCACTTAAGAATCATTTTATCAAGGCTTAACCCTCAAATGATTCTGTGTTAAAAAGCCACTTTTTTGCCCACAGATGAACACTAGCTAAAAGAATGTCCACTTGACAAAAGCAACATGCACTTTGGCAACGCTAACTGATTCCTGTAGTATCATCTGAGATGATTGAGTACTTACTAAGAACGATCAGGCAAGGAATTCGTGTAGAGTAGCTTTTGCATTATGACATTCATGCCCAAGATTGCTGCAGCTTAGCCTTCTTAAGTGCTTGAGTTCCATTACCGCACATTTTCTGAAAATTAATACTTTTTTTTCTCCGTAGAAAAAAATGTGCTAACTTGTGATGAATACGGCACTAATCTGCATTCTGAGCTTTTAGGCTACATCTGTACTAGTAAGACCATTGCACTCTGTCTGGAAAAAGCCCATATCTATGGTAATAAATCAAGTAAGTCTGCAGGACAAGGTTGCTGCTTGCGAACTGTGTTCTGGGAATGAACTCTGGACTGGTTTTAGTATCAAACAAAGCCCAGGAGCTGTTTGAGCAAAGTGCTGGTTCTAACAGGCCAAATTTGTGCCAGAGAGCACTGGGACAATTTGCTAGCAAGAGGCAATCATAGCCTGGAGCCTAGTAACTCTGGAGGTTACTGATGTTTATGTTAGTCAACCACATTTCCTGAAGTCATAGTTATAATAAAACCAAATGACATGGTTCATTTTTGCTACTGACATCTGTAAAGTGATCTCTTAAACATGAACTCTCTAAAGCCTAAGTTTACACACAGTTGTACTCCGCCCACATCTGGTTTTTGCTACAACATTTTCTTTCTGCAGTTAGACATGTCTTAAGAAAGGTAAGAAAAAGATCCAATATTCATATTGTTCTTTTGAGGTATATCACAACAGCTCACTTCAGAAATAGGTATTTAACCGATTTATTTGCTATTTAAAGTGAAGTGATGAACAGTTTTGCATAAAGTGGAACTGTTTTTGAAAAATTGTAAGTTTCATACACATATATTCACACTCTGATTACTTAAATATGGAATTCTACAGAAATTTTTGTTATTTTTAAAACCATTTTTTTCCAGCTTGAGAAACCCCAGCTGATAGTAAAGTAGGAAGAGTAACAGTTAGTGAAACTTAATTCCATGGATTGCTCTTGAATTACTCACTGTACTAATGCTGAAACTATCACCACCTTGCTACTCGCTATTTGCACTCCATTTATAATTTCCAAATCGCATGCTATTTTTTGAACAGCTCTCAAACCCACAGAGCTGTCCAGATGGCCATGTGAATGCTTCCTGTGTCAATACTCATGCAAACATGCATTCACACCCTTATTTCTGATATTTTACTTTGCATTGAACATTCTTCTGAACAAAAATTTCCTTTCACAAACATTTGGAGAATGCAAATGAAAGGAGCTCTGAACAGTATAGAAGCTGAGTCATGGTTTCTATTCAAATAATGCTAGTGAAGCCTTCTGAAACAGCTATAATCATGAGCTTATTCTTCCCCTCCCTACGACCCAGATTCGAAGAGGAAGGAAGTACATGAGTAACTTTAAACATGCAAATAGTGTCAGTTGTGCACAGATTTACATATGCAATTATAATTCTTGTTGATCCAAGAGCTGTATGATTCTTATTCATGTTCAGCTTTTTCTGAAATTTCATTGGAAATCTCAAGTAACATGAAAGCAGCAACTTGGCAAATATTAATCACCAATTTTAATGTCATAATGCAAGGGAGAAAGAGCGACACTGAAACAAAGGAGGAAGAAGAAGAAGAGGACAGATACAGAAGAAAACTAGCCATGGAGAAAGCACATGAAGCCAGCATGATCACCACTATAAGAATATAAATGCAAAGTCAATGGTTACAAGGTTTAAAAGGCCAATCAATAAAAAAATTGCTTGAAGTAATTCCAGGGGTAGAATTGGTCGATGAAGATAATAAACAAGATGAGGATCCCTTAAAAGACTGGAGAGTTGTTAGGAAAAGAAAGTCTGTAGACGAGTTGAGAGAAGTTAAAATACAAAAATTGTGTGATTGAGTCACTGTAACATTACTCAACAACTGAACATCATAACAAATTACTTGACGACTTCTCCAATAATCACATTACATTAATCTGAATGTATTTCTTTTATTATGCATCCATTCAAAGCTTCTTCCTTTAGGAGAAAAATAAAGATTAGTTTCTAATAGGAGACATGAAAAAGCTAAACGCTAAACATTTTCATTGTGTACATTTTTATAAAAGGGTGCTCAGAAATACACTGAACAAATCTTTGAAACCGACGTTTATATTTGCTTCTAAACAAGTTTCCTATAGTATTGGATTTCACGTAATTTTGGGTACAGTGTCAGTCAGCACAAATAGCTTAAGCAATTATTTGCAATGCTATTCTTATTCAAGTCCTGCTTGGACTCACTTGGATATTATCCACTGAGCCCTCTGCTAGCTGAATATTACAAACAGCTGGCACAGAAGTAGTAGGTAGATTACTCGTAAAGTGATTATCTGTTTAAGTGATATTGGCTCTGGGTTGTTTTGCTGTCTGTGCAACAGTACTCTAGGAAATTTGGGGATCTGATAATTAATGGATGAGAAAGCTAACAGAAGATGGACCTTAGCTGAGGAAGTAAAAGAAACAGGGGAAATACATGGGGGAGCAGAAGGCTAGAGCTACAGTTTGAGGGAAGACAGCTGAGTGACAGAGGATACAAGAAAAATAAAGAAACTGGGGATGAATTAGGTCCTTTGGGACTAAAGGCAAGAAAAGCTATGTTTTTAAAGGACGTGTGACACCCAGCTCCCTGTTTTTCTTGGGTCCCCTCTTAAACCAACATGAAAGAGCTGGGCTTCTTTGCTAGCGAATGGTTGCAAAAACATAGGAGTTACAAATACCTTTTTTCTACTTTTGCATCAGAAACTTTCATACTTACATGCCTTGTGCAAGTCCAATGGCCACAGTAACACACCTACCATTCCTTTCCTTCTCCATAAATTCAGTGAGCAGGCTCAATGACCTGGAGTGAAGATGGAAGTAGCAACCTCACATGACATCAAGGGGAGAGTGATGTCTATGGTGCAGCTGGGTAGCTTAGGTTCCCCTTCCTATTTTCTGATGAGACTTCACATATGGCCAGTAATAAGATCACAGGACTGTCTTCTGTGAGACTGTGAGCACCGTTTTCTGTAAGGCAATGTTTTATTGGTGTTAACTGCATCCACTTTTCTAGTAAACCATAATAAAGCTTATACTGAAGGCATGAATATTAAGACTACTCAGTCGCTTATGCATTTTCATCTTCCTCTGCTAATAATCAGCAGCAAAGCAAAAAGAAGATGGAACTTCAATACATAGAAGAGAATTAATAACAATAATAGTAGTATAATAAGAACAACAGTAGAATTAGAATTCATTTGATGTTTATGTATGACCCAGAAGGAGAACTTCTGTGAAGAAGCTAAATGGATGTATTTGGCTTTTTGGGATGTTATTTGCAGCAGGCTTAAACAAACAAACAAAAAAAAAATAGGGACTCATATTTCCTTCAAGCAAAATTTTAAAATTTTCATAGCCACTGAAACAAGTAGAATACTAAGTACTTAGTTCAATCCAGTTTAGCCACTGGACAGTTATTGTTGGTGCATAGCTAACATGCTTCGTATTCAAAAAATATTTATGGTGAAAAGTCTGTATGTTTGTGAGAAAGGTATTAGCAACCTGGTTTTGCTCTGAAACCACTATTTCTTGATTGTGACAAAAGAGTACGCTATACATGCTTGTGGAAATGTATTATAATCTACACTAAGACAAGACATTACCGCACATGGACAACCTGTTGACTGTTTTCTCACCTCAAGTCAGGGACTGGACTCCAGTCTTGACCTTATTTGGTCGACTTGGTTTTGGGACTTTGAAACTAGTTTGAAGAGGTATAGACCTTTCTCATTGAAATGAAGTAATTTTCCTTTTATAAATTAAATCACTTGGAGCAAGAATACATGATCTGGAGAGAAACAACAATTTGTACACAAGGCCCCTTATGAAATAGTCTGAGGATGATATCAAAAGCTTAAAAACTTAGAATGATTTGAATAGCTGTCACAGTTTAAAGCTGGGCTGGCTGTTAAGCAAACGACAGACGCTCTTTGTTAACCCCCTCCTTCCCCAAAGTGGGGTGGGGAAGAGAAAAGGGAAAGAGACTTATGGGTTAGAAAAGTTGAATCAGCTTTAATCTACCTACAGCAATCACATGTTAATAATAATTATGAAATATATACAAATAGGTACAAAACCGAGATTGAGCTCCCCCCCACCGATGACCAATACGTCACCCGGACACTGAGGGCACTCCCCAGGAAAGTCCCGGACTGTACTCAGCAGCAGGCAGGAGCTGGATTCAGGAATGCACGGATCGGGATCGAAGGCAGGAGAATCGGACAGAGTCCTCCTCAGACACCGGCCATGGAAGAAGACAACGAGGCCCTTGTGATCCCTCAGCTTTATACCGAGTATGAGACGTATGGGATGGAATACTGCGTTTGGTCAGTTCTGCATCACATGCCCGACCTGCTCCTCCCCACCTCAGGGTTGCAGGTGTCACCACTTCTCTGCTCTTTCGGTTCTGGTGCACAAGAAAGTTAGCAGAAGTGAGCATTGACCTTGGTGTCCATAGGGATAACTATAAGCAAGAGCTTTATTGCATACCATTGCTACAGATGTTCCAGCACTAACTATAAACACTGAACCTTATCACTGCTAGAAGCAGCTACTGTCTGGAAAAACATGCAGTTAATTTCAGAGAGTGCAGCTTCTCAGAAGAGACTTAACTAAAAAGGAAAGTTATTAAAAGAAAATTGGTTCTGTCCTGGCCCAAACCAGGACACTAGCAGACAAAGGACAGAAAAAGAGACTAGTAGCAGAAAACAGACTTTGTAGAGACAGGGACGGTAGATACTGCTTGCTCAAGGCCGTCTACTTTGTAGAGACAGGTATTGAATTAGCTCACTTTTAGGTCACTGAGTAAACAGTGGGTAAGAGGCCATTTCTTAAACGGCCACAAGAGACCAACAGAGACCACAAGAGACCCTTCCCCAATTCAGTGCACCTGTGCAGTGATAGTTTTGTAATGTATTAGCATATGCATGATGCTAATATGAATATTTGTTTCTGAAAAGGTATATAATGAACTTGTCTTTATTCTTCAGTGTGCATGTTAGGAGGAGAGATCACCCATGCACCCAGGACTGTAATAAACTGATGTCATATTTCTAAACTACCAATTGGTTTGGAGAGATATATTGGTTGCGATCTTCAGTAACAGGATGGTAAAACAAAGCTGAATTTGCACTACTGTTTCCAACCCAAGATTCTCACAGAAAGGCAGATAACATAAGTAGAAACCATCTGGAGGTTAAAAACCACAGAAAATTAAAAAGTAAACATGCAGAGAACAGCCTCTTTTGTCTGTTATTTTCTGAAAGTCGGATTGTATTGAAGAATAGTGCTACTGGTAA
The DNA here is from genome assembly GCA_013398225.1 of Steatornis caripensis. Taxonomy (NCBI): domain Eukaryota; kingdom Metazoa; phylum Chordata; class Aves; order Caprimulgiformes; family Steatornithidae; genus Steatornis; species Steatornis caripensis. The sequence continues at coordinate 437,972 of VZSC01002425.1, forward strand.
ACCTAATCTCTAATCTGTACAAGTTTTCACTGAGATTTGCAGCAGTTTAGATTTCATATTATCCTTCTCCACTCCTGGAAGTGTTTCTGCAACTTCAGAATAACTTACTCTGTAATTTTAGAAGACATTTTCATCTTTCAATTGAATGTCAAATAGTTCCCATTTATTGGCTGTGGAATAATTGCTCAGCAAGAACCTCTTTGGAATACACATATTAAAGCCAAAATTGTATCTTCTCATTAATGAATTCTCAAATATTTTAAGAAAAATTATATAACCAGTATAAACAGAAGTTGGAACAGCTTTTTTGTCCTGTAGGTATGCTACAGTTGTTAGTATTGTAATTTTATTTTTTTCTGTTTTTGTTGATTTTATTTTACTTTTAAAGCCCTACAGACTCAAAAACATAATTTATGCCAAGGCAACAATTACCATTCTGTGCCTTTTCACTGCTGAGAATAATCAAAGTAATAATACTGACAGATATGCATTTCTTCCTAGACTACATTATAATCCAGGAAATTTATCTTGAAGCCAGAGATACTGTGTCAGATCAGCCTATGTAGAATACAGTCAAACAACAGAACCATCTTCTGTTAAATAATTCATCTTGAAAACAAAACCAAAGCAAGTGTGAACGATTTGAAGAAAAACAGAGGTAATGTTGTCGGAAAACACTGCTTCACTACCTGGTGTGCGAAAGCCAATTACACACAGAGGCCAGATAGATACTGATTTATGTGCAAAGTTGTGCAAGTTCGGGAGCTGGGTGGTAGTTCCACAAATGTAGCACACCTAGCAAAAATCATCATGAATATTTATACAGTCAATTGTGTTAGTTTTACTCAGAGTTTACACCCCTAGTTAGTCATTGGCTGGTTCGTGTCTCACTTTGATTTAAAGGGAGACCTCTCCTTAAATTCACCGCGCATGTTCAGAGAATGAGGGGCTTATTTGGGTAGGGGGCTTTTCAAGCCAGGAGCTGTGGTTTCTACATTGTAATGAGGTAGTTCATCACTAGTTTGGGGGATTCCAATGGCCATACAATCTGTTATGGCAACAGATACACCGTTATTGGCTGCTCCTGTGCATCCACTCTCCCTCCTCAGGGGATTACTTATCTCATCCTTGAAGTTCTCTTCCTGATAAGGGGTTTCTGACTAAACCTCTTTCGATAGTTGTTTTGTCTCAAATAAAAAGGTGCAGACCAGGATCGTCTCCTGGTTACCATGTAACAGCAGCACAGATCAGCGGTAGAACACCAAAAGGGAGTTAGGAGATGCCAGCATGTGTTCTGTCCCCATTTATGCCACTCCCAGGTTGAGTAGCCTTCTGCGTGCCCATAGACCTTTGGGTTTCACTTTAGATTTTGTATTTGTTGCATGAACTTGGATTAGAACTACACAAGGAGTGAACCCTGAATAAAGCATTGAGACCAGTCTCATACAGACCCTACATGGCCTTTGCCATGGCTCTGGACATATGAGTTCTCACACATTCCTATGTTTCAAATTTCTTTCTGTAAAGAACCAGTTAACAGACGTTGTCATGCTTCACAACTATAAAAGCGTGGTACCTGGAAACAGTTCATTGCTTCCTCCTGAATAGACCCTCATAAAATAACCCAAGAGCCATTTGGCATCTAAATTCATTTTGGTCCTCCATACTTGAAATTCTTGCTGGTTAGAATTATGATTTACTGTGACTGTGCAATCCATAGGGCAAGTGAATCGTGGACTCTTCCAAACTGCAGGACACTGTCCTGACAAATAACTTGTTACCATGTACCCTGCTGCCATGTTTCTAATGTAAACCAGGTCACCCTCTTTCTACACCTGTCAGCGTCCTAAGTAAAACGTAGTTTCAGAGCCCTGCCTATTCCAAGGCTGCTGTATTTCAGTCCCTGCTAGTCCCAGTGTTAAACGGGAACCAGATATGAAAAGAGGAGCTGGGAAAGTTCAGTTGCTGTTTGCAGAATGGAGATAACTAGACAGATTACTTGTTTTAAAGATTTTCTGGTTTTGCCCTTGCTTCTAACTAATTATCAGGAAAGGGGGACTAATGGACCACCATTAAGAGTCCGGTGGGGGGGGGAGGGGGGAGGTGG